>VZTQ01012136.1:348304-548498 GCA_013400755.1 Pelecanoides urinatrix
GTTTTACTGTGTTATGAGGCAAACAAAATAACAGCTCAAAGGCTGCTTTCTCTAGATCATTTGTTGCTCAGTGTATTTTTATTACATCCCCTTTTATTCATCATTTTGCTAAATATAATTTCACCATTTAAATTCTTCTTACTACTAATTTTCCCCGGTTTTTGAGAATTCTTATCACTTTAAGTTCTTCAAGTTCTTTTACCTAATATAGAAGTATCATGGCTTTCTGTCTGTTGTCCTGCAAACCAACACCACTGGTGAGCTCTAGGAAAGCCATTTCTTTTTTTAAATATACCAAGAAATTGAATAAAGGGAAGCATAAACTATGTATGCAGCTTATCTAATCATAAGGTGATAAAGCAAAGTGGGCAACAATACAAAAGAATATCTCTGGATGCAAATTATCAGATGGAAAGTGGTGTAGCACAGAAATGACCTCAGATGAACTTTCTTAAGCTGTCATCTGATTTGAACTGGGAACAGAATGCATTAACCAACCAAAGACAAATTCAAGCTTTTATTAAATACTGTGGCTCTGTTTTAAATAACTCTGTAAAGACTGATGGATTCATTCAGATGTACTATTTGTCTTTGGAGCTTCTATCAATGAATCAATGTCCTTTATTTGACTTGCTGACAGATATTTAATTTGGTGTAATATACGATACATGGAAAATGCCTTTCAGTTTGAAACATTAATGACTGATAGGTACTATCATTCATGTTCTGCCTGTTACAATTAAGTTTTTTTCTCTACTCATCAAATTTACTAATAACAATTAAAGATTTTCTTAGTTACATTGTCTTTGACAGCATTGATGATTAAAGACACAGGCAACTTGTAGTATGGAACAGTTCACTTCTCTCCATTATTGATCTTCCTTTCCATATTATCTGCCAGTTAGACCTAAGCGGAAGTATAGAAGAGTGAGGTTATTCAGCACATTTGAATGAGTTATTGATGAGTAGACATCAGTTAACCTAATAAAATATATATTTTAAAACTGGTAATCAAGGGAATAATGTTTCATGTTTATGAGAAGATTGGCATTACATTGGAAATAAGATACTCACAATTAAGATGAATAATGTATTACATTGCAATATATAATACAATGGTACTATATGGGTTTCAAATAATTAAAACTTACACTTCATTTGCAGTTTAAAACTTTGTTGTGAATTCTCTATCTTGTTACATGGAAATCCTGCCTTCTTATATGTTTTTTTGGGGGGAAGAAATGCTACTGTTCCTTAAATATAAAGACCTGAAAAATAAAATCAGTACATAAGAAAAAACCCAAAATGTTGAAGATGGTACACATGACTGATCTGGAGTTTTATTTCAGCACTGCATGCCCTTGGTAAGTGCTTCTTGGCTTAGATGATAGGCACATGACTAGACTGAGCTGTCTTGGTTTCAGTTGCCAGCTCTGTCACTCACTTGCTGGCTGACCTTGGACGTTGGCAAGGCATTACTGTGCTGCGTGCCTTAGTTTCCACATTGTAAGAATAAGCTTAATGATACCGACCTCCTTCTTAAAGCGTATTGAAGATCAAACATATTCTTATGAACAAGCATAAACGACAGTTGGTCTTTTCACCTTTATGTAAAAGGAGACTGTACCGTTTCATCCTTAGACAAGAAGAATTTTCCGGTAGGTCACTGGTACAGAACTCAGTGCTTTCTGTTCCAGGCTGTGACAGAAGGTGTAACTTCAGAAAATTACTTTGTCTTGTTTCTGGTTCTTTTTGCTTCTATTCTTCTATTCCCATCCCCAAATAAGGATCACCACCTTCTTATTAAAGTGGTTTTGAACCTATATTAAAAAAAATGCTATACAAGAGATACAATTTACTTGTGCTATGTTTTAAATTTTGTGCCCTAAATGGCCTAAGTATACCAATATTTGGGGAGGCTTCATTAAAGGTTTCAGTTGTAAAGGAGTAATTGGACACAAATATTAACTCTTAATGTGTAAATGGACTTCTGTTGTACACCATTTTTCTCCTTTTATTTTTTGTCACTTTGTAATGATAAGTTTTAAAATCCTCCATCAGTTACACTTCTAATCCATCATTAATACTTCCAGTTCAGTAGTTTCAGAGTGAGAAGTGTGGCTTTCCTGTTAATTATTTCTGTCCAGTTTCATGTCTTAAAAACCTTATTTTTGTAAATATACTTTCTGGCAAAATTGAATAATAAATCAGAATAATTCCAGAATTATTTATCTTAAGAAAAATCTGGATATAATATTTCATATTTTCTTACAGATATTTGAACACTATTTTTGCATATGATTGATGATTGATGTATGTATATGAAAATACTTTTAAATTATTATATTCTTAAATATAGTATTTTCATATTAAATATACATAATGCACATATTACACATTCTGTAGGATATAATGTATTTAAAAACATGTGTTTGTCCATATATTTACTTATTGAATTATAAAAAAAAAATATGTTTAAAGAGCCCTAACCATGCAGACTTAATATTCTTGTGATGGAAATAGGTAAGGATTAGCAAACACACCTATATATTACTACTTCAAGTATACATTCGTGGTAATTATTCTGCAATCTTTGTTCCTTCTATTTAAATTGACTGTAATTTAACAGAGTGAGCTTTTAAGTCATAGTACAAGGATATGGATGTATTCTGTGGGTGACTATTTATCAGACAAGTGTATCTTCTGGGTGAGGATGCAAACACATTCTCTTTACCTTGAGTAGATCTTCAAACTTGAATTCAGGAATTCACTGTGGCCTCTTCCTAGGAATTTACTAGATCTTACTAAATTGTAAAGTAGAATATGTGATGATGTCTTCATTTTCTGTCATTGTTACCTGGTTCCTTGATCTTGTGTGTGTTTGTTTTCAGTCTGTTTTCAGAGTATTCATCTCTTGAGTAGCTAAGTGCTAGGCTGCTCCTTGTGTTAACTGTTGATTTGCATACTTCAGCTGCAGTTCTGACCTTGACTAACTAATACTTCATATGATATGTAGATATTTCAACTGGTTTTAAACCCATGGACTCGTGGCTGGCTTAACACTTGCTCCTTGCTATGTGACTGCTGCAATATGTTTAAAAATGTGTTAATCACTGTTATTCTAGAACATGCAAAAAAGTACAAGTAAAATATGAGCTGTATATCTTATGTGGATCTTTTTTGCAGATTTTGCCTAGGGATAAGAGTAGAAATTAATTCAGGTGCAATGATATGCATTCACTTCATATGCAGTGAAGTAGCCCCAACCCTAAAATATTCTTACTTTAGTTTTCTTTCATCTGCAGTTCTGCACACAGTTTGTCACAGCACTCTATGTTCAGGTAGAAGAGTGCTGCTTTAGCAGCAAACATAACCTTTACATGGAAGAGGCAAAATGGCTCATCAAGATAAGATAGAATAGCAAAATGAATCTGAACTATTTGTAATTAAGAAAGAAGGTATTTTGTAGACTAGAAAGGAAAGTTTCACTACAACTGAGAAGAAAAGCTGCAGATAGTGATAAAATCGGAGTAAAATAAATGACCGAGCTTAAAAATGTTTTTTTCAGAAAAATAACAGTAATAATAACTTAAATTCCCTCCTGGGTCAGACCAACATTCCTAGTATTCTACCTCTGACAGTGGCAGCAGGAGGTGTTAGTTATGGACAGTAGGCAAGCCTAGCCACCCTCTGTTGTCCATCATCTCCCCAGCATCCACATCTGTTGGATTAGGAATATTAAAGAAAATAGGCAGGGATGTATCCTCTAGTATATTTTTTTTACCTGTTGTCTATTAATTTGAACCTATTGGAAACATTTGCCTCCACAGCCTCCTGTAGCAACAAATTTTAGTTCATGACCCAAGATGTAAAGTTCTTATGGGCAAGAAAGGGTATGTTAAAAACATATGGGTATATGATCTTAGCTGTTTGATGCTAGTGGCATAACACCTAGAAGATGAACCTCAGTCAGTTTTTTTGGATACAAATGAAATGGAAATATTGAAGGGGATATCATCCTGCAGGGAGAAAGTTGTTTTGGTTTTGGGAATAAGTGGATTCGCAAAATAAAGAATAAAGTTGTGGCAGAAATTAGTGATGCAGAGGAAGAATGGATTTCAGCAAAAATTTTCTGCCAAACGTTGAAAAAGGGCATGTTCAGCTGTGAAGATTCAATGACTTTGGCTGTATTTTGGAATAAATCTCACTTATGTGCTTTGTGAAGACCAAATCACATGCTCCTGTCTGTGCTCAGCTACAGCTTTTAAAAGTATATGGCTTACTCAAGATGATGAAAGATACAGAGACTGATGAAGGGTCTGGCTTTTGGGATTTTGCCCTCTGTAGGAAGATTTTGAAATGCCAACTTTTTTGATGAATGGAGCTGCAAATTATCATCCTCATCTAAGATAATTAACAAAACTCCTTGAGAAAATTGTGCCCCCACTTGATCGTTGATTGCATGACCAATCTCAAAATATTTTATTGATTTATAGGAAGAAAGCAGATTGCCCACAATTAGTCTTAGATTTCACTCAGCTTTTTATGTTGGTTTAAAAGACAGTTCTTAGGAAGGAGAGGTTCACAGCATGCACCTCTTTTGTCATGTTACGCAAGTAAATAATCCTCATTGCACAGTTCAGCCTTCTGCCACGAGTAAACTGCAGGGCATTCCTGCTTTAATCCTTGATTTGTCATTACTAGCCTTTTCATGGTGGCCTTTTTGTGTAGTTCAATTCTTTGTGGTTATCGGGTTTTCAGTTGTTGACATTTTTGAGGCATGTAATTTTTGTAAAATGGGATGATGCATGTCAGCTAATTAGGCTAGCAATACCCTTACGATGAAAAAAGGAGAACAAAGGGAGTGTAGCTGGAGACTCCTTCCACTGCTATTAACAGGCTTTGAGGAAAACAGATGCTCATTTGAAGATTTTAGAAGAAAAATACAAATGTTTTGAATTCAGCTTTAATGTGGGAATAACATTTGGCCAAATTAATACGAAGTGATAAAGAACAAATTTCTCTTCTGAAATAAAGGCAATAATTTCATTATATTCAAGTGCATCTCCCTACACTAGTAAGGCATTTAGATAATTTGTTCTAATTGTCATTCTTTCTCATACCCAATGCCTAGAATTAAGAAATGGGGATTTTTAAAAAATCTGTTTCCTTATAAGTTCACGCTCTCTCCAGCAAACTCTTGAAATAAGAACAATGAATCCAACAGTGGCTGATAACCTTCTCACATTTTGCAGATAAACACATTTCAGGATTGGGACCTTACTGCTCCCAGCTGTGTTTCAGCTATAACTGCTTGTCTGCCAATATTTAACTCATTGGTCTGTAAAGTGCTTTTAGATACCTTAAGTAGGGCTGGCTGTATGGAAAAGAAAAACTTCTATCTTCCTCTGTCTAAATAATGGACAAAAGATTTACTCTACTGGGCTATTTCTAAGTGCTGTGCTGTAGTAAAGATGAGATACGGAGGTAAGATTATATGCTATAGTAATTAAATGGAGTTGAGTGCATTCTTCTATTCCACTTGTGTTACTTCTGTGTAAAATTCTTCTGTGTAAAATTCTTCTGAATATATATTGAGTTGATGGTCTCCAGTGCAGAGACTGTCTAGAGCCCTTCTTATTTCCAAATGAACAAGCCTATTCATCATTTTAGCTTTTTGTAGAATAAATGCAGTTGTATGGGGACTGATCATTCACTGAAGTACTGGGATGGAATTGTTTTTTGTAAGGGCACAATAATGGGGTTCTCCATCAATAAGGGGCATTGTTTGGGAGTTTACCTACAACAGCAATGAAACAAAAAGGCACATTATTTTTCAGGCTATAAACCTCCTTATTGCTGTTTCTACATTTCAGTGGCAGGCTCTGCACTGAACAATGTAAAAAGGACCACTTGGGCTTTTTTAGCATCCCAAGTCTCATGAAAAATTGTAAACCTCTTTGCTCAGATATAGGGGAGAATGTAGTAGTCAAAATGCCTTTGTTATGTTGTGTAATCATGTCATGGCATTTCAAACCTGGATTTGTAACACATGCAGTGTGGCATGGGTTCAGTTCAGCTAGCTATAAAAGGGCTGTCTGGGGTGCAGGTAGTTGTCTAGTTGTGTCAGCACTGGTTTTAGCACTGGTTACAGGTGGGCCTGCGAAATGCTCAGCCAAGTTTTAAGTGGGGGGAGTGTGGATTTAAAAAAAAAAAAATCACAGAATATCATGTGTGTATATAAAAATATGTCTGCATGTGGTGATATGATGATCACTGCTTCCTCCTTGATTAGCTCTTCTTTTGGAAGAACTGTTTGATGTCAGGAGCCTCACAATGACCATGTTCTAGTTTTCCAAACAAAGCTTTTCTCCTTCGTCTTACGTTTCTGCTCCAGAATGGAAGTTTTGGTCTGTCTGGAAGGATGAGAGGATAAATGTTGTTCAAAAGCCACAGGAAGTCCTGGGTAGACACAGGCCTGTTTCTCAAACTGTCATTATTAGCTTTATTCCCTCTATTCCAGGAAAATTAGAGGGAAGTGCAATGAGTTGCCCAAGAACATTAGAGCTCTTGGCAGACTTCAAGGATTTGACAACAAGGATTTGTTGACTCTTTCCTAGAAGTGGTTACTATGGCTTTCAGTGGGTTTGTTTCTTTTCCTGACAGATCATGAAAGCTGCTAGTGAGATACTATTCTGCAGGCACCAATGTGTGTTCTTTTAAGTCCTGTTGTTGGTGGTGATAACTGAATAATCACCTCAGTTATAACTATCCTCTGAAAAATTATCCTGTTCCCAGGAAGCTCTTGTCAATGGAATTCTATGTTTTCCTGATGGAACAAAACATACTGGTGGGAGTGAGAGATATGGAAATCTAGAAACCATTAAATACCACAGTCATTTCAGATCACGTAAGATTGAAGTTTATGCACTGGGGAAAACTCCAGTAGTGAAATACTGTACTTTCCTGCAGGGTCTGCGCAGGCATAGGAACTTATATAGTATTTCACGGTGACAGGGCACTGTCTTACCGTGCAATGTATGTGTGGGGGTGTGTGTTCATTACAGAAACTCACTCACTTGTTTATGTTAGTTTTTGGCTTTATTGCAAAGATAAGGTTTCATGGAGTTTGCTCAAAGACTGAAATGAATAAATGGGGAAAATAGTAAATAAAGTTCCGTTTTTGCAATGTAAAATTGCCTATACTCCAGCAAAATATAATGTTCAGGTCCTTGCTTTTAACATCAACTATTTGTCTGATGCACACTGAGCTTTTGAGAGACTGCCTTTGATGTTCAATGCTAGCTGTGTCTAGAGTGACCCTTGATGCTTCTTCCTGGTCGCAGAAAAAGTCACTTGTGAAAACATGGACAAAATCCCATTTAAGCTTATTATATTTCTATTGAATTTTATGTTGTCCTTCTGCATCTGGTCATTTGTCTTATAAGAATAACAGCATAAGAAAGCTGAACATATTTGCATTTCTTTCTTCCTTTTGTGAACTCTTGACTCTTTCATTTTGGTTTAGTCTTCTCTTTACACTCAGCTACCCAGCAGCAGCTTTTTGAAACTTCATCAATTGATATTAATAAACTGCCTTGAAAGGTTTGGGGACATCACAGATTTTAAGAATTGATTTTGTATCATTGAAGTAAATTTGTATTTTGCATTGACCTCAGTAGATGGATATGCCTAGCTGAAGACAGCAATGTTTAGGACACAGCATAAAGCCCTACATGAGGAAATGAAAACTGGTTTCCATCCATCTGCCTTGCCTATTAGATTAATAATTTTAAATGAAGCTATAAATTAAACATTTACCAGTATTAAAGTTTTCTGAGCAATAAATCTGTGTTGCAGCATGTTGAACAATGCTGACACTGGTGCTATATGTTGTACAAACACAGCATTACAAATAGTTGCAATTTCAGCCCTGTAATGAGGTAGCCACAGGCAGCAAAAGCCCTCCCTCCTCTCCCCCCTGAATACACATTCCATTTCAATATGCCATTGTAAAAATTATTTTCACATGATAAAGACCAAAATGCAAACTTCCAAAGCTCAGGTGAGTGGCTATCCTTTTAATTCCAAAGGATACATAGTTTTAGTGGACATACATGTAATTGTTTCCCATCCTTTCAGACAATAATGGGGGAAATAAAATTAGCTCCAAATAACACATCCAGAGAAGCTGAATAGAAAAAAAGATAATAAGCAGTTTCATGGCATTTAATTTACATCATGGATTTGTAGTAGAAAAGCAGAAAACAGCCAGTGACAACAGGGTATTAATTCCTTTTATATTTAAAGGTTGACAGCCCTATCTCATAGCACTCATGAGCTGTATTTTGGAATGTTGAAAATAGAAAAAAAACTTCATAACTTCAGATCTGGACACCTTTAGGAGCTCAGACAGTACCTGACTGAGTCTATCAGGAGCAAGACATTGGACGAACAGCTGTCGAGTTCACTTAAAACCTCTTTGCAGTTTCTTTGACCTGGTTTAGTTGAGTTTACTATTATTTGCAAGCTTTTATGCGTAGTGCCCATCACTGCAAATGCTGGGCTACAGGAGAGTTTAGCTAAAGATATTTTTGAATGGCCAATTTATTATACTCAGGCTTGAAATGATGTATTTTTTTAAAGGCACATTCCATCTTTCCAGGTTCTTTTCTTCCCCATAGGTTGAGTTGAGGTTGTGGTGACATAGTGAAATTGTTTTGATGCCACAGTCGCAAGCAGTGATGTGGAAACTGACGGGCTCATTGCTCAGGCTGTACTTTAATAAGGAATTAGTCTGCAGCCAGCCTTAACAGCCTTACAGATTGCGAATTTTCATATTTATTTGGATGGAACTTCACCAGCAAGAACTCAGGTACTGTTAGGTAACTGTATTCTATGGATGTCAATGGGACTGAAAGGAGACCTGCTGCACTGACATGTCTGATATATTATATGAGATTTTCCATGTGGCATTCCTAAAAATGTTAAGACTTCAGACATAGATGTGTTGGCTAAGTTCCAGTGAGGAACCCTTCAGCCCTAGCGCTATTCCTTCTAGCATTAATTTGAGTTTGTTTTTATCAGACTTCTCTCTTCAGCAATTGTTCAGTTGTATGAAGGTCTCCTGGAATGCAAAAGCTCCAGAGAATATTGATTTTGTCACAGGAATCAGTTGTTAAACTGATCTCCGTAAATACTTCCGTCCCAGAGATGGGGGCTGTCGCGGTGTGCTGTGGTGCTGCAGCAACCAGGTACAGCTGGGCTGGCCCATGCATTCACAGTGAAGACTGAAGTACCGTGTGGACGTACTAGAGCAAGGGAGGTAGCCTGAATATTGCATGGCGTTGGCATAGCTGAGACACTGAAAGGGTGATGTGGACTAAATGTCCTCATAAGGGGGGTTTCACAGCCAAGGCAAAGCGTTCTGCTCCTGTGTCCTCAAGATTTTTGACCTGACACTTGAAAAATATCAGCTCAGGAGTTGTGCAGTCCCATCACCATGCAAGCTCAGGGCACGGGGATGGATATCCAGTGAGGTCTGGGAGGGGGTTGCAGAACAAACGTCATACCCGTTAAGGAATAGTTAAGACCCCCAAGGAAATACTGTTCTCCTTGATTGCCTGGAATTGTTTTCGTTTCCCTTGTGAGATACAGGAATGTACAAGTTTTTGATAGAGTAGCAGATTGCACATGGTCTACACAGATGACAGTTTTACCTTGGTAAATAGCAGTAGAAATACGTGACTAGTTGCATGAAGGAATTTTAAATACAGTCTGAACAATGGGCTGAAACAAACACACACACACTCCTCCCTCCTCCCCGCAAAACAAAAAGCAATTGAAAGGGGGATGCATAATAAACTCAGCAAATATCCAGAGGAAGGTGAGACCACCTGTAAAGTACTATCCCAAGAGACAAAGAAGAGCAGGCTCATTGCAACTGTGAACTGTCTAGAGAAATTTGGCTAATCTACCTGCTTATAATCCATCTAGTCTGAGCCCAGTGCAGGGCACAAATGTAAGGTGGACGTGAGATATGAAACTCAACAAAGGATTTGAATGTCTGAAGGATTTAAAGACACCCCTGTTACCTTTCCTCTTTTGGGTCAGTCAGTTTAGACGTCTTTACTCAGGTGCAGAGAGTATCTGCAGTGAGGATATACTTGACTTGGATACCCTCCAGTGTACACACAGCTAGTTCTGTAGCAGAATTATCTCTATGTACAGTAAATATCTTCATACACATTTTAAGGTTTTCCATCCTCAGTTTGGGAACCAGGAGTGGGATGAGAGCTCTACCAGAGAACTGCTTTTTAGTGAGAAAAAGACAAAAAAGTACATGCATTGAAAAGGCAATAAATACTTCCAAAGCAATACACTGTTATGCAGGTTTGGGATCCTCAGGTAGGGGTAAGTACAGAGCTTAGTAACTGCTGGCTTTTATTGAAAGTGAGTCTTTTGATAAATGTTTTCCTATTGCTCTTTCTGAACAGCTCATGCCATGTTTATTACAGTCATAGTGGGGTGAAAAGGTTACATGTATCCTGTTATGCGACTGATTTTGCACACACTGGACTGTATTTGAGTGCATGAAAAAGCGCACGCGTGTGTGTGTTTACATTTATATTTGAAGATTACCTAGGACACAACCTTTTTGCAAAACAGAACATTCCTAAAATGACATTTGTTTCTTTGTATTAATTGGAAAGAAACTTGCGTATAACATGATGCCAGATGTTTGCTACAATCACAAATCACTCCAGAAGAAACAAGTGCAAGCATAATTATCTAAGGAAATAATGAAGCTAGAAGTTTGGAGGAGTAATTTGTCAGGTAAATGAATCTCAACATTAACTGTATGAGCATTGGATGACACCTTATTTGTCAGAAAGCTGTTACCTATTGAGCAGGACAACTGCTTCATTGCTCTGTTTTTCTTTCCTTCTCTTCCTGGCTTTCCCTTATGCTCTTCCTTACCCAAAACACCCATCTTGAAATAGATGATAAAACTCTAAACATCCAAAGTGACAGGTATGAAAAGCTCTGGAGCTTGGTGAAATAAATATTGATGAAGAAGGAAACTCAGACCCTTATAGCATTACAAAGACTCTGCTTATAACTGTTGAAGATGATAACGTGGCCAAAGCATATTGCTTCTATTTTCTTATTCTTGCTGAAATATTACTCATTTATAGATTTTTAAAAATGCCAAACCTCACCTAAAACCAGTTTTGTGCAGTTTTATTTCAGGTTCAACATGCAGTTGACCATATGAGAGGGGAATTCTTGATCTGGAACCTGAAACAGTCAGATACAGAATCAGTTTAAATTGAATCAAAACATTTTTTTAGTTTTTTTGAAAGAAAAAGATCAGTCCAAGTAAATAATTGGATTTTGCCCAAAATAAAATGTTTTCATCTAAGGAAATTACACCCTTGTATTTAACATTTTAAACAAACAAACAAAAAAACCCCATGCTTTTTAAAACACTGAAGAATCAAAAGGAAGTGAGACTATGTGATGATAGCATGTGTGACTTGTCAGTCTAGAAATTTGAAGTTGTTGACCTATTTTAGCCAGATTTGATGTGGAAGTAGAAACCTCAGAGTTGTTACTTTCCAACATATCTTCTAGAAGGGAGGGAGCAGGGGCGTAGCCATGTTGCTAGAGCTGGACTTTCGCTTCCAAAGTTAAAGCCAAAACAAATGTATAACTTAATATTATTTGCCTTTTAGAATAAATGAACAAATCAATCCAGTGATGAGACTATAGAATCATAATGTACTTCCTCAAAATAGAGCACTGAATAAGATTAATCAAAATCTTCATCTAAGATGAATCAAATTATGTTGGTTTAAAAATGTAAATTGTTCATTTGTCACAACCCCCAGGAATTCAGACTCTGGGAATAACATCAACGTGTCAGTTAAGGCACTCAGAAACAGACTCATTGGAGTTTTAAGTGACTTCCTGTTGTTATTTACCTCTTATATAAGTTGTTATATAAATAGGAAAAGGTTATTTTAATATACTCACAAAGTATGCTGTTCATGTCCATGCATGCACGGACACACGTGCAGGCCATGTTCTTCGATCCAGCTTCCTTGAACACTGGTTTCAGCAAGTGCTGTGGAAGGGTGTTGCTGCTTGTAAGATCTTGCTATTTTTTTTCACGCTGTTATGTTGTGGCTTCTTAGTGTATGAATTCATGCTGTTGTACCTCAATCAATTTCTTTCAAGCAAAGCAAAGGTGGTCCATGTTGACTTCCTAATTGTGGATGCTGCTGCTGCTCTGCTTGTAAACAGCAATCACATTTTCCCCCGATTTCCCTAATAATAGAATGAATGTGTGTGTATGTACATACTTTTGCAAGGAGAAAGATGTGGATTTGAAATAAAAGAGGCTGGGATGAGTAATTAGATCTGGGGGTTCCAAATATTTTGTAATTAAAAAGAATATGTACATCATTTCTCGCTTTCCCCAAACCTCAGAAGTCATTGGAGCAAGTCTTAGGAAAGAGTGGCAGGCGTGAATGGAGTGGAGGAGGAATGGTGTGTGGAGAGAGGGATACAGCACCGCTCTTTTGGGGATTGTCAAGAACAGAAGTTTTTGCAAAATAAAAAAAATGTAATTTTGGAAATAGGAGTATAATGGAAGGTATTTTGTATTATATGGCACCCATTACTGGAAACTTTTTAATTTCCATAAATATATTTCTTATGATCAAATGCCAGTATTAAACAAATAACAACTAGAGCAAAATTATGCATGCAGTTGCATTTATAGGGTGTTTATTACCTGTTAAATAAATATAAGAGCAATGATAAGATACTGTAAATTACTAATGTCACTAGTCATAATGTGGGTTGTCGTGGTTTAACCCCAGCCAGCAACTAAGCGCCACACAGCTGCTTGCTCACTCCCCCACCGAGTGGGATGGGGGAGGGAATCAGGGGAAAAAAGGTAAAACTTCTGGGTTGAGATAAAGACAATTTAATAGGCGAGAAAAGAAGGATAATAATGATGATGATGATGATGAAATATACAAAACAAGTGATGCACAATGCAATTGCTGACCAATGCCCAGTCAGTTCCTGAGCAGCAGCCGTGCCCCCCGGCCAACTCCCTCAGTTTGTTTTTTGTTCAGAATGACATCATATGATAAGGAATATCCCTTTGGTCAGTTGGGGTCAGCTGTCCTGGCTGTGCTCCCTTCCAGCTTCTTGTGCACCCCCAGCCTCCTCCCTGGCAGGACAGTAGGAGAAGCTGAAAAGTCCTTGACTTGTTGCTGAGCAGTGCTTACACTAACTAAAACTTTAGGGTGTTATCAACATTATTCTCATCCTAAATCCAAAACACAGCACTATACCAGCTACTAGGAAGAAAATTAACTCTGTCCCAGCCAAAACCAGGACATGGGTGTAACTTCTTTTGATAGCCTGTAGACAGTCATCACTGAGAAGAATGAAAGGCAGTAGTGACTAAAACTCAAAGCATTAATAGAAATAATAAACTAAATATTTGGATATGATTGTACCTTAAAAAATTGTGAGTCAGGGAAAAATTGGAATTGGAAAAAGAGAACAAAAGTTTTCAGAATGATATTTTTAATTAGTAGGACTTGGAGCTCTAGCAGAATGAGGATGGGAAGGAAGAGAGAATCTACTTTTAAAAAGAAAAAAAAGGATAAAGCTGTTGCAAAAGAAAAAAAGTTGGGATGAACTCACCTGGGGATCCAAATATTTTGAAACTTAAAAGGATTTCTGTTCTTTTGAGGTTCACTCAAAACAGTTTCCAGTGCATTATAAAACCACATTGCTAATTGTTTCTTCCACTATGCATGACAGTCAAATAGACTTTTAAATACCCTTTCCAATTACTGCCACAAATCCATTTTTATTGTATAAGTACAATGAAACAGTTTTTACTGCAACTTGCTATGGTGTAGCAAATAACATATACTGTATTTTCTGCTTTACTGTATTATATCATTGAGAGACCCTAGGTCATTTACTGAAATATGTTTTTTATAAGCTGAGAACCTGCCTTCAGATAAGTCGGTGACTTTTGGAGGTACAGTCCTGCAGTGGCTGTAGGATGTTACCAGTAAAGCCAACATAGCTGTGATCATTCGGGGATAAGGGGGAAGAGGATTAGCACATCTTTACGTATTATCTTTCTGCTCTCCCCTCATATGAAGGCATGAGTATTTCAGGCACAATATAGGTCTCACCATAAGCCATTACAGCTGCTGTCCTTGAACTAGCTCTCTTTGAAGTGGAGCTTTGCCATTATACATGTTTTGGGAAAATGGCATTCCTGGGGGAGCTCCCCACGGTGCCTTGGGTTAGTGCTGCAGGGAGCAATGGAGGCGCGGGGACCCACAGGGGCAAGCACGGTCAAAAGACGTAAACCAATCCCTGTTTCAGATCTTTCTTAATTTAGTATTGTGAAAATGTGATGAAGACTGCAAAAATGGGTCAAAAAATGAATGATGGTGTAGTAAAATAATTGAGGCTCATTTGTTCATGTATTCCCAGGAGGATAGCATGAAGCTACTGGTCAACAGTGAAATCTAATCATTGCTTTGTTCAAAAATAAAGAAATCTAATATTTTCTTTGTCCTCTGCTGAGTTCAGGACAGCCCAGGAATTGGTGTTCATGGAGGATATTGATTAGATTTTGATTTAGCTTCTGCTTTACTCTTCTGTTGGCTTGGGAGGGCAAGAGCAGCTGTCAGTTCAGACTTCCTATCTGATTTCATCATTGGTTTATTGCAAAGGCATCTGACACTTAGCACTGGATATTCTTTTACAGTTTTTATTGTATACTGCAAGAAAAGATTCAAATACAGGATTAAATGAGATACAGAGCACTTTTGAGTGGGCACTTTGAGTGTTAGAGAGGCTCATGAGTTGGCGTATAAAAGCAACTGGAGTCTCTTCTGTGCTTACCAAGAAAGGTGGGAGGGAAAAATGACCATCCTGAGACTAAAAAGGCATATGAGCATAGAAAATATGAAATGCCCAGGATGTATAGGATGCTCTAAATATTCCTAAAAGCATCTGAAGCTGGTTCCTTGTACATACAGACCCTCCTCCTTCATATTATATTAGCAAGCACTATTTTTATCTGATAAAAATATAATCCGATGGAATAATGTGCAAGATGTCATGCAAGGGATATCTGTTGTTGCCTGGTACACGCTAACATCTGTTTATCCCATATGGAACGTTTTAGAGCAGTCTATATAGAAATAATTCTGCTAACTGAACATATTTTGTTTTTCCTGACTCATTATTTATTTTAAGAACTCCTGTTTGGTAAAGCATCTCTTTCTTTCTCCAGAGCTTCTTCCCCTGTTATAATTAATATTTGCCTATATTTTACTTTCATTTGTGAGCTATTCTTGTTTAACTGTCATGTGCTTGGAGAGGGGCAGCTTCAGGTGAGAAGCAGACAATGGAAACAGTTGAGCAGCCGATCGTGCCTGGCTACAGCAGTGGCCTTTCAGGGGGTGGGCGGGAGGCAGACTGTGCAGTGAACGTAAGAGCTGTTGTGGAAACTGAGACTTGCTTCCTCTCTATCACCTATCTCAGCACCGTGCTCGGCTGTGACGGCAATAAGCATGTTACAGTTCTTCTAGACCTTGCTTATAAGAAATTTTCACCCCTAACAAGGTCTTACATTTAAAGCAGTGGAGTATTACGACAATAGCAGAGAGAGGATTTCATTCTAAGCCTGACCATGTTTTGTGTTAGACATTTGTCTATACAAAAAGCAAACAGACAAAAAAGCCTACCAAAACTGCCAGAAAACAGGAGAGGAGTCCCCAGCAGGTCCCTGACCTGCGATGCTCTGGTCAGGCACGCGACACCCCATTTGCTGCGCCTCGGACCCTCTGCCGTGGCCCGTTTGGCTGCCTGCTGCAAGCCTCGGGCGAGGGCCCCCAGCCGTTGTCAGCAGCTACTTACTCTGCAGGCACAGGGTTGTACGAGGCCAGGGCTCCTCGCAGGCTGGGTCGACTGCGCCCGGGGTGCTACACCTGCCCTGGGGACACATGGGTGCTGCCACCTGCAAGAACCCTGCTCTCGCCATCACTGCTCTGCTGCTGAGAATGGTGGTGCATGTTTATGGAGAGGCATTTCCTCCTTCACTCAATCCCAGCACTTTTTGGGTTTTTTTGTATCTCCACATCGACATGTTATGTCCATTTCCATGCACTTATCCAGCTGGATGCTCATCTTTATCCAGCTTTTGCAAGCTCCTTTTCTGTACATTTTCATGCAGGAGCAAACTCTATAACAAGAAATTCTATGACTCCATTGAATGTCTTATTCCTTAATTTAAAAAATAATAAAAAAATATATTTCCTATGGAAATCCAGCTTTTGTCAGCCATTGCCTCTCAGTTATAGTAAGCAGCTTCTACTTAGGCATAGATGATCCCCTGGTAATCTCCGATTGTTTTGCATAATGCTGACCTTGAAGTGGTGACTGTTGTATTTATAAATGGAAAAAAGACTGGTTTAATAAAAGATTTGAAAAGATTTTTTTTTGTGGAGTGTTAGTCTCAAAAAACCCCACTCTGCCTACCCTCCATAAAAATGCAAATACTGTTCTTTCAAGCCTTGTTAATGAATAAATTAATTTGCATGATTAAAAAACATTCCTGGAACAAAATATATAAAATATAAAACATTCCAGGTGAAAGTTAGATGTTCTATAATGAAAAGCCAATTGAAACTCTTTTACCAGTTTAGTTTATTGTTTATATTTTAATTAAGTTGCTCCTTAATAGAATATCCTTTTTGTAAGAATAATTTAATATGTAAACAATCGTATCTCAAACCTTTAGCTAAGTAATTATGTACATTTTAATTTTAGCTCTGGGGAAGTTTTAGGACTACTCTTTTGCAAATACTTTCTTTGCTAATTGCCTCCCTGGAAATATTATACAGAACAATAGAAAACTAAAGAAAATAAGAAATGCCAGCCCTTCTGAAAAATAATCTTTTTTAATTGAGGTGAACTTGGATCAATTCTATGTAATGTAAATGGGATTTACTTTTGCATGAGTCGTAGGTGGAAAGACAATGCAAAGAATGAATAGGAGAGCTGTAGTTCTTTGTGACCTGAGTGGAGGAATGAACTCGAGGAGGACGTTTGTAGCAGAGGTGCGCAGTAGAGGGTGCTAGTATTTAGCATCATGACTATAATTTTTATTCTTTTGCTATTAGGAAATAATCAGGGGGCTCTGAAGAGTTTGCTATGCAGCATGGGACTTTGAAATTTCTGCCCAGTGTTTGCTATGTTGTTCTCATAGTATGTTTACATTTTGGAGTTCAGTGAAGTATTTCAAATAGTGTTTATCAAATATTTGTGGCATAATTTGTTCAAGGTCTTTCCCATTACTGGAGTGATAGACTTTGCTTGGATTTCAGTAAAATTTGAATCAGCCCTCAAGAATTTTAGTAGATTGCTTGTGTATTTCTACTATTTGTTCCCCCAATTTCTCTGTTAAACTTTGATTTTAGTAAGGTTTGTGCCTTCTAGCTTTTATTGCCCACCCTATGAAAAGCATCATTTAGAAAAGCTGAGGGTTAAAATGCGTTTGCCTCAGTGTTAAGAGTATGAGGTAATGGCACAGGATTTCTTCTTTGCTCTGCATCTGCTCTTTCTTTTCTGATTCTTTTCTCTCATAATTTCACGTGTGAGCTTACTCACCCAGTCTGACACCTTATCTCAGGACGTAATTTATCTGTCTTTAACTGCTACCTGTGAAGGCTGCACTGATCAATTCTATAATGTCAGAGGATGTTCTTAGCACCTCTGGTAAGAAGTGTTTTGCTTTGGGGAAATATCAGAACATCAGCCCATGGAAAACTGGTAACCTGCCTTTCAGCAGAGTTTGAACACATTTGCATTTCTCTGTAGATCAAAGACTTTTTTTTTGCAGCTACAGGTAATGTCCTTCGCTGTAACAATAGTTCTGCTTTAGTTCATGCCATCAGTGGAAGAGAGAGGATGTGGAACAAATGACCAAGCGTTCATGTGCAGGTCTGCCTTTGGGGGATTTGCCTGCTGCTGGTCTGGGCTGGGGGACGGAGCCCATCATGGGCAGCACAGTGAAGGGGACAGACCCTGCCTGGTGCATAGTGCATAGCGGGGGGACTGAAGCATGGAAGGGGGTGCACAGAGGCCTTGTGGAAGAAGAGTAGAGATGATTCTCATAGGCAAGGTTTGGGAGGGAAGGGGTGGCACAAGGAAGATGGGCATACATACAGAAACCCCTTGAGGGACAGTTAGGCATCATTAGATGACAGAGGAGGGAGGACCCCAAGTTCGTATAAGGTCCTATAGAATTGGGAGGAAAGGGACACAGCAGGTCCTAGTGAGAGATGTTTGAAGTAACCTTGTTTTTGAAGGAAGGTTGGCTGGTAGTGCTGGGAAGTGAAGAGTCAGTGCAGGACCTGTGATTACAAGGAGCAGGGAAAGGAGAAATAGAGATCACACATAATCTGGACACTCTCTCTATGGGATGTTGTAGGGCACCCCTGCCAGAGAGGTGCATCACCCCCAGGCAGATGCTATGGGGGACAGTGGGGTGGGATGTGCAATGCGTGACAGATCTGGTCTGTAGCACAGAGCATGACCTTTTGTTCTTTACTGCATTTTCCCTGCCTTTGTCTTGCTTCATACCTCCCTTCATGTTTCCCAATACTTGCTCGGTCCTGTGACGTTCACCTTGTGCATTTGGCTGCTGGTGGGTTGCTGATCTCTGCTGTCTCTAGAGGAACCCTTCCTCTTGTATCTCTTTGTGCACCCGTCGCGGGGCAGCACAGCAGAGCCTGGCCTGGCAGCTCGGTGCTAAACAGTCTCTCTGATAAAGCTGCAGGTGGGTGAGGTAGCTGCATTTTTTCTTCTTTCCATTTGGCCTCAGTCACTGGCTATCTAATTACTGAGCACCTTGTGTAGTGAACCATGCAACTGGCCTTTTCAGTGATCTTGTAATTCAGTCACTGAATCATAGTGACCCTCATTTTTATCCTTTTCCTGATGTATTTATAAGCTTGCTATGCTGTGCCTGAGATAGCAAAAGTTATAAAATAACTTAAACTTCAAAGATGATGAGAAATTTCAATTCTCAATTATTTTCTTGTGTTCTCTGCAAAAATAAAGCTCATCTATAATTCTTTCTTCTACTGCATCACGATAGTATTGCATATGAACTGAAAGGAGGACAAAACCTGTTTAATAGTCTCCTGATTTAAGGCAGAGCTGAACTTTAAAATTTGCTACGTATGTGAAGATGTAAGAAAGTGTATTACACAGGGAAGTGGTATAGCAAAGCAGCACCTGTCAGCATTTAGCTTGCAGGTATATGTGCCAGCTTTCAGTGTTAGGCGCCATACAATGCAAGATCCATAAGCTCAGCAGCGTAGGTGCTAAACCCACAAGCGCCAGAGAAAACGCTTGGTTTCGGAACAGCACTACTTTTAGTCCTGGTGTTGACTAAATATGTGACAACACCTCATTGTGGGTGCTACATATAAATGTTTTTCTCCTGCATATCAGACCTTGGGTTTGTTCATTCACAATTCCCCTCCTCTGTCTCTGTGCCTGTCACTGATGACCTTCATGGGCAATTGAAAAGCTCTGTCCATTTGAAAGTCTTTTCCACCTAATTACAAGGACAAACAATATAGTACTTAAAAATCCATCTATTTTACTCAACCCAGCAGTCAAAAAGTTAGAGCTTGTCTCAATGAAGAACATTTGGAGTGTACTTAAAACTACACGTAAGCTCTTCTCAGTCACCTATTGCTACTGACCTTCAGCTTCTAATGGGAGCAGACTCTTTTAGGACATTGACAATTTTTTTCTGCATCAACTTGCTCCCCTCTGTAACCATTGTAAGAATACCTCTAATCTGCTTCTTTTGATGTGTTTGCCCTGTTAGAAGATAAAGTGCAATTTCGTGCTGTAGTGACTAGAGGGGTATGTATTATAAAAATATCCAGTATTGGCAGCCTTTCACTTAAAACATAGGTTTTTAGTTGTATGGAAGCAAGGCAGATGAAAATAAAGACTTGGGAGTTTTCTGGTGAATTGTAAAACATCACATAGATATTCCTGTGTTTCAGAAGATCTCACAAAATAGGCATCCTTGGGGTTAGCGGGAGGGAGGAATCCTCTGAAATGAGAAGACTGCTTCAGTTTACTTAACAGATATTTTGTAACTGCCAAATTGTATCCTTGGAAAAATGTTAAGTTAGTGAATAACTAGAACTCCAAAATGCTTGGACCGATTCATTAACTTATGATTATTGTTTTCCTTCTAACAGTGGTTTTCCCCATTACTTGTATTTCCTTCTTCAGTCCCATTATTAGCCTGTGATTAAATTGATTGTACTCTTCTTTCCTGAGCTCTGACAACAAAAAAATTCTCTCACCAAAGTATTCAGCGTGCAAGTTTGGGCACTTCATTATTTTGTCTCTAGTAGTTGATCAAAAAGTGTCGTTTGGTTTTTTTGTAGAAAACAGAAGAACTTCAAATATGTTAAAGTGAATGTACACAAAAATGAAATGCATAACATTATTGTACTAATGTCATCTGCTGTGCATTGGACTCTGCAGGAGAAAAATGGGAGGAAGTCACTTACAATTCCACATCAGATGATGCTCTCTACCCTTTTATCACAGCATCCATCCTTTCTCCCATAAGCATCTGCTATTCCCACCTACACAGTGTTTTCCCTTTCGGAGGACAGGCGCAGCAGTCTGTTCTGGCCTGGAAGACACATGACACTGATGTGTTTCTCGTTCCAGTGCCAGGAGCTGCATGTACTTAGAGCTCCTAAGCAATGCCATGATTTCCCTTAGCTGCTTCAAGCATTTCTACATGGCATCTTTCTCTATGTAAAGACATCCTCTAAAGATGATGCTGAGCAGTGATCCTTTTCCCTTCGTGATTTTATCGTAGTCTCGCCCTTCTCCTGTTGACCACAGAGCTTTCTTTGATACATTTTCTGAGCCTTCTGGAATAAATGCAGGTGCTCCAGTCCACACTGCAAGCGCTGTTGTTATCACAGGCTGGAGGGTTTCTGTTAGAGGATGCAAAGGGTTTGTTGGTGTTAGCTGTAAACTGTGAGGCTTATAAGCATGCTTTTTGTGGCTTACAGTGATGATTCAAGATCCAAGACTCTCAAGATAATTCAAGAATCTCTCTAGGGCAAGCAGTCAGAATATCTTTTGGAAAGGCCTAAGAATACCAATTAGTTTGACTTTTCCATGAACAGAGAGGGGTGGTATCTATTTGCCCTTCTGATTTCTGGACATAAATGCAGGAGCCAAGATGTTACCAAGTTTTTCAGTGTGTTTCCAGGCTGCTGGTGACTTCACAAGGTTGGCATGACTGGTGGGGGGAGCTGCAGATTGCACTGGGGATGCAGGTTAGGTTGGGTAGTTGCTAGTAACCGCTGTGATAGCTGCTACCTGTACTGGGGTTTGCAGGCTGGTGAAAAGGTACTTTGAAGGAAACTGAGCTGCATCTAGATGAAGCAATATGGAGGTCTTTATGGCCCTCTCTGGCTTTGAACTTTTCATTTCATCACTCTTGTATCTCCTTTGACAGTTTTTTAGGGCAGAATTGAAGCATTTTCTGTCTCAAGTTCTGCTCTCATCGTGTGGAATTTGTTGATTCCCATAAAAACATCTGTTTGGTAGTCACGTGCTCTTGTAGCAACACCTGAAGAGCAGAGGGAATAGTGAAGTGTGGGTCCTGGTTCACATGAGGATGTGAAAATGGCTGTGCTAGAGCACACCAGAGGCTTACAAGGATGAGCTGCTCTCCAGTTGCTGGCAGCAAATGGGAAGAATAACCTAATGGCAGGTGAGGTGCTAGTCCCTGAACACATAAACACAAGTTTTGGTTTGTATGAAGAGATTTGTGAGCATGGAGAGTTCATAATAATCATATCCCATGTTTTCACTAGTTCCCTCCCTAGGTCTGATACAGTGTAGAAAAAGAAATGAGGTTTTTCAGCATTATACTCAGAGAAAACTGAGAGTGATGCTGGATATGACCTGCTGTCCCTCCAGTTATTGTGCTGAAAGATATATATATATATAAAACTTTTCTTTATAAAATATTCTGTAAAATATAATGAAAATAAATAGAATGCTTTGAATGCATAAAACAGATTTTTATTTCCAAGGTTTGTACTATGAATCACTCCCTTGATTTATGTCCTAATAATCTGATTTATACTCATTTATTGTTTACTTTTGTTTATATATAATCTGATATCTGATCTTGGTTATCTTCTTTTAGGACTAAGAGTTGATAATAAAGTTGTGGTGCAAAACAACACAAATGCTTAAATCTTCAAAATCACCATTTTTCATATATTGCAATGAATATATAATAGACTAAACTAATGTGATAAATTACGTGAGCCAAAATGGTTGTAATTCTTGGCTTTCCATTTAATTGTAACAATTGCAATATTCTTACTGAAGTTTATTTCATATTTTCGATTAAAATGGAGATTCTCCCCATGAAACCATATGGACCTCTTCAGAAAGGAACCATTAATAATACTCCTTAAATGATCAATTAATAATGTTCACACTCTAAGCCTTTTAAAATAAGTTATTCCTCACACTACGTCTGGGAGATGTGTGGGTAAATATATTAAGTCTATATAATTATTATGAAATGCCATTAAGTAGAGCTGAATAAATGAAAAAAAAAATGTTCAAATTTCTAGTAATTTTTTTAACTTGTAAAACCTGAAACTTAAAAACATACCGTGTGTGTGTCAGTAAATTAAAAAATATATATATATTCAACAAAACATTTCCTTCAATCCCAACTGTGGTTTTCAAACTGGATTTTAAGCAAACTTTTTTCTTTTTGATTTGGTACAGTTCTGAAGTCATTAGAAATGAGGTAAAAAAGCAGATCACCAGTCTACCAGTCAAGGGACAGTAATGCTGATTCAAGTGGACATGCTAGTATAGAGGCATACTAAGTTATTCTATGTAAAGAGCTATATAGACATCTCCGTATTCACTTGAAAAATATTTTGTCTTATTTTTATGAATTCGATTTTTTTTAAAATGGTATTCTTCTGTATAAATTATAGAAAGTTTTTATGATCTATCTGAACACGTAATAGGGGTCTGCCAAAATAATTTTTATCTGCCACCTCGTTAGAATTTTCATGTGAATAAAACAGCCATGAAAAACGAGACTCACATCTCAGTTGAGAGAAAGATTTCCTGCTGTACTGCGTGGAATACTTAGGTTTGGTCTACCTTACACCAAACTGGTACAGACCTGGTAAAAGGTGTTGAGGACCATTTGCTTGGCAAATTACAATGTCCTGACTTTGACTTATGAAAGAAGAATCAAATCAATATCTAATCATTATAATCCAAGTACATATTTTCCATGTATTTTCACAATTTAGTTGGAAATGCTTAATCCTAGGAAATGTATAGCTGGTTGTGCACATACCAAATATTTTCTAAGTGCCATCTTCCTACCTTTAGATTTCCTCCTTTTCTTTAAACTGGACAACCTGATTCACCAAATCTTTTGCAGAACATTGAAAGAAGATTATAATTGCCTGCATGTAATGCATGGCACAAGGAATGTCTGACTTCTTGCATTCTTGGGTGTGTATGTGCGTTTGTGTTTAAGGTTTTTTGAAGAGAAACAGTTGAGAAGGCGGCCTGTGGCAGGATGTAGAGGGGAGGTAGGCTGTGTGAGAAGTAAGAGCGGTTAATGGGGAGCAGGAAATAAGAGGAACCCGTGGACCTGTCCAGGGTCCTGGCTGGGACTGAGGAGAACCTTTTTTCTTTAGAGTCACTGTGGCTCCATGCAGCAGAAGTCTCCCTCCTACTCCAAAAATCAGAGCTATGGGAACAAGCCCTTTTCTTGTTTTCTTTAATCACTGGTTGCAGAAGCACCTCCTTGTTTAAATAAATAAATAAATAAGAAAAGAATCTTTTTGGAGCCGAGAGTTGTAGTTCATCTTTCAGAGGGGGCAGACAGCAGGTACAGTTGCTCTCCACAGTGTTAAGATAGCTGTCATGCATTTCAAGCCAAATTGGTTTTTTCCCTTTGCCACTTCTAATGTGCATATTTTCTCGTATTTCTGACTAGGTGACTTCAATTTGGAAAGAAGCTCTTTTTTAGCTTTCTGTAGAGGAAGGAAATTTGAGGCTATACAACAAAATGGTTGTATAGGAGATTTTTGGGTAAAGTTAATTGTATAGAGATGGAATTGATTTTTAATAAAATAGAATGAAGTAGAGCCCTTGGAGTAGGGTATTCCAGCCTACCTTTCCTGTGACTTGAACAATTGGCCTCTAAGAGTCTTCACGCAACTGACACCAAATCAGCTGATGCACCTCACTTTGCTCCTTGTGGCCGAGTCCCTTCAGTATGGAGAAACATCCTTCCTCAGTGATAGGTTCAGCAGAAAGCCAGAGTGATTAATAGTCAGTCATATTGAATTGTTTTCCCACTCTGAGAAGAGGCTGTGCTTTATCATTGTGGAAGAATACTGAGAGGGAAGTAAAAAGGGAAGGAGGGAAGGAGTACTCGGCACTGGTGAGGCCGCNCAGTATTATAAAATTACTGATGGTATTGAGGGTTCTTCCTTTCACACTACCTTTACAAATACTAAATTCACTTTAAGTGGTGTTAGTGTTCCCTTGCTGAGCCTTTATGTGCTGAGGTTCTGCCCAGAGCACATCTTTATGATTGTTTTAAGTCCTTAATAAAAAAGTTTCTGCAGGAAATGCTGTCAGAGATTTAACTAGAACAGCATGAATAAAGTTGTGAAGGAAAGTGTTTTGAATAGAAAGTCAATACTATGAAGCTTGTGTTGTGTGGAGTAATTCGCCCAATATTCCTACACTAATAAAACAATTAAAAATCAGTGCATAATTAAAAAAAAAAAAAACAAAAACAAAAAAACAAAAAACCCAAAAAACCCAAGAGGCATGTGGTCTGCTGGACAGCTGGAAGACAAAGGTGTGTTGGTGCTAATTATATTCCTCTTAGCGCCCATAATCCATATTTTCGTAAGCTTTAGCAACAGCCACGTCCTGCTTAGGATTCAGTTCACATTCCTCTGCCACATTCTGCAGCCATTGCATTATCTGCAGAGGCAGGAGCAACTACAAATAGTACCCGAATGGAGCAGCCCAACAACTGACCTGGGAGACAACAGCTGTTTGCTGAAATGATTAAAAGAAAAAAGTGCTCACAGCTCCCCAAACATCTCCCCCACAAATATACATATTTGGCAGGTTTCTATCCCCTTCTGCAGGAAATTGTCATTGCAAATCAAGAATAGAGGGAAGTGGGGGGAGATGGTCTGTTGCATCATTTGTATTTCTGTTCTTGCATTCTTTGGAACGAAGAATAAGTGAATGTGCTCTTTATGTTCCAAAAGTGTAACGAGTAATGATTTGCTATATAGGGATGGCATAAAGGGGGTTTTACCTGGATTCATTCACAGAAAAATGGTTGACAATTGTTAACTCTTTTTCATGATTAACACAGGATCAGTAAGGTGCAATTGTTAACGCTGTGTCTGATTTGCTGAGTTCCACTTTATTGATTTTATTTTGATTGGAGTAAGACTGATTGCCACCTTGGAAAACAAAATTGTCCTTGAATGACACGATTTAAGTGTTAACGTTCCCCTAAACATTCATTAAGCCTCATGCCTTAATTAAACCTAAGTGTTACCAGTAAGTGTTGGAGGTGCTAAAATAGAAGAAGTAGAAACCAGACATACCTGAGGGCCTTTTTCTTCTCATTAGAAAATGTCTGAATCGCTGTGGAAGAAAGAAACCAGTGAGGGTTTTGAGTCTTTTTGAGAGATCAACTACATTAAAATGTGACTTTTTCCCTATGTGTTTGTTCTTGATGGTTCATAAAACACTTTTTACTTCTTAGAAGGAAAATTTATGTATGTATACATGTCTGTTGCTCTCGTGTTCTTTTACGGAAGCTGTGAAAGATAATGAGCTTTGGGGCAAAGGAGGGAGCCAGTCTGATAGGTTCCTGTTCTGGATTCATAAGGTCTAGGCTCAGTTTCTATTACTTACCTGCTTCATGATGTTGGACAAATAATCTTTGTTCTTGTCTTTCCTCTCCTGCCAGTTTTGCTGCCGCCTTAGTTTCTTTTTAAAGAGAACCTTGCTGAGTTTGATTAAGCTTATATATCATTGTTTTCTTCCTTGTTGCTGTTACAGGTCACTGTGTTTTGCGTGACATCTTGTGTTAACTTCTGTAATGGTTTTGGCATGTCCCACATACCTCTGTCAATCACCACATTGCCACTTCTCACTCTTCGGTGAAGATCATCATCTCAGCTCTGCCACACTGCTGTCACCCAATATTCAGCTCGTGCAGAAAGAGCTAAAATTAACTCCTTTTTTGTGTGTAGAACTTTTTATCTGTAGATCTAGAGTTGTTTAGCAGTTCACATCTCCATTTCACAGAACACAGACTGACTTCCCAGGGTCACGTAGCCAAGTTAAGGGCAGAATAAAATGCTAGAAGCAATCATATGGCTTGTCCTGCTTGTGAAAAAGTCTGTGTACAGGCAGGTACCTTGATGTTTTACATAGCTCGTGTTCCCTAGGATGAACAAGACTATTTAATAAGAACACATTTACTTCTGTCTTTGTATGTATATCATCATTGAAAGGATTTTGCTAATATTTTCTGCCTGACACATCTGTGCCTATTTAGGAATTTATCCCTTGTACAGCAACATAACTGTTGTTGAGTCAGCAGTTTCCTAATATGATGTAATAATAAAGAACGTAAGAGATTTTGGCAAAAGAATTTGCTTAGTGTATGCTGTTTTATGATTAGAGGTGGCATCTGGGCTTTCAGGTGAAGTGCTTGAAGAATTTAGATAATAAAATACTGTATTATGTGCACTTTTGCCTCCTAAAAAGTGACACATACATGTTAGAAATAGAATAGAGATCTTAAACAACTACAAATTTGCTTTGGCCCAGTGAACTCTGGAAAAAATAGGGAAATTCTGTCTGTTGCCCTTTATCACTTATCATTGCTTACGCAGGTGAGCAGACTCAAACATTGCACTTTTGACGTTTAATTGACCAACATTGCTATCTGTAGAAAATGCAACAATGTACGTAATGAGACAGCCATAATCAGAATTTGTGAAGGTTTATTAACGCCTTATCAGGACTTTGGAAGGCTCAGCACATATGCATTCTTCATTTGCATTATCTCACTTCATGAAATTTGAAAACAGCCTAAGCTAAGATGTTCTCCATGGTGCATTAGCTCCTCAGAGCTTTGACAGAGGGGCATTGGTCAGATAAATCAACAACATGTAACATTCAAAAAAATTGAGATTTAGTTTTTAATTGTATAACTGCATTCAGGGCTGGATGCAAAAATAGTGTCATGGCTGCAGAGGCAATCCATGTTTATAGAATTATCCCTGGGTAATGGCAATTACTGCACGGAGGCTAAAGGACTATATTTATTCCAGTGAAGTTAAGCTGTGAAAAGACAAAGTGTCATGTATCTTTGTAGTAATAATTGAGACCAAATAATATGTTAACTACTGCTTGAAATCTGGTTCTTAAAAGACTACAGCAGATACGGTCTGGTGTAACTGAAAACAGTTATGGTGGTAGCAGGTAAAATACCATGTAATTTATGACAATTTCTATTGGTAGAAGAATTCTGGTACATACAGAAAAAAGACTAAATGAGTTAAGGCCACAAGGTAGCATTGTCTTACATCACCTTCTTGGGCTATGTTAGATGAGCATGTTTCTAATGGAAATACCAATATCCCGGAAAGTGAGCATGGCCTTTGAGTATCACAGGTTATGAATTTTTACTTACTTGCATTTGGGGTGAGTGAAAGAGTGGATTTGGGTTTGGATCTCTTGGAAAGGAACCGTTCTAATGTTTTGTTTTCAGATTAAATCCCAACACAAACTGGGTCTGCTCTCTCATGCTGACATACCTATGTTTGTTGGAAATTTAATTTCTCTATTATATTTAAGTCATTTTAGACATATCATCTAGTCAACCTCTCCACCCTGACCTGGCATCAAGCCATGGTGTGTGCATACTATCGAGTGGAAGAAATTGTAGATGGTCCTACATGGCTTGTTGGGACAGTTCTAGGCTGGAAGCATTGCAGTTGCACCCTCCAGGTGGGATTATTTTCGTATTACTGAGCTGGAGTCTCTGACTGCGTTAGCTTGGAGCTCTCTGCTCTGCTCTCCAATGTGCAGCATGGGCTTGCCCTTGATTCTACAACTACCTGAGAGGAGGTTGGGTTGTAGAGAGGTGGGTGTCTGTCTTTTTTCCTATGTAACAAGTGATAGGACAAGAGGAAATGGCCTCAAGTTGTGCCAGGGGAGGATTAGATTGGATATTAGGAAATATTTCTTCACTGAAAGGGTTGCCAAACATTGGAACAGGCTGCCCAGAGAAGTGGTTGAGCCACCATCCCTGGAGTCATTTCAAAGATGTGTGGATGTGGTGCTTAGGGACATAGTTTAGTGGTGGATTTGGCAGTGTTAGGTTTGCAGTTGGACGATGATTTTAGAGGTCTTTTCCAACGTAAATGATTCTGTGATTCCCTTTTTGCAAGATGGGATTCTCTCTCAGTATTGAAACACATCATGGAAATTTTCTAATGATTTTACAAAAAAATCAAGTCAATCAATTTGCCCTAATACAAGGGTTCCTTATTTTAATTGTTCTTTTTAATGTCTGCTGTTATCTAGCAGTCACTGGCCAGAGCACCTGGCAGTCTTAGTATCACAGAGTGGCTCCTGTTCCCCTCCGCCAGCCACTGCTGGCTGCTCTGCAATCTAAGTTCAGCTTTCTTAGGAAAATGGATCAGCCAATATTACCCAAAACCCAGGAGCAGTCCAATGCTGGTTTTGTCATACAGGGTTCGTTATTCAGGGCAGTGGGGTATCGTTCTGGGTACTATGGATAGCCAGTGCCCAACGCTGTCCCACCCCATAGCTGCCCAAATCCAAAGAAACCAACTTGTTTTGTATCATATATCAATGTGAATTACCCATTCTTCAGGTGCTTTTTATTTGGTTAATTAATTTTTCCATGCCCTAAGCATACATAAGAGCAACAGCACTGTTTCATTCCTGCTACCTTTGAATATAATTTTTGATATTGCCCCATCTGCACATCCTTCTTTCCACAGGAGAGCAGATATTTGTTAGTCTTTGATGGATTGCAGACATTCAACTTCTAATTTTATCAGCTAGCTCCCATCTTTCACACTCTGAAACTGCCCTGTACTTCTGTGACACAACTAGAGTAATTACATTAAATATTTTCAGGCCTGCTTTAAGTTATGCCCTGTGCTCTTGGCCCTTCTTCAGGACTTGCAACACCCCTTTTGCCCTCTGTAATTTTTTCTCCTTTCCCATATCATTCTCCAGGAGTCAACTTTTCCTTCCTATCAGAGAAAACCTGAGGCTTTGGTTCAAGACATAGGGTGTATACTTTACAATGAACCCACCTTCTAGTATGTATTCCCAGGCTACCTTTTTAATCTCTATAGAGTGTTTTCCTCTGGGAGTCTGATTCTGAGCATTAGGATATGTTTGTTTACCCTTTTACTTACTCTTTGCTCTTACCCTTGACTATGACTCCTATACGTGCTTATACCATGATTCTGCCTCATCACTCCAAGGCAGGTGCTGGGCCTGTGTTCCTTGTAATATCTCAATTTTACTCTATGGCTTTACCTAGATCCTGTAAGAACTGCCACTGAGATTTTTTGGAGGCTTTACAATAGCTTCAGCTGTGCATTAAACCTGAAACTAATAACAGACTTTTACCTGATTTGAATGCAACACTGAAAGCTTAGCATATCTATGGCCAGTCTTGAGAGAGGAATATCAATACAAATGGGCAGGGATTAAGTCAGTCATACTGAAGTATTGATATTAACTACAAGCATTAATAGTCAAATCATAATTGGTTTCTGCTTTTCAGTCTTGTAGCTTTTTATTTCAAAGTATGACAGTTTTCCAAAATCATGTTTTGAGGGTGAAGTGAAACTTGACATTAAATTTAATAAACTGCATTGACTTTGCAGGAGCAAATACAGTCCAGCCTCAATAGGTCTGCACAGCTCCGTGGCTACCACTGTGCTGGGTGACACAGAAGCACGTTGGTGCTTTGCAGAGCACCTGGGGGAGAAAGAGGAGCCAAAGCAGAAGCTGACACCTTTGTCCACATCTTAAAATATAATAGATTCCATCTTTTTTCAGATGTATTGCTTTACATCTGAAATTGGATCCTTCCTAATTAGGTAACCCGAATTCCATGTATGCCTTTTCCTTGTAATTACTGGCCCTTTATTAACTGTATTAAGAGTCTCTTGATCCTCTTTGGGCCTGCATGTAATGATTGTATTGACTTAGCTCTTCAGCCTGTCACCCACCACAATCCCAAAGTCCTTTTCGGGAGAGGTACTACCCAGCCAGTCCTGGCCTGTACCAGGGCATGAAGACTTTGCACTTTCCTTTTACCTTGCTCTGCCAGGCATCATGTCAGGTTTTCCCTTTACTTTGGTGCCACCTGCAAATCTGCTGAGGGTGCTGCTGTGTCATCATCCAGGTTGATGATGAAGATAATGAAATAAGAGTCCTGGCACCAGCTTCTGGGATACTTTGCCCACTACAAGGCACAGTCAGCAACCAGTGGTGAACTGTCAGTTGCTGCCTTCTGAACCTGGTGGTTCAGCACATTTCCAGCCTGTCTGACCGCCTGTTCTTCCAGGCCATACTTCACCTGCCAAATGAGCCTGCTGTGTGAGACAGTCCCAGAGACCTGGTGGAGATAAGAGTTTTGATCTCCTAAGTTCTCCTGTTTCAGTATATGTTTAGTTTCAAAATGGGGCAAACCTCAACTTTTTAAAGAATTTTCAGAACATTATTGCAGAAATATTAATTTTTCATTAAGTTGAAAGGTTACAATGAAGTACAATATGAAAAACATCTTTTTCCTGATATTTCAGATGAATAGTCTGAATGATATGAGAAAGTATGATGCAAGGGAACCTCCTAGTTTTTAAATAATCATTGAAGTTGAAATATTTCACTACAGTAGCATCTTCTGGTGGAAAATAATTTTAGCAAGGACTGACCAGTTTAATATATGTGTAATCCAACACAACTGAATGTGTATATTTTCCTGTATGAGTTAATATTTTAATTTTAAGTTTTATTTAAGGAGTTGCACAATTTCATGCTTTTAAAAAATTTTAACTATCTGTTCAAAATGTTCTGTCAATCAGAAAATGTTGTCAGTTGAAACGATTGCTGAATAAAAATCTACATTACTTCTCCAGCACTAAAGGAATCTGAACTAAAGAAATGAAATTAACTTGTATTCTTTAGATCGAATTTTACTAATCAGAACTCCAGTATAACATACATAGTTTGAATAATACCTTCTATTTAGGTAACATTTCTAGAAGGTTTCAAGGATGTTTGACAGGCTTGACTGAACAAGAGTAAATCAAAAAGAATAAATCAACTTAATCATATTTTATATGATGGAAGAACTTATTTTGGAATTATTTGGGATGGAATGGTTTCCACTTGCGGAAATTGATAGATATTTCTTTGTGATAGCTGGAGGAGACTAGCTTTGTCGAGTAGCTCTTGATGAATTCTCACCAGATCTGATGTGCAACATCAGCGTAGTGTCAGAGGGAAGACATGACCTACAGTCTGTCACCAGATACCCAACAAGTTCTGTCCATTCCATCCTATTTGTGTAGCATAATGAAACTGATTTCAACTGGACTGTGCAGTTGAGGATAAGACCTCTCTCACTAGGGATGGCTTTGAGCCTGGCCTATATCATTCTACAACCTTTTGGGAATTGCTGGGCTTGGGTGTTTGGTGCATTCTCTTTTTCACTCTCCCATTACTGTTAAATTAATGATAAATAATTCTGACAAGAAAAGAATGGAAGAAAATGAGTCTCTTCTTCCATTTCCTTTTCTCCTTTCATCTGAAGTAAAACCAAAATTGTCCATGCTTTGATGATTTTAAGTGACTGAATGGATTTTCTGCAAACTCTTAAAACAAATTTTACCTGTAAGCAACCTAAGTAACAAAGCAAAAAGATAACAGCATAAATTCTATCTGGGGACTACAATACTGTAATAAGCTTTCAGACATAGGCTTTTCTGATGAAAATTACTTTCCAACAATTATCCTAATGCTATGATTAGCTTTGAGGAGCTCAGTAAAATTAGAAGGTTTTGGCTGGGTTTTTTGGGTTTTCTTTAACATGGTCACTTAACACTGATCTTTAAAATTACCTTTTGCTTATTACTGCTTTTAAACTTTTGTATGTACATTTATGTCTTACAAAAAGAACAAGAGCATTTAGCTTGTTAATAATACAAATTCAGGTGTTCATCATGTACATTTAACACCACTCAGAAAATGCAAAAAGGCTGGTATCCTGTGAAGATAGTTTAGAAAATATAGAGGGGTGGGAAGATTCTGTGATATTCTCAGCTTTGAGCGCTTTCCTCTGCCTTCTCCCATACTGAGCTTAAGTGCTTTCAAAGATTTGCTGCTCTGTTGTGCCTTCATACCTTTCTGTATGGTCTTTAAAGACACTGAGCCAGTGGTTGAATGTCGTGCTGCCTTTCACAAATAATGATTGATCCAACCTTCCTTTTTGCAACTAAATGGTGCCATTATGTAATCTGTAACATACTACTAATGTAAAATTTTGGTGCCGAAGGCTAAGTCAGCATATAACAAGTTGATGGTTAATGGAACTGTCTGCATAGAGCACCAGTGGTTATTAAAAAGTAAATATTTTGTATGTGAATAATTCTACATTAATATAGAAGATACCCCTTTTCCTGGCTACATTAGGTGTTTACATTGGGCTTGTAGAATTATTTGTATTCACTTACATATACTGCAGACTGTTCAATTTGAAATGCAATTTAGATTTTTCTGCCCTGAGACTTACCACAGCATTTGTGTTTGGTAGATAGAAGAAAAGGTAATAGGGAAAGCTTTTGAAGACTGAGAGCTAGCGGACTATAAAATAAATAATGAAGTCTATTAGGCTGAAAAATAAATTATGGAATTCATGCCAGCAAGACTGGAAAAACCTGTAGTCACTGGCAAAGGGAGAATTAAGAAACCTACACAGTCTTTTCTATCTAATTTTCATAATTTTATTAAGTTTTGAGTGTTTGAAGATTGAGAGGGTTGGTTTGAGGTGGTTAAAAAACTTCAAATGACAACAGTTTTTAATTAATGTGGGTCAGTCTATTTATTAATTGTAATTTACTTTGTAACAATGGAAATGTTGGAAAACCGGTGAGACTAAGAATGGTGTGTAGAAATGTAATGAAACCATTCACTAAGAGTCTTAATTAACCACCAGACTGTATGCACTGCCCTTTTGTAGCAACTCTTTTTAACTTCATTCTTCAAAAGAAGTAATTGCACCATTTCTCAGGGCTGCTGCAATACTATAGCAAAGGCCAAAATCTTTAATCATCATAATGCAGCATAAGTGATTTCAAGCTTGTGTTTTTATGATCTGTGCTCAGCTCACTGGATATGAACCTTCCACTTCACTTATTCCTGTATGTTTGTATAGTAATGTATCTGCATGTTGATTTAGATTTGCTAACTTTAACGTGCCTAGGGACAACGATGGCAGTTATTCATTTTCTAGAGCTCTCTACATTTCAATGTGTTTATCTGCACCCAAGAAATTCTTTATTTGATAAATCAATTTTGCATGTTTCTGCTCCAGTAGAAAATGTTCCTGTGTATTTGACGATGATAAGTTGGTGTTGGGAATAAATAGCTGCAATCACTTGTTCTGAAGTTGAAAGATGGATTCCAAATCTAAGTTAATGTGACTGCAGGTTATCCGAAGAATGGCTGATCATACAGCCAGAGCATTACTCATAGCTCTAATATTCAGTCCAAATTTAAGAACATTTGTGGCTAATTTGTTTTCAGACAAATATTTGCATTGTTTTTCCAGAAACAGAAAATGAAGTTCCAAATACCCTAAAAGAAGCCTGCATATACGGTCTCTTTGCTGTAATCAAATTATTCAGTAAGTCCTGTTAAAAGGAATAAAAAATAGTTAAAATAAAAAGCTAAAACAGTTTTTTAATAAAAATGAATAAGTGAATAATTAAATAGATAATGACATGGTTCTGTGTGAACACTATTTATCAGTGCGTGAGTGTGGATCAGAACTTGCAAAATTGCAGTCCAGTATTTTATGTGTATTTATAAATAAGTGTGAATAAGAATATTCTATGCAACCCCTCAAAGAAATGCAGAGATTATATTATTTCTCTGTATAATTTTTATCCTCATGGATAGCTACTGAATCTAAGCAGCTAGTAATCTTTTGTTGAGGAAGCATTATATCTCTTTTACAAAGGGAACTGAAGCAGAAATTAAATCATTTGCCCAGTGTTTTATATGGATCCTGTTGTACTGATGGAATTAAGTAAATTCATTAATGTCTTTAGATGTAAAAAATGGATTTCACTCTTCAAGGCTAAATACAGAAGCATTTTTCTGTCTTTATATACTTGAACCATATCTGTGCTGGTGAATTGATCTTCAATAGTGCAGCCTTTTTTTTTTCTTCCTCAGCTAGCTTTGTTCCATTACCTCATTTTGTTGCATATACAAAGGTATTTTGTGCCCAGATCTTAATGAAATGTTTAAATGTAAGCACATGCAGAGCTATGTTGAGGTCAGAGAGCTATTCCCCTAGGATGAAAACAAGCTACGGAGAAATTAAACTGTGTGGCAAAAAAAAACTTCTTGGCAGACATGTATTAGGTTGTGAAACAGTCATTTTAGGGAAATATTAGAAACCCATTCACTTGAGACTTTTATAACTAGAATTGACAAAACACTAGAAAATGGTCTGTAGAGTGGAAGTTGTGCAGTGCAGAGAGCTAGGTGAAATAGGATAATGGAATTTTCAATCCTGAAATTCAATGATTTTGGGATTGTACAACAAATTACGTCTGTGGTATATACTTCAAACTTCCATGCGTTATCAACACATATCAAAAAATTGACCCATTTAGACACCGAATATCTAACTTGCTTGTTCTCCTTTGATAGCTAGCTTGAAAGAAAGAGTTTGGATAATGGTTTACAACACATGTAATGCACTACTTATGTGATGGTGCATTAAAGAAAGATTTGTGAAAGGTGTCCTTGAAACAATCCTGATATTGATAGACTTTGGGGTTTTATTGCCCTTTTTATGTTTGTATTTTTACTTTTTACAGTACTGTTAAACTGCCTATTGCAATTCTCTTTCCTGAAGTCTGGTTTTACGTCCAAGTATGAAATCCTGTTCATTTCAATAGCTGGAATGCCTCAACCTTAATGAAACAGAGCTTTGTAGTCGTATTTCCCTTACAATTCCCTGTTACACCATTAGATTGTTGACGTTCCCTAACAATTCAGCCGAATTTCCTATAGATATTTCCTATAGTTATTTCATCTGTAGAAAAAAATAACGTCATGGCCATTGATAAAAAGAAATGCTTGCCCATGAAATGACTTTTTAAAATTATTCAGATTATTTCTGGGGTGGTTTGGATTTTGTGGGTGGGTGGTTTGTTTATTTTTTCAAAAAAAAAAAAAGAAATTGGGATTGTTCAGAAACTCACAATTTCATCTCTCTTTAGAGCCACTGCAGTGGTGATCAAAAGTCATTGCAATCTGCATGAATTTGATGAGTTTGCTGTTAAACTTGCACAAAAATTTTGGGAAACAGTTCTAGAAGTTGTGAAGTTTCCTTAAGCTAAGGCTTGAGATATAAATGCTATTAAGGCACTTAAAGCAAACCTGACATGCAATATAAATGTCATTTGTCTTTAAAAGCCTTTAAAATGAGTGTCCTGAAAGAAGCTCTGTTTAGTTGTGCTTTAGTCTTTAAGGTCACTTTAACCAAAACCTAATTTTAGAACATTTGTGTGCTGATGCTATTTTAGCACAAAAGCCATGGAATTTTGCCTTAAGTTAAAAATTACAAAAAAGGGCTCATTTGACTATTTGTTCTACTTATGTTTCCTTTTGATCCCTACAGACTCTTCTTGTGCAGAACTTCTATTTGCTGCATTTGCTTTATCTAGTTGAGATATGGGGTCAAGTTCTGATACTATAAATCCAGAAATAATAGTAAAGCCCAAGCTAAGGTTATTCTGGATAACTTAGTAAACTTCAGACCTGAAAGTGCTTCTCAGTTGAAAGTCAATGGGATTTCAACTGGTAGAGGTGCTGGTTAAATCGGAACCTGATGGATTGTGGCTAAATTCCCAGTGTTACTCTGAAACATATACCTTCATATTGGAAAAGCAGATTACTTTCAGAATCAGACATAAGTTATGTGTTGGATTAGAAACTAAATCAGGGCTAAAGTCTGGATTTGCGTTCCTACCTGGTGACAGAAATCTCCTGCGATGCTGGGAGACTTTTTCTGCTTAAGATCATGGAAATTGCATCTGAATGTGGTCTGGGGAACAATGCTTTTCTACTGTGATTGTGCACTGGAGCAGGATTGGATTTAATATTTGGGAATGCTTTTCCAAACCAAGAGAGATTTTGAAGAAAACTCACTTTGGGATGTTAACATGTCTTTGTTAAAACTTCCCAAAGAGGATGTAACCAAAAATAATCTATTAAGTCAAGGTGGATTCCCCTCTCCCATCCATGCTTTGGAGAATTTTTAGTTTTTATTAAGTAATAGAATTTAAATGAAGACTTGAAGTTCACTGTAGAAGGTCAATAATTTACATGAACAAAAATTCACAAGAAGAGTTCAGTCAAAAGTTTCCAAAGAACCTCCACATTGATAGGTTTTGACACTGGAAAAAGAAAACAGTGGTAACTGAACTGTTATTTACTGTTTCCTGACACTATTATATCTGTGCTTCGTACAAATCATCACGAGCTGTTGCTACCTCTGTATCAGCATTTATGTGCTCAAATCTCCCCTTAATATTCTGCAATAAGTTTCATTCTTTGTCTGCTTCAGAAATTGTGTCTGATGTGATTCTGGGGTAACAACAACAACAACAACAACAACAACAAAGTCCTGAATTGCATTGTACCTCCTGTCTGTGTTGTTCACTTTAGGAGTGCTTGTCAGAGGAAAATGTTCTCTCGAAGCAAAATACTGTAGGCACTGCATAATATTGTGAATTACTTCATCAACTAGTAACTAATTGTAAAATGTAATTTGTTACATGCATTCTGGTAGAAAAGAGTATATATAAAAATATTGTTTCATTTCCTGAATGCTCTGCTAAACTAACTATGCCTTGTGATGGTTAATGGGAAATGATTTGTAAAAGGACCACACTCCTGTTGTCAGAACAGTGGTTTACGTGTAGGTGTGTGTGTGTGCACATACAAGTAGTGATGATTTGTAATTTCATATCGATCTTTTCACCATCAGAGACTCTAAATCTTACAGTTATAATGTAGAACTGACGGCTTTGAAAGTTAGGCTGTCAGATGCAAATGTTTCAAATGTTGCCCTTGTTTCAATCACGTCCAGAACATTTTTCCAGAAATCATTCTACTGCAGGAGATTTTGAAATTGCAAGATTTTTCTCCTGTTAAAATGCTTGCACAGTTCCACTGAAGTTAAGAAGATTACTTGGCTCTACCGAATTAGTGAAACACAGATACCTTTTGGATTCCTATATAGTTTATGGTCTTCATTACTTGCCTTAAAGCACATTGATGAATAATGTAGCTGATATTAAACTGGAGGAAGCTGAACACTTTGAGATTTATTTAATCAGTTATGTAAATCTCTGCCAGATATCAAGTACCTTTTGAGAACGAGCACCGTGTTGATAAAAATTTGAATACTTGTAAATTTGGACAGCAGAACTAATATTGCACTGGCAGCATTTTGCATCTGTTCACAACTTTTGAAAGCAGCAGTTTAAAATGTGCCATCTGTAATCACCAACTGCTTAAAAGAGGATAACGAATGTTTGCTATTAGCTAGTATCGTGGATCAAGACATTTAAAAGATCTTGTAAGCCAAGCTATGTGGCGTTTCTTCACGTAATGCTCTACTCCTGTTGAGTGGGAACGAGCTGTAGGTACAAACTGCATCACCCGTCCCACGTGTTGAGTCTTCTCTCTCCTACAGCATAAATACAGCAACATATAATCTTTTCTTTGTTTTGAATGTCCTGAGACCCTGCTGGATTAATTAATGCTCATTCTCCCATTTTTTGTCACCTCCCTTTGCGTTTCTTTCTGGGATGCTTATTCTCCTGATGGCATTACCCAAGGCAGTTGTGCATTCTCTGCCTATTTGACCTCTTGTCTGATGGCTGAGTAGCAGCTCTGCCTTTGAACATATTCTGCTTCTGGAGGTGTTAAATTGCTGTGGTACCTGTATGGTTGGGAAGCACGCCAAAACAATTTCTCCATAATAACAAATAAGGCTAATAATTTAAAAAATGTGTCCTTAGCTGAAAGTTTCTCTAGAGGCTTAAATTTCCGTCCTCTGTAGTCAAGGAAGATCTCCTGAGTTTTCTGGTGACAGATGTCAGACCTCAGCAGCTAAAGGAATGTCTAGGTCTCCAAGTTATCTTTGTGATTTTAGCACTAAGTATTTAATTTTTGCAGAATAAACAAATATAAAAAATCAGCAGCTTCTCACTGGGGTGTACAGTAGTTTTCTCCAATAAACTATTTTAATTGCCTGCATTTGAATGAAAGGACATTCTGTGATGGAGATTTTAAAAATTAACAAATTGTTAAATGATCGGTGCAGTTACAGCAGTGGGGAGAAATTATAATTTTGGCTTAAAAGAGGCAGGACACCTTTTAAATCCACTGCCATGTATAAGACTGTATCCTTAAAAATTTCATTTATATACAGGTATTTTGAAATGTGATGCATACATGGCAAAATATGTGTGAATCGTGGTCAATGTGGATATTTTTTTCATAACTTTAATTGCTGCAGGAATTCATAGTAGGTTAGGGAAGAAATAAACTTAGTCTGAAATCTGAAGAAGGCATGACAGGCAGGTTAAAATAGAAAGAATTTATTAGGAATGTCTTCAAGGAGATCAGTATTTACATATCTTCTATTATAAATCTACAAAAATCACACAATTGCAGGATAATTTGACTTACACGTGAAGACTTGTATCACATAAATACTAGGGCTTAAAAATAAATTCATAAAACTTGTTTTTATTAGAAAGTAATGTTTACAGGAATTTGGCTGATGCATGATTGTACAGTGTATGTACGGGAGGCACCTTTTTCTCTAGATTAATGCCAATTATATAAAACACAATCATGTAACTAAATAGACTCCCTTGATTGAACTTTAAAGTGCAGCAGAGTAATGCCTGCAGCATGGCAGTCAGTAATAGGTGCAGTGTATGTATGTAAGTAAAATTGGATTTATACACCAAGATATAAACAAAGGGGAAAAGTTATGCTATAAAGAAATCAGGGAAATTTTAAAGGGAATTTTGAAAGGAACTCCAGGGTAACAATATGAGGCTTTTAAATGACTAGGAGAAGCTGGAAAAACAGTTTAGAAAGCCAGAAAGTTTCCTGGACTTTTCACTGAGAGTCTGAGCAGCATAATGCAGTGCTGTGATCACCTCTTTCTTCGTCACCCTTTTTTGGTTTAGGATTTTTTTGGGGGGTGGGGAATAGTAATAACAGAAAAGTCCTGGAGAAAATCAACCCTGTTGTAAATACCTAGTGGAGGGTGGTTTGCAGTGACTGCTGAGGGACCATGCATCAGATGAGAAAGTATATATTAAAAATCTGGCATGTTCCACCTGGCTGTTTTTACCCACTGCAGAAAATGCGACTGATTCCCCTATCTGCTCACACTCTCTTTGAGCACTAACTGTCGAATTCCTGTCGCATGCGCCACATTTTTCAATAGGTTGTCTCTTTTTCACCCTATGCCTCCTCTTATTACTCCATTATGAAGATTATAAATACATGAAATTGATCTCAAAAAAGAACTATCCAGTCCTACTAACTTTGCTGACTAAGGGTGGTGTGTAAAGTTTTCTACTTTCATCTTATAATTTTGAATTTGATTCCATATTTGTAGTTGACTTGGAACACTTTCTAGTGAAAAATATTGACAAGCACAGAAAGCACACTTCTCTTTGCCTTTTCATTATGGAGAAAATATTTCCACTTTTCTAGACTAACTCAGAGACCTAGTCTTTAGTCGAGGGACGGTGTTTTAGTTTTTGTGGTGAGGTTTTTTTTTCCACAGAAGTGTTTTGATAAATCATTTATGCAATAGGCTTTTGGACAAATAACCATTGTTATAAATAAAAGTTATGAGGATTCTGTTTATTATTGGTTGTGGAAAACAGAAAAAGTTTGCTTATGTTATGAGTAATAAGTTCAAATGCCCATTGGTTAGCTTTTTGTATTTAGACAAAAACATCTTTAATAGCTTCATTCATCATCATATGTGGAATGACAATAATCTTTGTGCTTTTTCAATTCCATCTCAATATTTGCAAAGCTCAAAGCAGTTTTTTTTTCCAGACTGATTTTTTGAAATAAATGGTAGCAAAAGAAGAACTGTTTCTCCTTAGGTAAACCCGGCTCTTTTCATTATACTAATTAGCTGGTATTGATTAGTACAGCATACTGAAAATACCTAATATGTCAAAATCTGAGCAAGTCTTATTTAGCTATACAAACACTGCTATTTCTTTAATTTTTGTCAAGATTCAGTTTCACTTGAGAAACATTATTATCTAGCTTTAGCTATGATAGTCTATATCTGCAAAAATTTCTAAAGCATATGATACAAACTCATTAATGTTGATGGAATTGGCTTTAACAAGGTTTAGGTTAGGTATAGAACATACTGAAAATACTGAAAAATATATCATTATACCAAGAATTCTGAACTAGATTGTGACCTGATTGTGTTTTGAAAATATAAAAACGGTGTTCTACCTGAAATGAAGTACCACCACAGCAGAGATGCTAATTCCAAGTCAATGACCATCTCCTTATCCAAGAAAGCAGGGCTGTGGTTAGAGAAGAGCAATGGCTGCACGCCAACCTGCGTCAGGCAGAGTAGCCCTTTTATGGCTATTAATATACAGGCCACCTAGAGCTACTCTTAGAATTAGAATTTTAAAATTGGATTTTATCTTTAAATGACTAATAATATCATAATAACAATAATAATAAAATCTCTGCAGTGTTTCATTTGTCCTCCATTGTTTTCCATTATTCACTAGTAGAGAGTTCAAATCTTTGTTCACTAAAAAGAGCAGTCAGTAACTTCTTTGTATTGGATGAATGTTTTACAGTAAAAAACAATTGCAGTAGCAGTGTTCCGAGTTGGTTATTGACCACTGCTATTCACTGGAGAAGGCAGGTTCCATAAAAAATAACCTCTGTAATGCTTGTGTTGTTATGAAATACTCTTAAAATAAGCATAATCTATAAAAGAATACAGAGCATGAGAAATATTGGGTGTGTCAGCAATTCTTAAAAATTAATTGAAGGAAAAAATATTATATGTCCACCAGCTGAAGTAAGCAGGGACCCCTACTAGTTTAATGCATATCAGCAACTCAGAAGTATTTACTCATTTTAAAAAATCTGACTTGAAGCCAATCATATTCTGGTGGGTAATGTTACTTGAATCAGAATAAGGTATTACATACTTTTAGTTCCTTTTAATTCAAATTCAATTAGACAATGATGCTTTAAAGCAATCAAGATTGAAGTAATCATCTGGTAGAATTAATATGGTCATGTTGAAGTGAAATCACTGTTTTGATTTCAGATCTATCTTGGGCTGCAAATTCAAAAACATTCATGGTGAAGTCAAAGAAAAGGGGGAATGCTGTCAATAGCAGGACCTCTGAGAAAAGAAGTCCAGATGGGGAGGGTGATGGCTTGCACCGATTGGATTTTAAAATGAATGGGGCAAGGAGAGTCTTTCCTTTTGTGGCCTCATTTGCTCCCAAGTAAATAAAGTTGTGATTGCTGTGCTTGTGTTCAGGGGGTAGCGATTTAAACAAACAAGAGAAACAAAATGAAAGCAATCATACTGAGGTGTGCACCATTCCCCCTCACATCTGTAACACTTTTTGTAGAGGTAACTCCCACCTACACACAGATGCCATTGGAAGGATCCTGGGTGCTCTCCAGGGAAATACTTGTGGGGAGTGGGCTTCTGTGGTACCCTCTGTGGACTGACATTCTCCAGGCACGGTAGAGCTGAAGGCTGAGATTTCTTCAGTTGACTACAGCACTTCAACACCCCTTTCATTTTGATAGAACTAAGTGTTTGAGTTACTCGGGCAGCTTTGACATCCTTGGCTAAAAAGTTCAGAATATTGAGCCTTCTATTCTCCCAGCTTCTGCACGGTTAAAACCCAGACGGCACACAGCACCACGGCACTGACAGAGAGATTTCTCATTTCTGGTTCCAGACGCTTCCCACTCTGGTCTTTGAGCATATACCAGAGATGTAATTCAGACTGACATGGACCATCCTGGATCTGTCCTCAGGTGTGGACAGCAGAAGACACATATGTCCTGTTCCTTCCCCACCTACCCACAGTCATGCCCTACCCATTTTTCAGATTTGGGTGGTGGCAGGGACTTTTGAGGCGTTGGCTGAGCAAGCTGGTCACTGGCCTCAAGCTGTTAATGTGTTTGCAGTTTACGATCACCACGGCATGCCAGGAGTAAGGCCAGGTGTGCCCTACTTTAAAGAGCCTTTGCAAGAGGGACACAGTGAGGAAGTGGTGGGGTCTGCAACGTGGACGGCACTAGAACTGGCTTGGCCTTGGTGGGAGCAGCCTAATAGGGTCATTTGTAGGTGATTGAGGAGGCTGAGAAGATCATAACTTCCCCTATTATTTTTTTTTCCTAAAAATTTAGGGCTTAAAAGCGTTCTATATAATGACAAATTATTATGATAGTCTGGAGATTCTTAGGATAACAGGGAATCTTAAAACACATTATTTTTCCCAGAGCTGCATATTTTCTTACAATCAACCTCTTGATTGGAGAGACATGCCTATCATCACATGTTTGTGTCAGAACCTGAAAGAGAAGTATCTTTTGGCAAAGTTATAAATGGAAAACAAGAATAAAAGTGTTATTTTCCAGGGATGCAAAACCAGAGAGTAAATAATTCAATTCTGTGTGTGTGGCAGATAGATTAAAAATATTCATATCTTGAACTCAGGTATTCATCAGAAAGAAATGTCTTTTTAGTTGTTCGGTTAGTTCTTGCTGTAAATGATAGACTCAGAACCTGTGATATATTTCAACAAATGCTTTAGTTACGTATATGTTTTCACATTGTGAAGTATGTGTTATTTTTAATTGACTATTGCCTCAAAATCTTGATTGATTTTCCTTACTTTTTAATTTAAAACTGTTTTAATGAGTATTTTATAACATTCTGAATTTTTTGGAAATAACTAAGTTCAACACAACTCTAGTGAAAAAAATCTATCTAATCGCATGGTAGAAAAAAGGGGAACGTGGTCAAGGGACTTAAGAAGATATGGATCTAGGGTGTATTTCTCTATAGGAGGCAGAAACTCCTGAGGGCACCTGGTTTTTGTGGGTGGTTTTCAAGAGAAGGTCATCGTTCCTGGTCAGATATGTTTTTGCCAACAGAGAGGTTTGTGTGGATGAAAGCTCTGGCATTGCTGATGCAGAGACAGGAGTTGAGAAAAATGGGTTTGATAATTCAGGGGGGAGAAAAAGACCCTGAAGAACAGTTTGGGTTATTTCTGTGACATATTAAGATAAATATAAGATGTGTTTCTCTTTTGAATTGTTTCTTCATATTTCTCTGAAGATGCCCCTACCAACACCATCTTTTTATTGCTCAAGTTCATTTGTTGGATAAAATTCTGTTATTTAACAGCTCTGTACTAGGCAACCTTTATTAGGGATTATTAAGGGAGGTTCAGCTTTTAGGAGAGACACTGATTTACCCCTTTTTGTTTAGAAATCCTATAGTTTGATGGCAATGTTGGCTTTTCATTGTGCATGTTGTTTTCTGGCACATCTTTATTCTTAGCTCTAGGAGAATGAATACATAAATAAAAATCCACTGTTGCTCTGCTGCTCTACTGCCATTTAAATCCCTATTTATCTCACTCTAGGATGCCAGAGACAAAATTTAATGTTGAGTATTGGTTCAATAAATGTCAGGGAGGGCAGACAGTTTATATCCTCTTTTGCAATAAACATTTAGTTCTCCTGGCAAAGACAACATCAGAATATTGGGAGGGAAAAGCTGGTCTAGTGGTCTCTGCTTCTTTCAGCAGCCGACAATGCGGAGTTGTAATGGTGAACATGCACACAAAGCTGAATCTCCAGAAGTGGTTGATATGCTGTCAAGGATTCAAATGCTTTTCTGATGAAAGTAAGCATTTCTTGTTTAGGATGTTGAACTACGTGAGACTTAGTCTTGCAAAATGTCAGTGCAATTTTCCTCTCATCTGTGAGTATTGTGTAGGTTTAAACTTCTCATGAACATTGTCTCTTTGCACATATTATTTTTTGTATGCTTTGTTTGCATTACAATAAAAGACAATTACATATCTTACCCATCAGGTTAATGAATGGCATGAGACTTATTCAGCTAAATTTGCTTGTATTATAATCCAGGGTGCGTGTTGGTTAGGAAAAGGCAGAAGTACAGATTTAGAATACAACATCACGCAAGTTATCTAAGCATTGTTACCTTGTCAGCTGAGTTGACAAGACAGGTTAAAGAACTTACTATGCAACTATTTGGTTTATGCATAATTAATATATGTCCTGTGCATTTTACAGTGAGGAACTTAAGGCACAAATGGAAATTAAGGAAATTTTTCTAAACTAAATTGTTTAGTTGTTAGAGGTACTGAAGTGAAACCTCTTGAGTACCAGTTAATTGCCATATCTATCAAGATGGTCCTTCTCTTCTGCATTCATCGTGAGATGTTGGAGTAACTAAGCTTACTTTCCAAGGGAACTTCACTAAGGTGATGAAGTGGTACCATGAACAGACATAAAGACATCTGAACAAAATTAGGTTAAGATGTAAAGTTAAGTCTCTACACCGGTGGACTTTCCTCATTATGCTGGACAAAGCTTGGTGAGATGCAGTATTCTAGGATTGCTTATTTGGTATAAAATGCATAATGGTTTGGAAAAGCTTACAACATTAAATATCATATACTGAGAAAGATAAGTTCTATGATAGTTGGAATAATGTAATAGTAATAGGTTTCTAATATTTTTTAGAATCAACTATTATGTAATATACATAATAAATATAAAATACATAATCTATAATAACATATACATATGCATTTTATATGTATTTTATGTATATAATCTCCCATACATACATGTCATAGTATTTTATGTTCTTTGCCAATACCAGAGATCCTTATCAATGAGCTTTTTAAACACATGTAATTAAAAATTCTCTTCATTCTTCAAATCTAATATTTCTCATCTTCACTTATCCCCATGACTCTGATATATTTAAGTCTTTCCGTTTCTTTCTGAGCTTTCCTTGTTACATTTCTGCTTTTGCTTTAAGCTTATGTTTAAAAACAGCAGGAAAAAAACTCAAAATGAAGCCTGCAATTTGAATAAAGAATAAAATTAGAAATACACTTCAGATATAGACTTTCATCCCTAAGTGTGGTGAGTCTTCTATGCTAAAGCACTTCTGGTTTAAGGCTTTTTTCAGCTACTTATTGATCAAACTAAACCCAACTTAGCCAAGTAAGAATTTCAGTCCTTTCGTCCTTGATAAAATGAACAAGTGTAAGCAGATGGCTAACATGACTAAATCATTGACAAAACATAACTTTCAGCCTAGAAGAAGAGAAGGGAAAATTTACAAAACCTGTCTCTCTAACATCTCCCAGACGCTTAACTTCAGGCTGGAGGAAATCCCTGACCATCAGTTTATTTTTTTGACCTTGCAGAATACCAAGGTACTGGAGAGCTGAGGACTGGGGTATGTAGGGCTGGTATGTCTCAACCAGCTTGTGACTGTATTTAAAAAGAGGAAAAAAACCTGTTGAGACCAAGTGACTAGATGGATAACAGCCCAGCAGGAAGGGATCTAAGGCTCATAGTGTGTCACAAGCTGAAACGTGCAATTGCTAGAGCAGCAGGTGTTAGGCTGGGAATTACGGACAGCAGTATCATTTGCAAGACTTGGTGAGCAACTCCTCTGTGCTGCTCAGCACCAGTGACACCTCAGCTCGGGCACGGCAGTACCCCACGGCCCACGCACAGCCTTGAGGGGAGCAGCGAGAGCGGGCTCAGCCGGAGCACACCACCCTTGAAGAAAAGACTGATTCAATAGGATTTATCAGCCTTGACACAGAAGTCTGGAGGAGTAAGAGGACTATGGTAATGGCGTCTGAGCACGTGAATGCCTCTTGCAAAAAAAGGCGAGGGAGAGGAATGGTATGACCATGCATTGACACAAAGCCAAGCACAGCCATGACGCTGTGGGCTGGAGAGCCCATCCTGAGCTGCGTTGAGCAAGGTCTGATGGTGAGTGCCTGGCAGACTTATGCAGGCAAACAACTGCTTTCTGGACTGGATTTAGCTGGGGCGGGAGTGGCACATCAAATTTGGCCTGAACAGATGCGGAATGTCAAAGCCCGGGGAAGCATGAAGGCTGCAGAGTGCGGCCGCCAAGCATCCCGGGCTGCCACATGGTCGGAGTCATGCAGTGGCAGGACTGTGCCTGCAGACTGCGGTGTCTGTCTTCTGTCTCTGCGGTGCTCTGTATTCATCAGGTGTTCCTGGATCCGGCCCCAAGCTTTCAGCCAACAGTGGCTATATCCTAGTCGTAACGATCCTGCTAAACAACTAGTATGCGAGCATGTCGTTCAGGCTGTCAAGAACATGGAGGCCAAGTATGATCATTTCTTCTCCCTTTACTCTTTCCCAATTAAAGACCTTGTTCCATCTTCTGATAATTTAATCATTGAAAATTGTGCCCGTGAATCTTGACGCTATGCAAATCAGGCATGCCATCTGTTGATCAGTGCTGCGGACTCCCCAGCCTCAGTGCCGAGTGCTAGGCTGGTGCTAGGTGTGCTTGCTTTATCTCCCTTGCACGTGTGAGTAGTCATGAAGGGAATCTGATTCAGAGACTTGGAATGAGACGTCCTCTCTTCACCCTCACAATGAGTTTATTTCAAGCAGCAGAAGGACAAATTTCCTTTCAGACACCCATTTTACTGTAGTCTGAAGAAAAATACACATGTGAAATTACTGTTACTCCTGTAACTAGTTCAGCTGAAGGTGCTCCCTCTGACAGTCCAGGCAGGGCCCTGCTGGAGCTCACTGGGCTGCTTCCCCCTCTCCATACCAGCCCAGTGCACAGGTATCCTTGCAAAGGGAGGTAGATAAAAATTTCATTAAAAATTTCACGTCTGCTATTCTGAGTCAGAGCGGTGGTCCATCTAGGCTTCTGTGTAAAAGTGGCCAGTAATAGATGCTTAACAGCAAAGGCAGTGGGCATGTGAAGAGGTGCTCTCAGCGTCTGGTGTTTCACAGTTTCAATACTCCTGGAGCCAGGAGCTGCGTTAGAGGTGGAGGTAACCTTTGAGAATGTGCCTCCTCCTTTCTTGCAGGCAGATCTTTTGATTTCTACTCATTCTTTGGAGGTGAGTTACATACTTTAATGTGCTTTGTGTGGAGAAGTGCTTTTTTTAAACTACAATCTGATAATATCATTTGGCTCTCTCTAGTTCTTGAATTGTGAATAATCATTTCCTATTCCCCTCTCCCAGGCTATTTAAAATTTTAGAGCTGCTATTTTACATCCTCTCAGTCATATCTTTTTCCAGCTGAGAAGCTGTAGTCTATTTAGTCTCTTCTCATGTGGAGGAGTCATTTGACTGACATGGCCAACTTGTTTCAAGTTTCTTCACTGAAAAGCCATTGTACTGGAACAATTTTAGGTCATTAAGGAACTAAGAAAGAATCATGTTTTATTTGAAATTACTTAAAATATTGTATTGTACTACCAAAAATGTTGCAAAAATGGTATAAAATCCTGAAATGCTGCTTTCCTCCTGCCTCGCCCCCCCAAAAAAAACCCAAACCCAAAGAAAGTCCTAGTGTAGTAATTCAAAAGGAAGTCTTACGTATAGTAATTCACTGCAAGGATGTCTGTTCCATCAGATCTGTTCCTTCCAGGACAGATTCATATAACACGTATTGACATTTAACAGAAGTTGTTGCTGCAGGTTGAGGCAGAATAGAACACCCCAATTTCATGATAAATCGTTTATGGCTGAAGCAAAGTTAATGTCTTCTATAATCTACCAGAATAGGACCACTAAAACGTCAATTATCTTAACATCACATAATAGTTCAGGTTGCGAGGGATGTATCAAGGTCATCTGATCCACCCCTCAGCCTCAGAGCAAGGTTGACTTTGAAGTCAGCTCTGAACTTGAAAGCTGGATAAGCTTTCTCATGGCACCAGCACATTAGTACATTGATTGCCTTTTATTTTGGGTTTTATTTGCTATTTTTGCTGGTTTTGATTTTTAAAAAACAAGGTGGGGTTTGTTTTTTTTTTTACTTTCTTGAATAATAACATTTTTATGGTCTGTGTTTTCTTTTAAGGGCATTTATATATGTCAGTGCCCGAAGAGCTACTTTAGATTTAATTCTTAAATTTAAAAAAGAAACTTTAATATATATTTGTTATTTTAATACTTAAAGAATTTTTGTCCAACTTTTAAAACTAGTAACCCTATTGTTCCCGTTTCCTGCATTGGCTTCTGGTATTAAAGTGAAGAAAGGGAATCCCAGCTGTACTGTTTTTCCTGAGCTAAAGAGCCAAAAGATTTTACGCTCCCTTTCTGCTACAATGGACTCTTACTAGGCCTGGCTCAAAGTCTCTACCATGCTCTGCTGCAGCTCATCATCACTGCAGAAGCTGGTTCCTTATGTCTAGAGCAGAATTTGTTTCGAAGCTTTCAGAGCTGCAGAACTGCTGTATACACTAGCATGCTTTTTTTATTTGGTGCATCCTCTTTTATGACCTCCTTAACAATTTGTTTCTCTTGTGCATGCATGAGACTGGTGAGATACCATGTCAAATAGTTTCCTGTCTGGGCTGAGAACTGAGCAGAAGGAATTTAGTTTATTGACTAGCACCTTTTGGTTTTTCAGAAGCCGAATTTTCACAGCATCCCATGGGGGAAAAAGAACTTAGACCTACATTTACTATGGTAGACACAAGGTCCACAGTGCAGATTCTGCTGATGAAAGATGGAGGATTCATTCTGCGAGAACTGAGTTGTCCTTTGCTACTGTTTTTCAGTTAAAATAAATGCCGTTCTGTTACAATGTAGAATATGACCAACTATAATATAATTTAAATTGCTTATTGGAAAAACACTGAAGTGAACACGGTTTCTGATTAATAATTTTTATGATCTGGTCACACCTAGCTTCTAAGTGTCTTGTAAAATAGGATTTCTATGCCGAATGGCTGTTATTCATCTTCCTTTGGAAGATGAAATTCTACTGATATTAAAGGCACATGGTTAACAATGACTTATAAAGATGCCAGAACCCTGGCATCAAAAGGACCAGCTGTATTTGAAACACTTATAATAAATGCTACTTATGAGCTTATATAACCTGCTCTTTTTTTTCCTCCTATTTTGAAAATTGGCTTTGCTGTCAGATTATGTGAAAATTTGGACAAGGGAGTTTTCTTGAATTATTAACTTAAAAATTATGTATTTTTTAAAGAATTCAAGTTCGTTTATGGAACAGAAGTCACCTGCAAAACAAGATGCAAATGACAAAGCATCAGAGATTTTAGTGGTTTTTTATATGTACTGGGATAGTGAGCCTCTCTAAGATATGTCCAGACTGATGAGACAGAAGTTACAGCTATTTTGCCCTGAACATTGATACTAGAAAGATTATTTCCCCCTCAGCATGCAATAAATAAACAGTCCGTTCATGAAAGTGGACTTAAGGTGATGTAAAAGTTGGACTCAATAAGTATCTTAAAGTTTGGCTGTTTATCTAGATCTCTTTGGTTTATTTTTTTGGGGGGAATACTAGTATTTTCCTTTAAGTAAAATAGAGCGTTGAAGTCCATTGTTTTGGCATTGTTCCACTTTTAGCCTTCTACCTAAACCTAGCTGTTTACCCAAAAAAGGTATATTGCTTTTCCAAAGGTAGTTTCATTCTGCCCCTTACGGATTACATCTCCTCTTTTATCAATTGACTTTTTTGCTCCTAGTTTGTACCGTGAATGGTAGCATGCTGGCATACTTCTGACACTGCAGGGATAGTCAGTTGTTTAGTATTTAAGTCTGTATAACACGCAACAGACAAAGTTTATAGACTTTGATTATGCAACATTTACACAGAATATTCAGCTAAGCACAATACCAGGTGCTTGAAGGTTTTATTTTTCACGACATGGAGGTAAGATGTGGCCTGCTACCATTACAGTGCTAAAGAACAAGTAGGCTTCTGTTCATTCAGTGTGACATTGTTCCCCAGACAGTTGTCTTTCTGTAAATGCAGGATATACTTTTTGCTAATAAAACTGAGACAATCATAATAAAACTAATAACGTGTCAACACGTGGCTGATGGTGTATGCTTTGGATAGCTCAAACTTTTTGAAAAAACAAAGGTGAATAGAAATGTTCTGTGCTTTTTTTGCTTAATTTTAAATTGAAACAGTTTGTTTTAAAACAAATCAATATCCCTGAATTCTTTGCAATCCAGCACAACATTAGAGAAAAGCAAACAGACCACAAACATGCCTAATGTGATTCATTTTCTTTGTCAGATACAAGAGCAAGATACAAGGTAAACTAACAGTAATTCATAGAACGGCATTTATTTCTTCACGGTGTGACTTTTAATTGTCACTGTTCTTTTAAATTCAGTTGAAATCAAAGAATCAAATTTACTTTTTTGTTATTATTTTTGCATTAGGCTATGAGAATTTACGGCTTGTTTATTCTCTTGGTCCCCTCAATTCCTCAGTCTCTGAATTATATTAAAGCTGTTCAGATTGTAAAATGTTCCAGGCAGACAGAGTTGTCTTTGTATGCCACATACAAAGTATTTTCTGTATTTCTCTTTATTCTTGCTGTAATTACAAGGAAAATTTCCATGAAATGGGATTTTATTTTATAAGAATTTACCCACTTGTGCTATTAAATCCCATTATAGTGAGAGCATAAATGAGCATTGTCAAGGGGATAAGCAGCAGGAGGAGATAAAATCTTATGAAAAAAGCATTCCATTTAAAATGAACATAAATATATGTCCAACAGATTTGTAAATTGTCTGCACAGGTGAAATACTGTACCCTTACGTCTAAAAAGTTTTCAGTTTCCTTCAGGAGTCTTCACAACAAGGAGTTTTTGTTCTCTTTTATTAACACACTTTATGAGGAAACAAAATGTTCAGAAAATAGTTATTGAAATATTAGAAGGAACCCTTTAATTCTTATCTTTATTTGTTCAGTATGTAATTTCCACAGAAAATTATTTTATTAAAATTGATATGAGCTCCAAGAGAATGTATTTCAACCTCACCTTACTTTTAAGGTTGCGAGTCATCATTCTATTGTGACCCTGTAGGATAAAAAATGGAAAAAAGGAAATTCACTGGCTAATTAACATGTGAAAATGTGTGAACTTTTTATGTCCCTTTGTGATTTGCATCTTTGTCTTTTAGCATTGTCCATAAAGAACTCTAAATTCTGTCTATCACATTTATTCTCCTATACTGGGCTACCACTGTGAGGATATTCTTATGACAACATAACACTGACAGTTTTGGCTGATTGATAGATATCCTCTTGATTAACTTCAAACCACATTTCGACATAATGGCTGTGAAGTCAGTGGATAAGAACCATTTATACAGTCTCAGAATGCCTTCACACACTTTTTTAGAAAACTTATAGTTGTTAGGGCTTGAAAGAAAAATGACATTTATGTAAAATTAGCACTGCTTAGTGTTTGGGTATCGTGCAGAGTTTTAAAAGTGACTTAAACGGTGATGAGGATGTGTTGCTCTTGTTCACTGAAACAAAAACTTGCAGGTTGTTAGAAATCGGCAATGAGCACATTTTACTGAGCCAGTGCGTTGCTGCCTAATATTATTCCTATTTATTACAGTTAGTATTGTATTCTTGTTTTCTCTTCCTCATTTTTACCTTCGTAAATCTTACTTTTAAGGGTCCGAAAGTGTTTGGAAGTTTTTTCCAGAAAGCTATAATGCAGTAGACATAAACAAATGCTGCGGTCAGAGATTTTACTCTTAACGTGTTGGCTATCTTATAATTAAGGTTGACTATTACAATTAATTACTGTGTTCCGATTAAGATAACTTGTTGCTATGGTTATCTCATTGCTCTAATCTGCTAGCATCCACTGCATTGCCTGTTGAAGGCTGTCAGCGCCTTGCTGAGAACTAACTTCACATTGCTCAGAGTGACTGAGAAGTTGTCCTGGGGTGATATTTTGCAAAAATCCCAGTTACTTAAACAGCAGGGGTAAGTATTATTTATACCTTTTAAATAGGAGATTTTGCACAGTGGAAGAGGCTTAGAAAGAAATGGCATATCATGTATTAATACTTGAGAATTCTATATTCTCTACTTAAAGTATCTGTCTATTAAAATAATTCTGTGCACCCCTCCTGCCACAGGGTCCAAGTTTCTCACAACTTTTTATGTCCTTAATTTCACTGCCTGACAGAGATTCCTGCCTCTTCAACAAGGAAGTAGGGGACAGAGACAGCAAATTACTCAGGTGAAATGAATCACGCAGAACACATCTGCAGTTTATGGATTTGGGCTGCCTTTTCAATCCCTGACCAGCATTTCTTTCCAGCCCAAAGAGGCTTGTGGTCATTATAAACAGGATTTTCACAGGACTGCCATATGCTACAGAGTTCTTCCTGCACTGAAGTGCTCAGCATCTTCAAAACTGAGTACGTTTATAAAATCATTAATACATTCAGAGACTCTTATCATGCTACTTACGTTTAATCTGAGAAGTGGTAGAGAGAAAAATTGCTATTTCTATTTTTAGAGTATTTCAGTGAGCTTACACTAAAAAGGTCACCTATGTATTCCTGTGGTGCCCTGTGCCAGGGAATAGGGTCTCTAGGCACTGCATGAAAACAAATAGTATTTCCTAATTATAACAGAAACCAAGGATTGTTGGAGGTGGTGTATGAGTCATAAGTCTCCAAAGTAAAGTAAATGTTATTTAACATTTACTTTGCAAAAGCACTTAGAAACATTTGTAAGATTGGGCTCTTCACTAGACTAGACCCTTTGCAGAATTTGAGTGAATGGCTGTCCTATTTCACTTTAATAAACTCAATGAAAAAAAAAATCAAAGCTGTCTAAGCCCTCTGCACAATATAGGTCTGTTATATTTCCATTTATCAAGGACGTATTTGCAGCCTATTCATAGCCATTTTCTTTCCTGAATGTGTTTTAACTGTATTGGGGTGTTTTTCAGTGGTAGCTGTGATGATGTATGGTATGTGGTGCAGCTGACATGTTTGTCCATGTTTAAGATGCTGTGCTAGCATGGGCATCAGCCAGGCAGCTTTTTAATAATCTCTCTTCTCATCTGTAGCTGCAATATTAGCAGAGTGTGGAAGAATGATTCTTATTCTAGCAGGAACTAGCTGCTTCTTCAATTTACTGTTAAAACTGTAGATCCCTGAAGTGCCTTTTTTTTTTTTTTTTTTCTCTCTGCATTTCTTAATTTGCTAGGCTTATGCTTGTTGTTTGTGGTTGCAACATGATGGTGTTCAATCTGGACTCATGTCTCACTATCCTGAATTTACTCTGAGTTGTTTAATCATAAAAGAATCTCAAATTAGTACGAGGGGTGAGGTGGGGAAAGAATTAGTAGGTGGTGCTGTTGAGTTTTATTCTCCAGAGATACAATTCCCACCAGTTTGTTGCATGATGCTGTTCCTGACATTGTGGCTTTCTCAGCATCTCCATTTCAAATGCTGTTCTTTAGAGTCAAGTGCAAAAGTATCGTCTGTCTCAGACACACGTTTTTTCTTGCCTCACTCTCTTTGCAGTCCAGAAAGGTGTGTGTAACTAGAAACATTCCAGACTTCATGTATGCATATAGGTGATGTGCAGATAAAATAATCTATTTTAAAAAAAGAAAGCTTCCTTTTTTTTTTTTTTTGCCTGATCAGAGAAGTCAGAATTGCCTTCCTGTGAGCTGGATCTGTTGTTAGGGTGAGCTCAGGACATGTTCTGTCGTTTTTGTTTGGTGACATGATGTTTCTCACAGTGATGAGCAAGAAATGCAACCTCTTCTGGCAGGAGAGGAGATGCTTCTTTATCAGCAGCTTTATCCCTGTTGATAATGCAGTGCTGTAATCTCTCCAGATTGAAAAAGAATATATATTCTTTATTTTTGTTATTGGTTCTGTTCTTGTGGGACTCGGTAGTTATCACATTTGTGATCAGCGTAAGTCACACCCTCACTGTGTGGTTAAGTTAAATTATATCCATTTGGATGAGAGTAGCAGCACAATGAAATGACTCTTGCCCTTCTAAGAGTGACTGCATTTGTACTCGAAGCGTTATCTAATCTGGGCTGTGACCTGTATGAATATTTGGCTGGAGTTAAAAGTCCTCCTGGAAAAGTGATAGGAAGCAAATTCTGGTACTTAAGACTTTTCCTTACAAAAGGCTGTTGCTCTGTGTCCCCTCACGAGGAATGGCTCCTGGCTGCTCAGAACTCACATAAAGTGCTTGTCATGGGATTTGGAGGAAACTAGACAACTTGAGTGTCTATTTGTTCCTACCACAAATAGGGCCTTACAGGTCTGCGTGAATCTTCTGCTTGGGACAAAAATCTACTGGTATGTGTGTCTTGGTAGTGGGGGGTTCACTGATCTGCATTCATGTGTCTGTATTTGCTCACGCCTGCTAAGACAAGTAGTTCATCCCACACTGTGTGCAAAATAATGTACTTGGCACTTACACAAAAGTTTTCCACAAAACATCTCAAACCTTTGAATCTCAAAGATTTCAAGCATTAAAAAAAATTCAAGAGCAACCTACTGGGAATTAGCAGAACTGTGTGCAACACTGGAGATGGAGGACAACATTCTGATGTCGACTTTTTCATCAAGCTGTGTCATTAAATTAAAGTTGAAACTCTTTGTCAGGTTCTTTTTCTGAAGAATGTCATGCTGGAAAAATAATCAAACAAGTTATTTTAACATTTGATAAACAAAGCCTCTTATTTAAAATCAGTTGTTAACTTTTTAGAAAAATAATACTTTTACAAAGCCTAAATCGGGGGAAAAAGTTGAAATTAAATTTTCATGTCAGATAGGAAAGTAACTTAAGGTTCTAGGATATACATAATACCAAGAAAGGTAATTAGGATGATGAGGGTGTAGGAATACAATGTCTATAACGTTCTTTTTTTTTTTTTTTTTTTTTGTCTTCCAGTAGCCCTCTGATAAGTAAATTATTATTAATTTCTTTGGCCGTATACATTTGGGAAAAAGCTAGTTCCTTGTGATTTAAAAGTAATACCTGGAACACATATTTTGTAAACAGATTGTGTATATATAAAATGCATGTAACTACACAATTGTTTTATAGTAAAAAAGTTATTTTGTCATTTTCTGATCTGGTGGTTAAGCAGAACTAAAAGAAAACTACAAATTCAGGTCTGTGCAATTTGATGCATGTGATGCACAGTAAAAAAGCCCTCCTAACACACCCTCTTACAAAATCACTCAATGAATAATGCTGAATCCCTTCAATAATTTTATATTTGTCGCAGTCAAGTAGTAAAGCATTAAGATGTATTGCTCAACTATGTGAAGGATAATTTTAGATAAATATAACTTGTTGAACTTTTGATGGAAAATATGGGTAGTAAAATCTTGCTGGTGGTTATATATCAGTTGGAATCTTTGCTTGCAAGAATTTGATAAGGATCAATAGAGAACCTCCAGCAGTAAAAGCAGTAATTATTGAACTTCCAGCATAGTAAAGCTTAGCTTCAAGTTAAAGAACACATCTCCTCTTTCTGTTGGTGCCCTGCATGACCTATACAGCACAAATTATCCTTTTAAAATATACCTAATGTTTATAAGCATAAGAGAGCATCCTAAGACCCAATAGAGTGGAAAGTACCTTTGCCTTGCTCTTTTTATTAGATGCTTTTTTTCCTACTTGCTTACTCTTACTTTTGACAGCTATTGTCTTGGCTATCATATCTTTCAGCAAAGAAATCTGAAAGACTTTCAGAACCTCCTAAATACTACTAGCCATTGGTTTTATGTGATGAGGATGTTTTTAGTCCACATAGACATGGAAATGTAGCTCTGCCTATTCTGAGATTACTAAAGCCTGGGCAGGGAAGGAAAACTTCCAATGTTGCTAGTGTTTGAGTTTCCTGTATTGTAGGAATGATGCTAGGAATCCATCACCTGAAGGAAAAGACGATATCAAAGTAAATAATTTTTGTAACAAAAATCATAGCTTCTGCTTTAGTCATGAAGTTTTGTAAATTTTTTTGAGTCTCACATTTCGGGTGCATTAAAATTGCTAAACATTAATTTTAAATCTGCATATGTTAATAGATACCACAAAATCCTTCTCTCTGTCACTGATGAACAAGGCTTTTTGTTTATTACTAGACAAAATGTGATATTTTCTCATCAGTAGGTCTACATTTTAAAAGGTTTGGTTTCATTTCTTACGTTCTTGAGGCAGAATGTGTAGTAATTCTTGGGAAGTGAAAATGTTTCACAGCAGTTTAAAGCCTCATTTGAAGAAACAAATGAAGAGATCTGGTCATTTTTGTAGTTTGGATGTTCTTGAAGTCCTCAGGTTATAAACAATTTGCTATTGGATAGTGAAATTCGATCCCTGGAAATTATTAAAGCATGAACACTTAGTGGAATATAAGGCAAAACTGTCAAAGAGCAAATATTTACTGGTTATTACTTATTAACAGTTATTCTAGGGTTCTTAAATGAAACCCAGCAGGTGAGAACATCTTGAAAAATTGTGCATTATATTATACTTTCATGAAGGAGTTGTATAGGAGCAAAGATCTATAGCAGTAATAAGGAGAAAGTTCTGGTAAGCTTTTCTCCAAAAGAATCATTGACTTTTACTACGGACCCAACAGTAGTGAAACCTATTCTTTCCGCTCTCCAGGATTGTTGATAATATATTATTACAGTTTTCAGTCATGAATATGGGTCAAAAAACTGTATTTTTTTTAAATCTTGCAATTTGATTTTTCTCCTTGAAGTTCTTACAGCCTAATGAGGTATCAGCACTGGAAATTCAAATCTGGCAAGAGATGTTAAATAAACAACAAGGAGAAGATGAAAAAGAGGACATTTAAAATAGCTAAATTTTGGCTGAACTCTTTTGAAGCCTTTAGCAAAATCTTTTTCATAAAGAAAAGAAAATTAACAGTAATTTATGCCAAAGTGAATGATTGGAATACCAGTGCAAAAAGAACAAGAATACAGGGGTGAAATCCTGACCCAGTTCAAGTTCTTTATGGAGGATTTATTGTCCCTCTTTATCCTATTGTGGCCTGGCCAGGTCTTGCCATCTAGTTCTTATGTCTACAGTTATCACATTTTTAGTTTTCAGCCTCTTGAATGAGAGTTGATATGGTTATGCAGTTTATGTTAAGTCCAAAATTTTCGCTATAGAAGATTTCTGTCAGTTATCACCCACTCCAAAGTTTCAAGGGCTGGGTGCTGTATATGAAGCTCAATATAAGGTTTTTTTCATATGCCCTCCTCACACTATCTAATGAAACTATATAATAAGCCTTGAAATATCACACTGCTGCAGTGTCACACCTGACTCAGTAAGCCCCCTCATCTCCCCCTAGTGAGACTCTCTGTGCTTTGGTGGAATGATACAAGGTACGGCCAAACCCCGTGGTGAAAATTCACAATGTATACAGCATATTGAATAAAGATGCTGAGCCCATCAATTAAAAGCACCTTCAGAAACAAGATTGCATGCTGTCTAATACACTCCACTCAGGAAAGTTACTTCTTAGTAGTATTTTGATCAGTGCCCTGAAAAATGACACTTCTATCAGAGGTTCTCAGCTGTGGCAAAAAACATAACTTGGAGTTCTTCTGGGGCTAAAAGGTTGTGTCAAAAATCCCTTAAGTTTACTGACAAAATTTCAACAAAAACCTCTTGGGAGTTACCAGAAACTGCTCCAGTGCACTACAATGAAGAAATATAAAACACATTTATTATGATGTCTCCCCTCTTTCCTAATGCAGTTAGTACTCCAATATTATGCTGTGGCTAAGCTCAGCACAAACAGCGATGGGAAAGGAATAGAAGGGATTTATCTCACTTTCCAAAGCCCTGTTGTAAGCTGCTTGGTGAACTTTTATAGTGATTTTAATTTTTGTGTTAGTTGTAGCTAAACCAAAGACAGAACTGTACAGAAGCCCTACCTCCAACTGTTTTCCAGTCTACCCCCTTGCATATAACACATGCATTATTGGTCATTTCAGAATAAAACAATATTTCAGATAAAAGAAAATGTTTTGACGTTTTCTAAACACACTGTTTTGACTTCTCTCTCATTTCAAAAGAACATTTTGTTAAAAGGAAAAAAGAAGCTATATTTTAGGACACAAACAAAAACTTTTGGTTTGAATGACTTTTGCCAGTTGACTTAAAATTGAATTTCTTATTATTTTAAAAAAGTTTTTGTCAGAAAAAACTATTCTTAAGAAAAGGCTGTTTCAATTAAGTTGAAACTCTGTTTTAAGCATTTTTCTAAACTTGTCTGCCAAACCAAAAAAAGCCATTATGAATTGAGGTCTAACTAAAAGTACTTAAACACAGGAAATTATAGCAACATATAACTTGCCTTGCGAGCAGGTATATAAGACATATATGTCCATGTATAAAGAACAGTTTTTACATCAATCGCAAAAAGCGTGTTTTTATGAAAGGACAAAGTGTTTTAATGTGGCACATAAGGAACACATTTCGTGTTCCTAATCATAAATAACACAACACCCCCCTGTCTTTCCCAGCAAAATCTTTTCTGAAAAAGTGTTCTTTAGCTTGTATGAAGGAAGAATCCTACTATTAAATTATACTAGGAATAAATTGGGTAGCTTTTTCCTTTTACAATTACTCTTGAAATAGAAAAAAGTTTTGGGAAAAAAAAACCCACAACCTCCTGAGTTTTCATATGAGAGATTTATTACTCATTAAAATTTCCTGTGTCCTGGAGTGGAAGCATCAATATATTCAAATGGTGTATTAACATGTATAGTTTTTATTTTATGGGCATATTACATGAAAAAAATGATTGTATTAAAGATATGTCATGAGTCATGGTCAAAGTTGCTCTCTTTCACAAAGTTGTAGCATATAGGTTATGAAATCCTCAAATATCTACTTCCTTGCTGGCAGAAAGAGCTACTGTAAGCAAGCCGTTAATGGTATGAGAGAAATTACACTGTCATATAGCATCTTTAATCCAGTTTTGCAAGATTATATTTTCTTTTGAGGCTTACATGGCATTATATTTCCAGGTAGACTTAAATGTTAACACCATTATCTATGTATATGATTCACTTTTATTTGCTGTGTAATAGGATAAAAAAAAAAATAACACTCTTATCCAAATAGACCTTTGGAAGCATCTATTTTGAAACACACTGCCTTTGCAGAAATGGTCAAGGAAAAGAAGGGTAACTGCAGAAGGGTTATAATGTGGAAGGGAAGGACATGTTTGATCTTGAGGGACAAAAAAGAAATAAAGTTTCACAGTTCCCTTCATACTACTTTTTGTGTTGTCCCTTTTAGTGGAATTTTAATGTTGGAGCCTTTTTTTTAATAACACAAAATTCTTTGTTCCTTAGTTTTGATTAATACATATTTTGCTTTATTTACAACATTATTATTTATTTCTTTTACTCTAGACTGTTGCATTTTTTATATCTGTTTAATTTTATATTCTTAAGTGGATGTATTTTAAGTCAGCAAGTTAGAGCCTTTGAATTATACAATATGGCACTTTTAAATTCAAGTCAGTATTTAATAAGAAGGTTATGTTTTAAAATGTTTATAATTCATGCTGTCAGATTATACATATTTTTGCATTTTCTGCTGTACTAACACATAAATATGTAAAATCAGTAATTTCAATCAAAATGTGGATTCTAGTTCAGGAAAGTACCTAAGTGTAGCTGAAAATGAACAGAGAGACATTTTCAGAAACAGGACTGAGAGATAACTAACTCAGAATTAATCATGATTCATTAAGAGCTTTGCTGGATCAAGGGCATGGCTGGCAGTTCCAGTGTGGTTCAGGCAGGCATGAGTGCATTTCTTCTGTAGGCTTTATGGTGCAGACAGTCGCAAGAAATGAGTTACACTGAGATTTCCATTGTATGACTCATACTGCAGTTGTTTCTTGATCGTGTGATTCACACCCATGAAAACACTGTGTAATGAAAAGCTGTCCACTTTGTGAAATCACAAAGTGGACAGCTTTTTTGTATGGTTTGGTTTTTTTCTTTTTCTTTTTTATTGTATCTTCACTTCCACAACCAACTCTCAGTATTTGAAGATTACTCACAGAGTTTTCTACTGTGCATTACAGCAGTACACAAATATCTGTTCTAAATGGTCTTCACGTTTTGTTGCTAATTTTAAGAGACCATTTGGCCCCTTCGTTACAAGTCCCTCTAGAAAGTCCCTGGTGTTTGGCTTCTGCTTCCCTTCTGCTCCCTTGGTCTTTACCGTGTCTGTGACCTAGGGGCTGGGATGCAGAGCCAGAGATCCTGCCATTAAAAGTGGAAGAAGGGAAAAGAGACATAATGGAAAGAGTTTGGGAGAACTATGCTTATTACTTCTATTGCCATCAGAAAAGCTGAAGGGAGATTGTCAGCTGCTGTTTCTGAGAGGAGCATATTCCCTCCAATACCCTCTGTTGCCCCTCCATGACTGCAGTGACCATGAAAGGTGGATTTGGCGTAGGCAAAGCAGGCTTTGGCATCACTGCCACTTTGCTGTGGTGGGCAATCTGCCATTTTCTTCACCAATGGTCATGGAAGTGGCTGAGGAGCTGAACTCCCTGCACCGCTCCACCAGTTAGTTGTTGGACAGGTCATGGCTTGCCAACTTGCCAATCTTGGTTGGAGCATCTCAGAGCTATAATAAACAAAGACTGAACAAACGAGGAAATTCCATAGTACTATGGTCTTCTCTAAGCTTAAAGTCTAGGTTTCTTCTGTAATCAAAAGAAAGACACCTTCAAAGGCTGATTCATTAGATATGTCCTGAATAGGATTAATTACTCTGGAGCTGTGTATCTATTTCTATTGACTTGGCCTTCTAGTAGCTGCTTGGATTAGGCACCCAATTTTACATACCTAAAGTTAGCTGAGATAAGTCCCTTAGAAGTGCACAAGAAGGAAAGACTTTAACATTTCTAATACTAGATAAAATTGTTGTTGAAAAGAAAATGTTGCTTGTTACCACATTTAGCTTTATAACCTAAATGAAAAGCTATTAAGTGGTACTGAGTGCAGTACAGATCTTTACAAGGGACTGTGACTTAGCCACCTAATGACATGGGATATTCAGGTTGACAGTAATGGTCATTTCAAGAAAATTGCTTATAAAAAGGAAAGTATTGGAATCATAGTATCTTGGACACTAAAAAGGACTGCATGAAGTGCATCAAAAAGCTAATTATGCTTCAAGAAAATATCCTTGGCTTTAGAAGAGTTTTAATATTATGAGTCATTACTAATATTTTCCTAGTCTTTGGAAAAGTTCCCCCTTGCTGTTCAAGTGAAAGGACATAATTTTTTGCAAACTACAGAACTGGGCAGTTAAGACCAAAAGGCATTTACATTGTCATTCAAACTGAATGTCATTTGTTTTTTAAAGCAAATGTTTATGGGTCAGAAATTGGCACTTTGAAATAACTATATTTAGGGCCTTTTGGGATGAGTGATGAAAAAGTTAAGAAAAGGAAACAAAACAAAACACCAAAAAGAAACTTAAAAAAAATCCAAACCACTTCATTAGTAGATATAAATTTTATTCTTCATATGTCCCACACTGCCTGTGTCTGACCTTGGAAACATACTCCATCTCCCCCACCTTTGCCTGTTTCCTTGGCTCCACTCTTACTGCTCTAAATATCCATAACACGCTGCAGAAATGTAGAACCATTTCAGGATGCCCACAAAACACTCTGTGTCTATTAAGAAACCAGTGATCTCACTTCATAAAGGGACAGGAGACACAGGACAGGAGTTTGGAAGCTGTGTCACCCAATAGCATAAATTTCTGTCCTGCCTCAAAGACTTCAACTTGTTTTCCAAAATACACAGCCAACAACAGTAGAGTTCGCTACTCCTAGTACGATGGTGTTAATGAAAGAGGACCTCCAGCAACACTACGGCAATGGAACTAGAAGGTTATTCAGTTTTGGCATTGCCTTTTGCTTCCTCAGCATTGACTGGACAGAGTGGAGAGCAGCATTTGAAGTCATTTAAATCTACATTATGCCTTTTGAAATCAATGAGTTTGGTCCAGCTGTATTTGTGAACTGAAATGATCCCAAGTACCAGAGCACTGAGTATAGCACTGAAGGTTCACAGAAAATGCTATACAAAGACTATTATAGAATGGATTTCATTTTTTTCTGTAAAACAGATAATCCACAGTTCCCATCTAGTACTGTCAAGAAACCTTCATACCCAGACTCTACTTAGCTTTTCCCTGTATATGACTTACAAATATGTTAAAATGTAGCCATTTATCCTCAGGAACTGGCTTTATATAATTTCAGGCAGCTAAAATCTCATCATTACTAGACATGTGATATATGATCAGTATTGACCTAGACTGGATTTGATCCAGAGTCAGATGTGAGGGGGTCCATACATTACAGGAATTTTATCATGCTATTTTCCTGAGCCTATTTTCACAAGTTAAATGAAGTCACATTTTGTCAAAATATTAAAGGCATAAAGTATATTAATGTAATTTATTTGTTCTTCCTTCTTTATCCAAAGGCAAATTGTATTCTCTGAGACATATTAATTTCTTAGAAGGATTTTCTGCCAAAAATCCTGCCACGGTATTTCTTTGTTAACGGTAAATACAAATAGGTTGTAGATTTGGAGAAGAGTGAGAACTCACACTTACAGGAACATTTTTATATAAAAATATTAATGTTATACTACAGAGAGCCACTTTCTGCTCTAGTAAAATAATAAATGCTCAACTTTTTTTATGGGATAATACTGATGGTTTTCATTTTCTCATGTCAAATTTGAGATACTCTCTTCTTTTTTTCTCCCCTTTCCTCTGATAATGTGAGTGACATGCTGTTATACCCCTCAGCAGTTAGCACCTTTTTTCTTCTCTCTCTCTCCAGTCTCTAAATGAGGTACGAGTCTATGCTGCAGAAACAGCTTTTCAGTTTGAGTTTTGGTTTTGTTTATCTTTCCCTGCACCTTCTTAAAGACAAAGAAGAAAGTTTTCTCTTGCCACACCAATTAACAGAAAGTAACAGAGCTCTAAAATGTTAAACAGAGCACTTTATATACAAAATTATTAACCAGAAACATCAGAGTGTTGCTGTTCATTCCTGCTATTATTCCTGCCTAATACAGGCTTCCAAATATTACCCTACAGTGTTTATGTGTTTAGTTGCAAATTTGTTATAATGATGCAATGGAGTAAAAGCCAAAATCAATGTGGTGGGTTGGCCCTGGCTGGATGCCAGGTGCCCACCAAAGCCGCTCTGTCGCTCCCCTCCTCAGCTGGATGGGGAGAGAAAATATAACGAAAGGCTCGTGGGTCGACATAAGGACAGGGAGAGATCACTCACCAATTACTGACAGGGGCAAAACAGACTTGTCTTGGGGAAATTTGTTTGATTTATTACCAATCAAATCAGAGTAGGATAATGAGAAATAAAACCAAACCTTAAAACACCTTCCTCCCACCCCTTCCTTTTTCCCGGGCTCAACTTCACCCCCAAATTCTCTCCCTCCTCCCCTCCAATGGCGCAGGTGGACGGGAAACGGGGGTTGTGGTCAGTTCAACACACGTTGTCTCTGCCGCTCCTTCCTCCTCAGGGGGAGGACTCCTCACACTCTTCCCCTGCTCCAGCGTGGGGTCCCTCCCACGGGAGACAGTTCTCCATGAAATTCTCCAGCGTGAGTCCTTCCCATGGGCTACAGTCCTCCATGAACTTGCTCCAGCGTGGGCTTTCCATGGGGTCACAGCCTCCTTTGGTGCATCCATCTGCTCTGGCGTGGGTTCCTCCACGGGCTGCAGGTGGATATCTGCTCCACCGTGGACCTCCATGGGCTGCAGGGGCACAGCCTGCCTCACCATGGTCTTCACCACGGGCTGCAGGGGAATCTCTGCTCTGGTGCCTGGAGCACCTCCTCCCCTCCTTCTTCGCTGACCTTGGTGTCTGCAGAGTTCTCTCTCACATGTTCTCACTCCTCTCTCTGGCTGAAGTTGCCTTTGCGCAGGTTCCCCCCCCCCCTCTTTTTAAATATGTTATCCCAGAGGCGCTACCACCATCGCTGATGGGCTCGGCCTTGGCAGCAACGGGTCCATCTTGGAGCCGGCTGGCATTGGCTCTGTTGGACACAGGGGAAGCTCCTAGTGGCTTCCCACAGAAGCCACCCCTGTNATGGCGCAGGTGGACGGGAAACGGGGGTTGTGGTCAGTTCCACACACGTTGTCTCTGCCGCTCCTTCCTCCTCAGGGGGAGGACTCCTCACCCTCTTCCCCTGCTCCAGCGTGGGGTCCCTCCCACGGGAGACAGTTCTCCATGAAATTCTCCAGCGTGAGTCCTTCCCATGGGCTACAGTCCTCCATGAACTTGCTCCAGCGTGGGCTTTCCATGGGGTCACAGCCTCCTTTGGTGCATCCATCTGCTCTGGCGTGGGTTCCTCCACGGGCTGCAGGNAGAGGCGCTACCACCATCGCTGATGGGCTCGGCCTTGGCAGCAACGGGTCCATCTTGGAGCCGGCTGGCATTGGCTCTGTTGGACACAGGGGAAGCTCCTAGTGGCTTCCCACAGAAGCCACCCCTGTAGCTCCCTACCAAAACCTTGCCACGCAAACCCAATACAATCAGGGACATTCAAACAACAAAGAGGAACTGAAGAATCTTTAGAGAATCTGAAATACTAAACAAGTGACTTAATAATACTAGAATGTAATTTGGGACATATTTTTCTCTCTTGAAGGCACAATGTTCACTGTAAATTCTGTGTTGCTCCCCACCAAAGCTTTCAGAAAGTAAGAAACTGTGTATGTGCACAAACACATTAATATGTATATGTAAACAGATAATATCTACATTCATTTATACTTCTGAGCCATCAAGCACCAAGTTTTCCATGGTCTTGCAATTGCAATAATGAATCAGTTCCAGAGTAGCAAGCATACACGTGGTAAATATTAAAACTCTTGTAAGGAATAAATATTCATAGACCTATTCAAAAGGTGCTCAGCCACAGACCACCACATCTGTGTGCTTGCTTGAACAGAGAAGGTGTCATGTAATTTTTGTCCAGATGATGCATCCAAACAGAATTTTTTTACAGATTATCGGCACTACTTTTTATTTTTTGCTTTTTTTTTTTTTTGCAGTTCTTTTCCAAAATTAAGCTGTTAGTGATCCTAATGAGTTCTGCCATTATATACTGTATCAAAACTTCCTGCCCATCCTGTCACTTTTAGATATCAGACATTACCTTTGTGTACATCGTGGGATGCTTAATTGTGGGATGCTCAATTTTTCTTTAAAGCACATTGGCTAGTGCTGGAAGGAATGTAAGCTTTGGATCAGCTCTGGAGTCAGTCCAGTGTGAATTGGCTATGGATACACACTGCCAAGTCTGCAGGGGAATACAAAAGGTCTGTTTTCATTTCCTGCCATGAGTAAATTCTTAGGGCATTTGTGCATTCATGTTGGCAAAGAATGACTTGTTCAGATTGTATTTCAATATGTATCAGTCCACCTCCAAAAGATTTGTCAGGTGTTCTTGATTTTTTTATGAAGCCTTTCTTTTTCAGTAATCCTTATGAGCAACCTTTTAACGAGAATAATATTTTAGCACTGGATTGGAATACATACATTTTGAATGCCTTGGATTTTTTAAAGATCTATTATTACGCATATCAGCTTTTATCCTTCTGAAAATCTCCTTGCACATATATAACTTTAAGTGAATCCTCTTAAAGGAGCTGCTATTGGAACATCCAGAGCAGAAAGCACCCAAATCCCACTGAAAAAAAGACTGCAAATTCATTTCTGAATACAAACTTTGCAGCTGAGAAAGCTCACAAGAAGAGTTCATTCTGAAAATCTGCCCCATAATTTAGCCTTCTTTCAAATTGAAGTAGAGCAGTTCGGTATATGCTGAGGAGAATTTTGAAAGTGGGAAAGGAAAAGGTAAAGAAACAATACTTCCAGCCATTAACAGGTTTTTTCACTTGTTGTTACTAATTGTTGCAAATGTGATGGGTTGAGTTGGTTGCTTTGTTAAAAGTGAGATATTTTATGAAACATACTGGGTTTGACCAAGCTGTTACTAAGAATGTGCTTTAGGTGCAGGATGGAAGTTCTGATCTGAGAAAGATAGAACAAATATCTCTTTCAGGTCAAAGCTGGTGGTTCTCAGGGCTATGGTGCAAGATGGAGTTGTCCTTCTCTTGGTTATTCTCAGGTGGTGGAGATATATCCTTCATGAAAACAAGTTAGAGAAATTTCATTTTCTTTCAATGTGAAATGGAAACAAATTCTGACGCTTTTTTTTTTTTGTGAGGAGTTTACACCAATTCTGCCAGTATTTTGATGCTTTTCATCCTTAGTTTGTGTCTAGATGGTCTTGACTGGGTTAGGCAGCATTTACATACAGCCTCTGTATGTCCAAGGTTGTAGGCTTCAGTGGTAGACCTTATGGATGCTTGTCACTTAGAAGTTAATACCCTGACACTTTCTTTGTGCAGGATCTGAAGTTAGCATCAGCTGCCCTGTGTAACTAAGTCATAGTCTCTTTTGCATGAATATTTACACCAGTAACTCCCAAAAATTGTAAACGGATTTCTAAATGCATTACCCATTAGAAATCATATGCAACTGTCTGTGCATGATCTGTGTTCACAAGTAGTTGAGCTTCATGCATTTTCACGATTCAGGATCCTCTTTTCTTCAGTCCAGTTTTGCTTTTTGTTGTAGTGAGCATGCTGCTCAGAAAGGACCTTGATTCTTCTATGGCTTTCCAGTCTTCTGTGTCTCATGACTCTTCTGACCAACCTTCAGATGCTATAAGATGATCAGTTTCTGTTAGTGATGGATGATGCCCACATTGTGCCAAGGTACAATTATATGGAGAATTTATAAGGCAAATCATAACAGGAGATATATATTTTTAACTTTTATGCATACAAATTTCCAGCCTCTTTCAGTTGATCAAGCCAAAGATTTTTTTTTAATGGTAAGTTTGATTTAAGGTTTCTGTATTTACATTTAAAATGAGACCTTTGTACCCCAAAATATGCATCTGTATCTTGTGTACTTTTCTGGGTTTTGTCCTGATAGTTTCTAAGCCTTAGAAACATTAATAAATTTTACACACACAGCAGCTTTATGATCTAAGGAAACATTAAAATCCTCTTTTATTCTGGGCAATGAAGTATTTGGATATTGAATCACCTGCTCAAGGTTAAAAATGAAAGCTGGGAAGATCAAGGCATTTAAAATAGTATGTATTAATCTCAGGGCAGTTGCTTATTTTTATAAGGATACATTTTGCTTAAATAGACAAACATTCAGAGTAAAAATATTTCAAGTTATTGCCTTTATAGTCCTGATTTTTTTTTTTTTTTTTTGTAGAAGGGAAATGAATTGTGACACACACTGTACGTAGAAGGTAAATCAGAGAATACTAGTTAGATTTCATTTTTTTTTCTGATGAATGCACTGTGCTTCGGAATGGAGCTTCAGTTTGCAATTAGTATTTTTAAGCATGTTTTTGAACGTGTAAATTTACTTTTTCTCAAAAGTGTAACAGTTCAACTGAATTCCGTCCCTGTAAATTGCAGCCTTCATGTGCCACGCAGGGTGTCAGACACATGGATTGCTCTGGTGAGCAAACCCCATGTTTTTTCTAAGTAGAAATGGCAAGAAGCATCTTAGCATATGGTGCTTTAAGAATAAGCTATAACTGGTGTGAATCCAGTAACATCCTTATGCTGGACAGGCAAATGTTAAAGGTTGTGTGGGTTGAAGTATTTCTAACTCTGAGTTTGCCTCAATACTTTATAATTTAGCAACATGTCATACCAAAAGATAATTTAGCCTTTTTGGTTATTGCAGGCTAACTTATTCTACGTTTCTTCCTATCAAAATAGCATAATGATAGGGCAAGGGGAGTTAACCATTCACTAATCCATCCACTGTTTGTTCTCCTAAATCCATATAAAATCTCTATTAAAAGATCAAACATTGTATCGTAATAAGTTGAATTATTCACTGAGTTGAATTACTTGAAGAATTCATATCAGTAATTTCTCTTTCTGAATCTTACCAGTAAGCTTGTTAAAGGAAAAACAACAACAAAAAAACCCCAAACAAACAAACAAAAAAACCCCCAAAAAACCAAAACACAAAACACCCACACCACAAAACCCTCCAAATTTAGATATTCTTAAATATCTAATTATTGGTTGACCACTCATAAATTATTTCATTTTATGTCCTGAGATGAACACCAGGATTCATGGTATATAACTCTCTACATCACCCCTTAGTCTTTTTATATTTTAGAACTATTAATACTTTGGATTTTCCTGGGCTTTTTGAGATTTGTTAAAAATTAAAATTACTGGTTTGAACTACCATCAGTTAACTCCTTTATGATTCTGTTCTGTCTTTTGTTATTTATTCATAGTACTGAAATATTTTTTGTTATATATATTTTCTGAGCTGCTGTTGTCTAGTAGATGAAGATTCTTCATTTTTATCTATTAGGATACCTGAGGAAAGATTACTTTAAACATATTTGCAAACCAGTGCATCCTGTTCAGCTTTAGTAGGGTAATGTGTATATACTGTATTTGAGTTACAGAAGATTTAGATGCACTGCCAGAAAAGAAATGAAATAGTAGTTTTGAAAAGCAATTTTTGAAAGGATGAATTTATAGTATCAAGTAGACTGAGGAGATTTTCAGTTTATTTGAGCAAGCAAATGAATACAGGGGGAGAGTGGGTTCTTTGAATTATCCTTAGATGTGAATCATTTGGTATCTTGTAAAGACTTTTCTTCACATATCTCATACATTCTGTCTTTGTCAATCAGAGTCAGTTTGCTTAAGGACCTGAAAGAGGCTTGAGGTTGTATTGTGTTTGCAAAGGAGTATGATTGCCTTACCGCCATATCCATTGTCCTATCTAATTTGCATGTGTATTGAGTAGACGTCTTCTGTGACAAAAGCAACAGATTTTTTTATTGATTTGGATTGTGTACATTGCTTAACAGAAGTGTGCAAGTAAGGATAAATACAGAAGAAATCATGTTTAATGCTTGAACCTGTTACACCTGTTAATAATACCTTAGGTAGTAGCCCAGACCTTGCATAAGGATCTCCAAGTCTGGTAAGAAGTAAACCTGGTTTCCATGACATAATTCAAAGAACTATTAACAATCGCTTGGGGAAAAGAAAATCTATCCAGTGTTAGCAATTGGTCCAGATTTTCACTAACAGTGGAAAACAAATTGGTTTCCAATCTTACTAATTGTAAAGACAAGACTTGTGTAGTTGATAGGTTGACCTTCGCTGGAGGTAATCTGAAACTCTGGGCAAAATGGGAAAAAAACTTAGGTTTTTTGAAGGAAAAATATTTATCCTGTTCTCCCAACGACTGTCTGGGAGGAAGGAAAAGCAAAACACGAAGAGGAAGAGCTACAGCGTGTGACAATGCACCAGAAATCTCAGATTGTCTTAATCTGATTTTGGGGAGAAGGTGATGAGAAATGTGAAAGGATATTCTCAATCTGGTGCTTGAATATCACCACCATTTGTGTGCAATGAGAGTATGTGAATACATGAATAGTTGTGTGGTGGCTTTTGTGCTTCTATAGCACCCGGCCATATTGAAGGATCACTGTGTTAACTGCTGCATTGGAAACCATTCTTTCCCCCAAGGGATCTAAGAAAGCTTGACAATTCAGTGTAAAAATACAGAATGTCTGAGGGAGAATAAAAAAATACTAGAGCTAGTTAGAAATTAATTAGACATATCTAATGCTTCAAATAAAGAATGTTATTTTAAAAAAAAAAAACAGTCCCAGCTGTTGTGGCTCTTGCACATCTCTCCCTCTCTACTTCCTCTCCCTCTTGGTTTTTTAAGGCAGAGGTGGGGAAAGGATGCTAAACCAAAATTTAGGAAAGTGATATTTTTCCTACATGAAAGGAAATACAAGAATGTAGGGGAATTGAGTTACAATTTCAACCTTTTATAGAATTTTGTAGATAAACAATGTATTTGGAGAAAAATGCAAGCTGTATTTTGCCATTGAAGATAAAACCATATTTATTTCAATTCTAATGCACACTGATACATACATTTGCAAAGAATGAGTAAGCAAAATAAATGTCAACCTCCCTGTTACTGGTTTTCTGTTGACAGTTTTTCACAGGTATCATGATAGAAGTGTTAGAAGGGATTTGAAGGATGATGAGATCTTGGTTTTACCTTTACAAAATATGTGTGTCATACATTTATATGCAAATGAGAAATTCTGCTGTGTGACAAAAGGAGGAAATTGTGTTGGTGCTTTCTGTTTCGAAGAGGTGTTTGATGATTTATCATATTTACTACAGTATATTGTTTCAGCTAATACCATACCTACTTAAAAAGGTATGAAGTCCTTTCAAATTTCTTTACAATGCTTGTGGTCAGCCTTGCATGAAAAGGCCATTTGTTCTTCCCATATTAAAGCTTGTGCTTTCATGTAGTTCTGAGAATTTCCTATTACTGTAAATTAATTTCACTTCATTAAGTGGTTGGGTCACAGGCAAAGGAATAATAGCAGTCAGAGACACAGGAGATTACTGGTTTGAATAATTGTAAATTGGAACCCACCCGCTTTCTCTCTAATATTGGGAAGAAGCTTCTGGCTGTCAAAGCCATTTCATTAATCAAAAAAGCCTATGAATGTGAACTTTAAAGTTAGACAAGATAAAATGATTATCTACATGAACAGTATTTTACGGTGTGGAACAATGGATTCTAGTCCCTATGGGAGACAGTGGCATGATGGTTAAGATTCAGCTTTCTGTGTTACTTTGCTGTTATTTCAGGTCACTTGTAATTATTCAAAGTCATCCACTCAGCAGTCATACATTATGCATATAGGGCTCAGTTGTGAAGAGACGACTCCAGAGCATGGAGAGTTTATTATTTAGATATTAATTTGTCCTCTCTTGTAAATTATTATTTCTTCTGCCAAGATATTCATTAAAGCTGTTGCAGTAGTTTTCTCCCAGCGGAAAAAATGATAAGGTCTAATGAAAATGTTTTAATGAAAACATATAATTGGTGTTTATTTCACATTCTTTCTTCTAAGTCTGGCACAATGCTTATTGAAAACAAGTGAAGAAAGTCCTACTAATTTCGGTAGATTTCTGATCAAAACACTAGCCTGTAAAGAAATCTGAGGGGAGTCATTTATCCAGGATCCACCTCTCCTTATACTGAATAGAAAGAATGAAGTAGCATAAAAGGCCCTGAAAAGCATCCTCAGTGCAGGTGTTTCAGAGAGGGCGGTAAAACTACCCTTTGAGGTGCAAACTGGAAACTGCACGGTCAGAGAGGCTGCATATGGGGTATGGCAGCTGCAGGGAGCTGCAAACAACTGAGCCAGGCCCCTGGAGCTATTTGAATTGTCATGGGTAGTCCTCCAGCGTTTTCTCGGAAACCTTACACAGGGCACAACAGTGGCGTGGAGGGGCATTCCTGCTGCTCTCTTCTTAGCCATCCCCACTGTCACCTCGCTGTCTAAACAAGGGTAAAAATGTCAATTATTGCCCTTTCTGCACCAAAGGTGGCTCCTCATAGCGAGTCTGTCTCCTCAGCTTGGAAATGTATGTGGCATGAAAAATTTCAGTGTCACAGGCCTGGCTGGGAGAGAGAGGGAAAGTGTATTTCTATGACAGTCTTCTGGAAGTACTTTGGTGGTGGCAACCGTGTTATCAGCTCTGTCAGAGGGTGCAGGTTGGGGAAAAGCTGACAGGGCTTGCCCTGCTCTGAAAGTATTGCATGGTATTAACTGTATGCCTTTGATACACTCAGGTGGAAGGAGTGGTGATGTTTTGTTCTGAATTTCTCCTTGTACCCATGCTTGTCATTAGATTACTCAATGAGAAAAGCTTGTTTTAAAGATTGATCAGTAATTTATCACTGTTTCTGTCTTATCCATACCATATATGATATGTATCATGCAACTAAGGGTGGCATAATTACTTAGATAAAGGATAATTCTGCAAACATTTACATATATAAATTCAAAAGAGGGATTTTTATGAGCCCAATTAGTCATACATTTTAAATCCTATTTATTTAAAAAGTATGATACTTACACCCATTTTTGAGTTGCTGTCACTTTACTTAAAACATTGAAGGAACTTTGATTTTTGCATCAGACAGATGTTTCTAACATCTTTTTTCCCAAGGCTCCTCATTTTCTAGGGTCGTAGTTCAAACAGTGATAAAAACAAGACATCTCAGTTTATTTCAGTTATTACCACAATTATTCATCTGAGACAGGTTTTGAGCCTTCCCTGGCAATAGCATGGAATAGCAAAGCTTAGGATTATATATACTGGTGTCCCAAGCTGCACAGGCATGTAACTCAATAGCAGGACTGGAGAAGCAATCATATGATGAGCAATTAATCATCAGTTATTAAATGAAAGAGAAAGTTCAAGTTTGGTAAATTAATAATGCTCAGTAGTCACAGAGAAGGATTCAGGCCCTTGTGAAGCCTGGGAAAGCTGTATGATATCTTAGCTGTTTTTAAACTACATGAACAAAACTGTTTAAAATCCATCCTGGGATTATGCTTTTTGGTTGCTCTTAATCCATTATGAGTTATAGTAGTGGAATTTCAAATGAGAACAGTGTAAGAATGCCAGATAGTGTTTTGGTTGTTTTTTGTTGTTATTATTTTGGTTTTTTGAGCAAGTATAATTTTTCTGATGAATTTATGGCACTTGGCTTAGATGGCAGCAGTACCCTGTGGTAGAGGGTATTTGGAAGAGTATGTATGCACATATGCATAGCTTTTACACAAATAAGACTGTATCTGTAGCTACGCTAAATGAGAATTGAGAATTGCAGTGGCTGTTTATTCCAGTTTACTGAGGCCAAGAGAAAAATGTCCTCCCCATTTTATAACTAGATGGGTTAGAAAATAATTTTGCTTGGCTTTTGAAAGCTGGTGAAGACTGGTTTTGCCTGTTCGTTTCTCACAGCGCAATGTCAGGTGGTGCAAGGTCACATCCCTGAAGAACAGAGAAGGAGAGAGCTGCTGAATCCTGTCATTGGCTCCATCCCAAGTACAGAGGCAGAGCTCTCTGAGCAAGAAGGTTCAAGTATCAGGAAAAAAGGTGTTGGAGTAACCAAAACTGAGAAAAAAAGCTTGGGTTGGAAGCTAAAGTCTTTTTGAATATACCTTATTAAGCCTAATATATCTTTAGTCAACACCCAGAAAACAAGAGAGACGTGTGGCTCAAAATACTAGGTTCTGTCTTTTGTTTTAAAAAGAGCAGAAAAATCAATGGTGTAGGATTTTTGCACAGCTGCTGTAGACTCTTCAGTCTGTCCAGGAAGGCAAGAGGAAAAAGGTGGTAGAGAGAGAGAGAAAGACTTTTATGTTTGTAGAGTTTTATCTACAGATGGGGGCAAACGGCTCCATCTGTCTCCGGGTTTGGAACGGAGGAAGTAGCTGGTGAGGTTTTTAGAATAAAGACTGGTTGAGTACTTGCAATTAATTTTGGAAATAAATCTTTCTCTGAAATAGGGAGTATGGAGTAGCTAAAGGAAAGCAAAATAATAGCATAGGAGTGTGCTGCAGTCTTCTCACTTGACTGATGGTTGTTCTGTTTCAGCTGTGCAGCACAGATAGGTGAGTAATGTCTTGTGCTTGTTGAAAGGGGCAGGAAGAAGTCAGCTGGGAGAGAGACAGCCAAGACATAGTTTTTTAGAGAGAACTGCTGAATAGACTTAATGAAAACAAACAGGGAACAATGGGAGGTTAGGGAAGGTGATGTCTGAGCATGGTACGTAGGCTGCCGTGAGAGGCAATTTGCACAGAGCTCGGCCATGTGGTATCTCACCTGACACAGCTGACTGAAGTGCTGAAACGTGCTCTCAAAGGCAGGGCAGCAGTAAATCTAGCAGGGGAAATGGTTCCTTGCCGCTTGTCCCAGAAGTGTTGCCCTGGGTGGGAAAGGCATCTTTCTCTCAGAAGCAGACAAATGGTTACCGAATGGACAAATGGTACGCATTCAAATACAAATACATACGGTACATATTCAAACCGCTTCAAAAGGACCGCCCTCCTTTGTTTTCTTGTTCCAAAAGCCACAGACGGGAGTGAATACATGACAAATAGGCAGAAGAGAAACAAAATGTGTGGTCTAATGATTTATATTGATTTCCAGGTAAGTGTATAATTTGACCAATAAATCCTAGTTATATATAGCCAAACTTAAAAATCAATGGCCAAAACGTATGCAAACAGTTTTTACTTTTTGGCATATCTACTAATACAATTCTGCTGTTCTAGATTATGCAGGTCGCTGGAACAGTTGCAACAGTGGTTTGCCTACCTGTGTCAGTCTTAGACTTACAACATTTTATGCATGTATATATGTGTGCATCTGTCTAAACACACATATATAATATGGAGTTGGTTATTCCTGTACATCAAACTTGAGAAAATTTACTCATATTTTTCCAGGAATTTTACGATAAATCAAGGATTCAGTTTTTCTGAGTCCCTGTTCAGCGTAGTGAGAACACAACTTTGTTTAAAATACCCCTTATGCTTAGAGCTGGATGTTTTGGATGTTACTGCTGGCCTGGTTTTCTTCCCTCCATTTTTTGTTTGTTTACCTCTGTGTGGGTATACATATATGTGGGAGTATACTCACACAAATGTGCACATACAAAACCACACGTGTATATCTACCCAGGGAAGGGCAGGGTGGCTGGAGAATTTTGGCTCTGAGCTTCAGATTCATGAAGGAAGAATACTTCTGCCTCCTTCTGGCATTTCAGCAATGAAACCACTGGCTTAGGAGTAGCTGCAGGTGTGACGCAATGGGATACAAGTTGCAAGGGCAAACTCGCAGTGATACTCTTGTAAGTTAAGGTTTTGTTTTCAGTTTGAATGCTGTAATGGAGAAAGCCATAAAAGGTACAGATTTATGTGCACAGCCAAGAGTACACATCTTTAAAGTACTCTTCAAGTGGAGATACCAAATGGGACAATGCTAGGAATGTGTTTCTGGTGAGGGCCTCCAGGACACTGACAGAGTACTTCCAAGTGTGTGTTGTCTTTTCCCTCTTCTGGAGCAGAAAGCAGCAGGTTAAGCACATCCTTTGCTGTAATGAATCCTTCTGATGTTACTGAAGGCCAGAAAGGATCCGGATTTATAAAGCAATGATTACTGTTGAAGGCCTTGGGCAAGGGCAAGTGACTTGAGCTTCTTGTTCTGTCATGTGTCGTGTGCGACGCTTGTCATGTACTTGATCTCTCTGCCTTAATTTCCAACTGCTAAAAAGATCTAATAGTACTACATTACTACTATCTTTTTTCCTTCTCCATTCTATTGAAAACTCTTTTTATATTATCTTGAGGCTCACCAGTATGGGACTGGTACCAGCCTGATTTGAACACTGCACATAGCAGAAGGTGTGTGGGTTTTTCCCCTCCCCAGAACCCCGTGATACCTACTTTCATCAAGAAAGTGGAGCCCAAGATTTCTTTGCTTATGTTTGGTGTGTATTTGTTTGTAATAGCTCCTTTTGTAAGGACCTGTTAACTGAGTTACTTTACTAAATCATATGGCTTTTAATATAATCTTCTAAATCTATCAGTTTTGGAGGATTTGAAGCAGTATTTGAGAGACAGAAGACTCCTGAGGATGAACTCTTGTCCCCCTTGTCTTGAATGGAGCTAATATTCATCCCATATTACATTATTAATTCTTGAATCATATGGTTTCCGTGGAATAGCATCATTTTTTTTAATCCGAGCTCTTCAGAGCTGAAGTAATCAGTCTTCTTTTCTCAGCCCTAAATTCAGAAAATAGCAACTCAGCTACCTGAATAGACGTTGAAAAATTAGTTCTTTTATCACAATGGTAAAGGATTACTGCTTTTGTACTTATTGCTTTAAAAAATTAGAACACCTTAATCTTTTAAGAACAATTTGGGTTTGGAAAAACAAATTGCATTGAAGCTGACAAGATGCTTGCCAAGTTCCAGGAGATGCAATTTGGAGTGTCTGAGATATTAAACCTTGGATGTCTGAGTTCCTAATAGAAACATGGGCTTAGTATTAACTCTTGCAGCTCTGCTGCTCTCTATTATGTATAAAGTGCATATTTTTGTGTCTTTCTTATAAAACTCAGGAGGCTGCTGCTGGGTTTCTGTACTGTCTCAGATGAGAAATGAACTCCTGGCTTACTTGTTCCTGTCCCCTGAGAACAGAGGCCACCATAATATATAGATATATATTCCATAATCACTTTCATAAGCTGATCACGCACTCTCTCAAAATTGAACTGTGTGTATTTTGGCCTGCCTCTACCGTTGTGAGATGAATTCAGAATCTCACCATAATACTTAGAAACCTTTGTTTTCTCAGCCAGAATATATCCATGATCCTACTTGTATCCATATGTCTTGTGCTAGCATGGCCGTGTGAGTTTAACATTTGGGATGCTTTGGGTTTTATCCTTCTAAGGTACTTAAAATAGTACATGAAATACAGCAAGCATACTGTCTTGTGGTTCTGCTACTAAACTATCTGAACTTAAACTCTACTCTCAACCTGCTAGTGACTACAGGAGTTTCTCTCTGTTGGTATTAATACTTTCTTACTCTATTGACAACATTTCAGCTTATACATCTTAGGGTCTAATTGTTCATGGGTGCACAAATTGCTAGATCACAGACAATAAACCTCTAATAAGCCTCTGGTGTTTTTCAAACTGATGAAGTCTCAAATAATAGCAAAAAATTTTTTTGTTCTCTGAGTGCATGACCTTATTTTTCATAGTAGTGAATTTCACCATAATTATGTTATCTGATTTCAGAAGTCATCATGGTTTTAAATGCTCTCTAAATACCTCTGTATTTATTATACTTCCTAGTTTTCTATCATAGTTAATTCCTTTAATAGTATTTGTCAAGATCATTACTGATAATATTAAATAACCAACTACAGCTCTCAGGTTCAGAAGGAATAACTGCTGAGAAAATAGGATAACGGAAAAGCTCAAAATCTAAGGATGTCAGAGGGAATTTGGAATTTCTTTAAGGTCTTCTATTATGAAGCTAGGAACCTTGTGTGTACTTAGCTTTGTTTAACTCATGATTGCACTATCCAACAAGATCAGTTATTTTTTTTTTCCACTGGCTTTAAGATTTTAAAATTTATTAAATGCACATTGCCCCTGCAGAACTTTTTAATAGGTAAGTGTTATTCTTCTATATTCGATTTTGACTGCAGGGCTACTACCCCAGCAAGTCTTTCTTTCCTTTATTATACTTCCCAGACATGACACAGATTCAGTCTGTTTTACCATGATGTCCCTGTTTATTTATGTCTGTTATCTTGCTATAAATATCATTCAGTTTCTGACTATACAGTCATCATATTTGTATTCTTCTTGTTATTTTTACATCTTGCACTGCCCTCTCTGTTTGGACATCACTGTTAGTATATCTTCATTAACATATTTTTATAGTCTCACAAGTTAAAAGTAGTTTTAGAGACTGTGAGCCCTGTGTGTTCTTTAATATTTAATTTTCTTCTAGTAGTTTCACACTTAGTCCCTCAAGGCCAGCACTTAAAAGTTTTATCTGAAAGAATCACTTAAGAAAGGTCTGTTTTAATGAGAATAGTTTTCAGTGATTACACTTACAGTTTCTTTTTACCATGTCTTTCTTCTGTCTGTTCATCTTCATTACCTGCATCCTACTTTAATTTGCATCATGCATCGATCTCACCTGTGTATAAATATTACTTTATCCAGCAGTAACCTTACAATGACACCTGACCTAAGTGAACAAAGATTTTTTTTTTTTTTTAATTCTTTCTTATTTCTTTTCTGCCTCAAGGCCGTGTTTCTTGTCCTAGCTTGCTGACCTCTTCCTTCTGTGCTCTCTGATGACAGGCCAGTCAATTTGTCCCTTATGTGATTCAACAGTTCCTGGTATTGTGCAAATTTCCAATCTCCTCAATTTTATTTTTCCTTCATCTGGTTTTGTGGTTAATTCCTAGCTCCCCTGTCTCCTTTCCTCTCTCCTTCATTTATGTTTTTTAATCTTCTGTATGTTGTCTTCATCACCCATAGGTCTCAGCCCTTGGATTTCATCTTCCTCTGTGCTTGTGGGGTTCATCTGGTCTCTTTTTTTGCTTGTCTGTTTGCTCTATGCAGCATTGCTGTTTCTCTGTGCAGCTATCTTGCCCTGTTACCAACTCTTTCTCTTGCCATATTTGATCACTCCTCTGTCTTGTCTTTGTGCTTACATGCTCCAAGTCTTTCTGTTTGCAGGTATTTACAACTAACATCATGTCAAATTAATATTATTCTCTTTTTTTCCTGTGTGTTCTCTTCAAAAAATTTCCGAATTTCTCCCATGTCTCCAGATGCATCTATAGTCCTTAGTTCTTCTCTTCCACAATTCTATCAGGTGATAGCATTATGTTTCCATCAGGTAACCACTTAAGGATGTGTCTTTATTCAGTTTTTTCAGCTGGTAACGTTTATCATCACATTCTTTTGAGTCTGCTATAAAAACAGATGTAACCCTGATATAAAAATATGGTCCATTCTGATGCCATGGTTTTTCCTCTTCTTTTTAATCATTACATTTAACTTTCACAAACTTCCCATTTCGACACCTTCTGCTTATTCACTTTCCAAGACACTGTCTTTTTAAAATTTTCCCTAGGTAAAATCTTTTTTTCTAAAAGTTTTGCAATTAAACTGCTCATCAGCCATAGCCAAAGATACCCACAATATGCTCTCAAACACATGACCTTTATCTTACTCAAAAGTTCAGTGTGCCTAAGTAAATTGGGCAGACTGGGAAATCTGACCATACCACAGACTTTATAAACAAAGCTATGGTCAACTAATAGACTTGGTTCCTGTTTCCATCTGCCATTGATTTTCCCCTCAAGGAGGACAAATTTCATGCCAAATTCCCTGTTCACCACTATTCGTTGTATTGTTACACAACACGTTGCTTTCACTTTATCTTCAGAAAAAGAAATTAGCATTTGTTGGATGCTTTCATATATTAGTCTGAAATCTGACTCCCTTTTCATGGGATATACATTGAAAGAAATTCTGTTTTCTAGTCATAGTTTGTCCAAACACAATTGTTAAATTAAAAACTGTGTTCATCCCATAGTATTTGCGGACTGTTGGGTTTTTTTGCCCTCAGCTGGTCATAAGGGGCTTAAAACAGACTCATGGTCCTCTATGTAAATCATTCTGCATAAATGTTATACCATATATTCTACTCTATTTTTTGTCAGTGAGGTGTAGGCTACTTTAATGAGATGTAATGGAAGTTTCCATTCTGAATCCTTTCATACCTGCATGGATGGAATAATAGAAATCAGTGGTAAGGATAGTATATCACAAGTCAAACATGCTCAGATTTTAAAATTAAAAACCTATTAGTTTCACTTTTTTCTTCCTCTAGATTTGTACGGAAGCTCAGGTACGTGGAAATTCTAACACAAATCTGTGTTTTGTCTAAATTTTACCTCAGAAACAATTGGAAGAAAATTACAGTAGTTAAAATGCTAAAAATTATTTGATTTCAAGAAAAGAATCAAGGCATAATCCATAACGAATGCTGGTTTCCCTAGAGTCAGAAGATAAGCTGTTGCTCCAGACAACGTAGAAAGGTTCATTCTCAAAACTCCCATTTGTCTATAACTTTGCAAACACTATGTGAGCTTGTGTTAGTTAGATGAAGTGGAAATTGTTTCAAAGGATGAAATACATATTTTTAAATTAATAACTTTGCCATAGTCCTCTGACTAACTGTATGCAAGCATTTAGGAAAAGTAAGCATGTTTTCCAGTCAAATCTGCTCATGCCCCATTACTGTGATATATATTTTTAATATCATTCTTGCTGCCAAAGATAAAGCTGATGAAGACTGGCAGTAATGAGATAACCACGGGGGCTCCAGTGCATCTCTGCAAGCTTTGAGAAAGTGCAGGTGCAAAACATCACAGGTTTTGGCCAAAATGGTGATTATTTGAACACTTACTTGGAAGAAAAATCTGTGAACAAAAGGTGAACTTACCTGTGCCTGCTTCTCATTGGTTTTGTGCTGTATATGTACTCAGTGCTAGGTGACTGCTGCCTTTGCTTACCTTTGTTTAGCCTGTAAGGCTTTGCATAAAGTCATTAAGACTCTGGGCCTACAAAGGGAGAGTTAGCCCTTCCATTACCACCACTACTGCTCCCCAAGGGTTTCTTTCCTTCTAGAGCAGCCTGAAAGAGTTATCACTTGACAAGTACAGAGAAGCCAAGCATCCTCTTGCAGTATAAAGAAAAGCAAATATTCTTTCCTCTTGGAGAATCTTCTGGTTTGAGATGGTTACGGTGATCTTTAAGGTGTTCTTTAGGGCTCACACAGCCTGTGGCACTGCTTGTGCATGTAAAATGCACTATGACTGACAAGAAGGTCCTCAGACCTGTAAGGATTTTGCTTTATTTATGTATTTATTTTGCAGTTTAAAATAAGAGTTCTGTAGGCAAAAAAGGACTGGTTTGAAAGTGATTATATTTCAGGCTGAGGCAAGACTAGTGTCATCATTTTTCCTTTAAAACCATACAGGATTTTTAAGGAATTTAAGAGAAGAGACTGCGTGTACGTGAACAAATGAAAAGATGGATAATGGACAGGGTAGCATTTGATGTAGATATACCCTTCCAAGTTCACAGAGTTCAAAAATCCATAGCCTATGTAAAATAACAGCCTTGCAGTGTGATTGGCAACATTGTGCCAGAGGGGATGAATCAGTATTAAAACCATAAGTTCATGAAAATCAAAGTGGTCTCTTGACCCTATAGCTGGTTCTTTCAGTTCAGAGTTTATGCTGTGATACGTGATTCTGGGAGCTTCAGCTATCATGCTGTCAAGGCAAAGCATACTTCTTTTAAAAGAGGAAATTAGGAATATGTAAGTTTTATTTTCACAGTTTGGTGTTGTGTGCATGTTTGAAAGCTGGGAAGTTTGCATCTTTCTTTAATGATATAGTTACCATCTGCTGTTTATACCTACAAAAAGATCAAACTCTGGAAAACTGTGCAAACTATAAAGTTATATTGAACTTCCAGCACAAGCTGAATTTGGAGCTTAAGATATTGTTTCTGAGTAGAGCTGAGAGGGCACTGTGTATGAGACTGGTGGGGTGTACTGAAATGTGTTATACCCTGACTGTGGAATTCCTGGACTCGTTATGAGAGTAGAGAGCAATCATCCATGCTGAAAATAGGTTTATTTACCAAGGGTCTATGCCTGACAAGCCATTTTCAACCTTCATACCTTCTAGTCAACCCCATGTAGGCATTCTAAACAAACAGAAAACTTAAACTGCTAAATTGTTTTGGGTGATTTCTTCTTTTAATGGGAGGCAGGAGGAGAACCAAAGCAAACCAACCAAAAAAAGCCCAAGCTCCAAACGCTGGCCAGTTCTGATTAATTTTAGTTTGTTGTCTGTAGTTTGGCTCTTTCAGGAGTACAGTTCTCAACAAGGCATTACAAAATTGTCTCTAAAAAGGTGAGACTTTTAAATATAATATAGATGTACAAAGCGTTATCTTCAAAAAGAAATTCAGTGTCTAAGAGAGCAAAATTTAGTTTTTTTTTTCAAAGATTTCATTGGGTCTTCACAGTCAACTCAGCGTGTGGCTTTGGTAAAATTTTAAGTACAAGATTTCTGCAAGGTTATGTTCTTTAGTTAACATTAGATTTATGTCTTTGCGGAAATGTTGCTTTCTGACAGCTGTGCAATTATCCGGTGTCACCACTCTGCCACGTAGTTAAATGGTCAACAGTTACCACATTTATAAATAGAATGTGACATTTGAGCTTTGAAAAGTAAATTCTTACTGAATGCTTTTGGAAGAGTTCCATACACAGTACTTCTCTTTTATGCATCAGTCAGTGGAATATGCATTAAATGGAATGGCAACAGAGATTGTATATAATAAGCATTACCTATAAAAAGGGAATAAGATTAAACAGAAATCCTGAGGCATTACACTGAAATGATTAAGGTTAAAACAAAAGGCAATGTCACATATATCACAGTAGTTACTCAAGAACATTTACAGCCATGTAGCCAGGAGAAGTTGCAGTGTATAGTTCCTCTTCTCCCACTCTTTCTTATTGTCTTCATCTCCAATATTTCTCTTTAACGTTAAACTTTTATGTAGGTTTTCTTCAGCATAGTTTTTTTTCTGATCACCTATGACCTAACTAACAGGCAACTAGTGCAGTACAAACTTTAAAATACATTATTAGTATATTTCAGTTTGGGCTATTGTCAAATCATGTTGTGCAAAATGTCATGTACACCTTCTAATTAGCATTCATCAACTGTAGGGGTGTGTGCTAAAAGCTGGTGAAGGTTTGGGTCATATTTACTCCTGTTTACACGAAATGTCTTATTAGCAACTGAAAATGGAACTCAGTTGTGGACAGTATTTGGGAATTTGCTCTGGGATGTTTTTTTTTTTCCTATTTTTCTTTTTTTTCCCTCCTTTTTTTTCCTCTTTTTTTCCTTTATTGGGTTGAGTAATTTAGCTTGTGGAGGAACTGAGACAGAGGTCAAGAAAGGACCAAACAACATATTGTTTGGACAGAGACCATAAATGAAATATTACAGAGTTTGGGGGGAACAAGAACACTGGATAGCTATCCCAGACTAATGACCAGACATCTGAGTAGAAGTGTATAGAGATCTATGTGACCAATTTGGCCTACCTTTTGTGGGAGATTCAAGCTGAATATACCAGGTTTATAGGTTTATATTACTGGAGGAGCCCAGAACGGTTAAAATACCATCCAATCTCATGACAGCCTTTCAATAATTACTTGCGCTTCATCGGTACCACTGAAGGAAGCATGGCTTTTCTTAGCAATGCAGTTCTGCATAAGAGTAACAGGGAAATATCAGGCTTCATGTTTTAATGTAACAATGCATGATAACTTGAAAAAATGCCCCCACTGAGTGAGGTTTTTTAGTAATATGTTTACAGAGTGTAGACCAAGAATGAAGTAATACGCACAGTGAATTATCAGGAAATATGGATGTTAAAAGCAAGTTATGCTTGTGGTTCATTAATCACTTGTACGAAGCTAGTATGTACCAAGATTCAGAATTGACAGCTTCTGTTGTAAGTGTAGGGAAATTTACTGTATCATTGACACGAGGCAGTGATAGGGAAAGACAGGGACTCAGTGAGCCTGCTAAGTTTTTTTTTTTAAGAAGTGTACATTCCTAGGAAGGTGTTCAGAAAAAGGAAGAATATAGAATTTCTGGCAAAACCTTTTTTATTAAAAGTACAAATTCTTCTTGGAGAATGATGTTCAGTAAGAAGGGGTCAGGTTCAGTGGATTTTCTGATCTAAAAAAGTATGTCATGGAAGCTCTTTAAATTCTCGTTTTACCATGTAGAGAAGGAAGAATTTCATATTTCACTTTGAAATGTCATTTACAATTTTTAATTAACCTGTATTAAACGAGAAAAGTAAACTTACGGTCCTGATTCAGTTTACCACAACTGAGTTTTTTCTCTTCAAGATTCTTAGTCCAAAATATCTTAGTTTTATGTCTTTTCATCTAGAGATGGAATGTTGTACTGTGGTCTGGAAAATTTCGTTTTAATCCCTGTACTAATGGTACCATTACCAATTAAGCTTTAGAAACAATATCAGTCTGGAGTATTCTTTAGTACACTATAAGTATTATAAGGAGATTTTTAAAAATTATTTTTATAAATACATTATTTATTGTGGCTAGTAATGCTTATTTTATTTATTTATTTTTAATCTATTAAACATTATAGGATTTATGCTCCTCTGGAGATACTGAGCCAAGAGGTATTTATTTAAAATGTAAAGGAAAGAAAGGTTCTAATGAAGTGCAAGAATCTCAGTAACTGCTACAGAGAAATTGTTCTTCTGTGAAGTTGTATTACCTATGCAAGTCACCCCTGGATGTGAACTGTACTATTTTAATTGAAGAAGTTTCTAAACATAAATCGGGTATCTAGGGGATATAGGCTGAACCCATCTGCTCTACCAGAATTGACTTTTTCATATCTCCTACCTTAACTTATTTGTATCCAAGACATACAAGCTTCTCAGATAAACAGGTGCACTTTGATACTATCCAATTAATTGCTATCAGATGTATTGCATTGGAAACTTGGTCTGTATTTCTTCTTTGGGATCCAAACCAGTTTCCTGATTCCTAGGATGTTTTTCTGGACATTTAAATCAAGAATAAAGCCATTTCTAAAAATAGAAGTCCATCTCCTGCAATGAAAGTCTGCAGTTGGAGCTAGGTTTGGTTCAGGCTTACAAAATGCTATGAAGAAGGCAGTGACTTTTTTTTTCCCCATTGCTGTTTTACTGTAATAGATTTCAAAATGGTTCTGAAGAATTTTTCTTACTTTTGGGGGGGGGGCAGGAAGAAAAAACAGTAACTAAATAATTTCTCTAAGAATGTGAAGGGAAAAAAAAAAGCTGCTTTTTTGAAGCAGGTCATTAGCTACAACCTTGCTTGGGACAATAAGCTGGAAACAATTTTCTTTTGAAACCTGTCCAGTGGCAAATGTAAAGTGCGTAGGTAACAAATTGTAAGGGCCAAGACTGATCCCTTATGAAAGATTTGTAAAGAGCCAAGAATTAGATATGATTACTTCCCAAAGCCCTTCTTTACTTATACCTTCATCATGAATAATAAAAAAAGAAAAAAAAAAAAAAGGCTTATCTGTCATTGTCATGCTGGTTGCTTCAGAAATATGAAGGGAAAGATGACAAATGACTTCAGAAGAACCAGATAATTTGCCTATGATGAAGGCACATCTTTTTTTTTTGCTTATTTCATAGTAGCAAAGCTGACCTTGAGTATTTCTTGATTTCATCCCCCACCGTCCTGGTCTCTAAAAATAACTGGGGTCTCCTGCGGGCTCGCTCTTCAGATGCTCACTGGCTAGCTCACTCTGTGCCTGGTTTTCTGCTGTAAGCGTCCTGGGGACTGGCCATTGGCAGTCTGTCTGGTTGGCAGGGGTCTGCAGTGGGGTTGCAAGCTGGAAGACACCTGCATAGGAGGAGCTTTGTAGCACGGCCTGGTTCCCGGAGCTGTGGTCTTGAGACAGTCGGGTGTATCTGCCGGTGCCTCCACGGAGCACTCATTACGTTGCAGGTGTATGTGCTCTCTGCTGCCAGCTGTAATTAGTCATCGGTTGGCAACAACTTTGGTTTTGTGTCCTTTCGGTATCTCTTAGGACACTCTTTCCAAATTATTTTCTAACTGTGAACTCCCTACTTTACCCTCTAATTCATTTTTTTTCTGGAAAGCTATGATACTCTTTATCCTCACCATTAAGGTAAAGGATCTGCAAGTAATAAGTACCCTTACTTTGATATCCCTCCTAGCAAAACACTTTGGTGGTTCTTTTATATCACGGATTTCAGGGTGGCAGCCCTTGTTTCCAAAAATGTAGACACAACAGGACCATCTGTGTTTGCCATCTGCAAGACGTTTCCTTCTAGGATCCTGGGGTTGGTTACGGGGCTTCCAGACATTCCTACTGCCTGTCCCCCTGGCTACACAGTAAGGAGACAACAGGTTTGTAACTATAACACAGATGCATGTAAGCCTAAACTCTTCAGCACACCCTGCTGTCAATGGAACACGGTCTGCCCGTGTCTCTTTGAACACCCACCAGCATCTCTCTAAGTTGTGTCCGGCCACTCATCCCTACGTGCCTTTCTACACAGCCTGCTTTTTGCTGTCAATACCAGGGTGCTGACCCTGGCAAAGCAGCCAGGTATTGTGGAAAAGAGCCTTCCCTATTACTAGCCAGCCATTATACGCTTGGAAATGTTTTCAGTTTCAGATTTTTTGAGGTGGTCAGGAAATTACTCTTTCTGTTCTTTTTTTTTTTTTCTTTCTTGCAGAATTGCTTTATTTCTGAACATAGCGGTATTTATTGCTTGCTTTCCTTTCTCTTTTTAATCCTGCAACTGCCATTAGATAAAATAATGAACTGAGCCACTTATTCATAAAGGCAATGTAAATATTTCTTCTCTGCTGTATTCCAATAAAATACTGTTGTCATGGATTATTGGCAGTAAATTACTTTAAGTTATACATTAAAAGTAAAAAAAGCCATGTACATGAAAATATCTTTGATCATTTTTCATGAAGCATCTTATTCTTTTCTTTTATCATTGTTGGTATGAGAACAGGAATCTCAATGCTTGTACTTTGATTTTCAATGTCTCCCTATTTCATTTCTATCACAAATGCTTTCTATTGAGAAATTATAAACAGTTTTCTACATTCACTGATCCCCTTCCCCTCCTCCCAGTCTGGCCTGATTCTGATAATATCATTTATATGTAGTCATTAATAGTGGTCCACTGAGTGAATTATAATTCTCTTGTTTGGGTTCTGCATTTTAACATTTGGCTGTTGAAATGTACTTGGGGAGGAAAAAGGTCATACAGTCTCAAAAAAACAGTCTTTTTTCCAAATTTGTAGAAGCTATTTGCTTAGTCTAAGAGAAAATAAAGGAAAGATGGATGCTCTTTAATTTCCAGTGCACTGTTTATCTCAAAAGCAGATTTTCTATTTGATAGGAATGTTGTGAGGCATTAATTACTCCCAAGTGTCAGCTAGACCCTATGTACATATAGAGTATATAAAGAACTAGGACATTTTGCACCTATATTAATAATTTTTCCACAAAAAAAACCATAACATATTTTAGCACATGAATCCTGCCCCAATAGATGGCAGAACTTTTCCTCGGCCACAGTGATCACACAAATTCCTAGCCTACTTTCTTTAATATAGGGTGCATTTATGAAATAGGCTGTAACAGATCCTTCAGGATGTTTCATAGACAATTTTTTTTCTTTTTGAATGGATGGAGGCACAAGCTTAAACAAATAGCAAGGTCTTGAGCAGCTTGAATAAAAACTAATTAAAAATAATCTCCCAAGTGCTGATACTCTTTCCTCTTTAAAGAAAAAGAAGTTCCATAAGTTACAAACATGTAATTTATTTCTTATTCCAAGAATTCTGAATAAATTTTTTTATGATATCACAGGTGTCCAGGAGCTTGCTCTTCACATTCCATGAGCCTCCAGCAATACACCTCCAATACACCAGTGCTATCAGAAGGTTGAAACCTCTGAAATGTGTCTTTTAATAGTTCATTTTAGGATTCTTTAGGACAGCAAGTCTGTAAATATGGTGCAAAATCTGAAGTACAACATGCAAGAAGTTTCTGCTTCTTCTCAGCATGTCTGAGTTTAGAATAATGCTTCATGCTATGTGTTGCAGCTCTAAATACAAGGTATTTATAGATATTTAAACTTGCCTACCTACGGTTATGTTTCTAAATACATTTCAGGCTTTTAGAGTGCAGAGCCATTGACTTCTGCAGATTGTGCTGAATGGTCTAGCACTCTGATGACTAAAGATAAACTCTTAGCAACCTAAATTTAGGCACCTCATTTTAAAAACTTTGGCCCAGATATGTGAACCCAGAATGAGGTACAATAATTCACTTCAAATTCCCCGGCTCTTGTGGCTCCCCAGACTTAACATTTATTCATACAAATTGCTCACTGTTGCAGATAAATCACAAAATGTAGCCAATGCAATAACTGCACCTGAGCGTTATTTAGTTCTGCTTTGCTAATGTTGGCAGCACTTTGCGTTCCCTCTATATGTTACAGCACCTGGCTGTTTTGGCTTTGTCTGAATATGTTGGAGGGGTGAATAGGGAGAAAATCTACAAGTTTTTGCCCTCACTTTCGTTACTGCTAGCTTTCCTAATAGCTGCAATTCCTCAATTAGGTGGTCAGTTTAATTTTCTTGCCAGCTTAAAAGAAATGCAAGGGAGACAATTTTTCACTGCATGCTTAGGAGAGGATTATGTTGTCAGAAACATTGTCTCTAGTGGTTTTCATCTGCTTTGACACCAGGGATAGTTAATTTCCCATAATGCTGTTTATGATGACGATGAGAAATACTGTGGCCTGTCTGTGTTTATTTTTTTTTCTTTCAACTTTGTGGTTTCTCTTTTGGGATTTTTGTCTTTTTAAAGGAGTAATTCACCTTGTGGCCATGAGAAATAGATTGAGGTATGTGCACTGTCCACAATTTTCTCCTAGGTTTGTGTAGGCTGCACAAATGAGTAAAGTTTTTAAACACAGTTACTTAGGCAAGTGATTTATACTACCTTTTTTTTTTTAAACACAGTATAAATGAAGAGTAATGTTAAAAATATTGGTGTTGGCTACTTAGCCAGTTTTTGGATTGTTTTTTGCCTGGATCGGGTAACAGTACTCCCTTTGCCTATATTAAGGATGGATATCTTGTGATTTCACTGCAGCCTTATAAATCGTGGGCGTTTATTCTAAGCCAGTCATCTGTAGTCAGTGTCATGAGAGAAGGTGATTCATCCCATCTGACGCTAAATATCTGAGAGGCTTATTATGCAAATGTGTTCTGGAGAGGAAGGTGGTTGATGATGCTCCTGCCCAATCCAGTGCCACAGTCTACAGAGCCTCTCTGTACTGGTGCAATTGTTTTTGAGGCCACACACAATGAACATGGTGTGGAAAATTATTCAGGTTAAAAAAGAGTAACTGGAAGTATTTTGTTCACCTGTATTTGTTTTTCTAACCAGGTTCATTTCAGTGATTCATAGGGCCATTTATAACACAGTGATAAGAATATCTGTTCAATAAATGGGGTCATATTGGCACAGAAGAAGGAAGTGGTTGAAGGCAGGGACATTCAAAACTTTGTGTAATGAACGGCTTCCTGAAATACATGTGTGCGCTGGGACTGGCCTGTTTTATTAGGTGAGGTGAATCCACAATAGTTGTTTAACTGTGTGTTAAGAAGGACATTAGCAATATCATTGTCGCTGTAGTGTACACCTCTTGATGCTTGATATTGCTTTATTAGACTATAAAGTGTCTTGAAGTGAGCTTATTTATGTCAAAGGGGGCAGTTAGAAACTTCTACGTATATTGCCAAATCCTTCCTCTGAGGTCCTCAGTACTAGTAGTGCTGTTTGTGTTAGCAGTCTTTCCCAATTTTAGCATCTTAGTGAACTGTGAGGATTATATGTGTATGGATAAATATGCTGTCTAGTGAGATGGGTTGTTTCTTTGTAATATGTAGTGAATACCCAAGTCCACACCAGGAAGCCAGAAAAAGTGTCCATGCAAATCATAGCTTTCTCTTGGGTCTTATGTAAATATGAAGAGAGGATGACTCATAGGAACTTCACTTGAGTGTCTCAGTGGTGTTTTTCATTAAATAGGTTAGGTAACACTTAAACTATCAGAGTTGTAATGAGGCAGAGGCTACTAGGATGCATTAGATATACAGAAGTTAAATCTCTTGAACTGCATGTTCTGTGTGCAGTTGTTCATCACAGGATCCCTTATCATGTTGATGTACCACCCTGCTCCAATATGCTTTTGTGATACGTCTAGGGAATATCTTCATTGTATAGGGTACTTTGGTTTAGATATTAATGTCAGAGAAATGTGAGTACCACCAATAAGATACCCCTCCATGAAACAGCAGTGGAAGAGATGAAAAGAACTATACTGAAACAATGCCAATAGCAATGAAAGCAATCAAAATGAGCTTTATAGTACCTTTTTATGTAAGTTCTTTCTGGAATATGTTTCACATGTTTTATTTATTTTTATTATTATATTTCTTTTTATTTTTGTAGGCTGTGGAAACCAACCTTGCATCAAAGGATAGTCACTGGGTCTATGTAAATGAGGTAAGAAAGTCAAAAGAGACAACATAGCTTGGTACATTCACTCATCACCGTCTTTTGTTTCATCTTTTGACACACCAAACTGAGCATACACTTAGCATTTTTGCTTTTTGAATGGTACAAGATGCAAACACTCTGGTATCATTCTTGTCTGTCTCAGTTGAATTGGCATGGGTTGAATACCAAAGGTCAAAATAAAGCTTCCAATATACCTCGTAGCAGCTGGGAGACTTCATTTTAACTGCATGTTGACCCTACTTCATTAGCTATTTAGGAAGCAGAGAATATCTCAAAAGAATCCTCAAATACATGCATCTATATCTGCCAGAATCTCACCCTTCACTGCTATGAAAGCCTGCACTCAGATACCAGGAGAAAGAGCACTGAAGGTACTTGTAGGTTTAGCTTGTTTGAATATGCATTTGTATGATACACAGGTTTTCTTTAGTGCAGAATTGTGTTGGTGTTTTGGCCAAGATCCAGGATAGCATAGATTTAAAATGTGGTATTTCCTCTCTGAAGCAAACAGTATCCTGTCCTCCTACTATGATTATTTATTTTGCCTTAGTAACACGATGCCCTAATGGGAATCAGTGCAGACTCATATTTAAAAAGCAATGGAAAGCTTGAAATGTTGTACCATATATAATAATGTATAAATCACTGATTTTTCAGGATAAATGGCACTATTTTATATATTTCTGGTTTTAATAATGGTTTGTTAAAAGATAGTAAAATATCTAAGTTAAAAAGAACCCTGTTCACTGTTTTATTTTTATATTATAAATGCCATAGCTTCTAATTTAATAACTAATTCCTTTGTTAATTTCTCATTCCTTCCTTTGCACCTAGCTAATAATTTTGGATAGGCTACTTTTAATAGTAACTATAAATTGTATTGTGCGGCATCAGAAAAGCTCTGTAATTAAATAGGGGTTAGGGAAAGCGAGTGAAATCTCTGCTTATAAAGGCTTTATAAATTCTTTCTAGTCCTCGTTACATTTAAGTACCTTCTGATTTGTCAGCTGCAGTAATGGACCCACTACAAAATATCAGCAAGATGCCCAGAGAGTCAGTGTTTATATTCACATAAAGATAATACAGTGCATATTTCCCTAAACATTTATAGAGAGGGAGTGTTTGTGATTTTTTTTATTGCTGCTGTTATTGTTCAGATGTTAAAACTCACTTCAGGAAGCCTGAATCTGTAATATCACAAATAAAAACCTTCAGCACTCATGCACAAACATGTGCATACATACACATAGACAATCACATCACACAGGGTGTCAATTCTGCTTTTATTTTGGGAACTTTTATTTTTTTCTCTTTTATGGCTGGAGACTGGGTAGGGAAGTTATGATAGCAAAATGTAAATCTAATGTATAACTTTTTAGTGAAAAATATTAATGCACATACTTATAAATATCTCAAAATGCAATTAAATTGAAACAGACAATTACAGAAACCTTTCAAATTCATGAAACTTTGGAGAACTCTCTGCAGGCAAAAAGAGGATGAAATGTCTTGATTATCTTTTTTTTAACAGAAAAGTGTTGGTCTTTGTGTGCTTAAAGTTACTGTGAAAAGAAGAGACATTAGGTATCCACATGGACGTATCGGTAGAAAGATGGAGGTTCCTTAGGGCTTGCTTCTTGTTTAATAGTGTGCATACCCCCATACTAGCAAGAGGACAGATTGATTGTGCTTTCCATGTATGTGTTTCCAGTTGGTATCAGTGAGAACTGCATGGGTACTTGATGGAATACATGTTATTCCTTGACTGGATGTTGATTGGTGCTGTGATTTGCAGAATGGAATTAACTTTTAATTCCCAACAGTCAAATAAGCTCTTTTTGATGTAATTCCGCAGGAGTAGCAAGCCAGATGTAGTTCATTCTGTAAATGGACCAAATACTTAGCCAGTCCTTTTTTTCTCCCAGGCAGATTGAGGATCCTACATTTTTCTCTTCACCTTATGGTCTGTGTGACCTAATGATCCCATTGCAAGGAGAGAGAGGTATAGGGCTAATGGACCTGAAGGGGCAGTAGTAGGAAGAGAACCCACTGACGATTATTTCCATTGAGGTTCCTTGTATGAAGAGCGTTGGATTATAAACAGACCCTTCAGGCCTTTCTCACTTCAGGGAACCATTTAAGGGCCTGGTACAGGTTAGATTACTGAGGTCTACTGATATTGAGCACCTTCTCACAATCTGCCCTGTCTCCCACCTCTCGCTAAGCCAATGAGGATCTGAACCTTGGACTTATGTTGCTATAGCAAGAATGACTATATAGCACAGTATTATTTCAATAAGAGATTTTGTTGTTGTCTTACTTGAATTAAATCTACTTTACACTCTCTGTATTGACAATCCAAAAAACATTTGGGTTTGTTTTTTTTCCTTATGCTTCTGTCCCAGATGGCAGGATAGGAGTTAAGTTTTGGAGTTTGAACATATTTTATCACTTTAATTTTTTTAGGCAAGCAACACCACCAAGCTTGTGATGAACTAACTCAAAACTGTATGGCTGGTAAGCTTTATTCCACAGCAAATGAACAAATGTAGAATATAAGAGTTGGTCTCAAATTACAGAGCTGTACTGTCAAGATCCTGCAGTGCTAGTTTCCAATAACCCAAGTCTCTGTGCTGAGGTATCTGTTCAGTTTGGATGCCATTGGTGGTGCAAAAGGACTCAGTCATCTTTAGAAAAAGGCTAGTGAATTGGGAGTTGGATTAATTGTATGAGATTGGAAGGCTGAAACATTACATGGCAAGTCTTTCAGGATAAGAAAATACACAGGGATGGGTCTTTGCAAGCAATATCATGGCCTCATATGTCCTCTTTTAAGCCAAAGTCATAAAAACCTTACTGTTTTAAAAATATATATTTGCAAGTATGCCTACTTTTCTCATTTCAGTTATTTTATGTTTCAAATTTGCAGAGCTGTCAAAAGTAGTGGAGATTTGAAGGGGAAAAAAAGAAACGTCTTTCTAACCACCCTCCCCCTTTTAGATTTACATTTCATCATCTTCACTTTTATTCATCTAAATAATTCCTTGCATTCGTTTAGGTAGCGAATTCTACCTAACCCTGAATTCTGGGTTAAACATGCAAAGTAGCTTTTTAAAAGCAAGAATATTTGTGATTTTTGTATAAATCCATGCAAAAGCAAACAACTCTTCAGAACAATGACTAGTCCATGATTAGCTTTGTCTCCAGAATAGTCCAAAATGTTTTATTAGCATTGACTGTGTTGGGAGTTGCCAATGACAGCAATTTTGACCCTAAGGAAGATCTGATAGAACATATCTGGTGTTCTGCTTGTATCTTTGCTGTTTATGCCTTTAAGTGCCGATGAAGTGACCTACTGGCTTTGATAGATGTGTGCTATTTCTTCTTGTAGCATGACTGGCGCAGTTGTAGATGCATCCCCCTTTTGGGTGTTTATTTCCTGTCTTTTTTTTTTTTTCTGTTTTTCTTTCTTATTTTTATTTTTCTCTTACATTTCTTTCTCTTTGGTGCCTGACATCAAGCATCTCTGTCTGTTCCTCCTGACATTTTTTATTCTCCCCTTCTCTTTTTCTGCCTGTTCAGAGAAAATGCTGTGCATTGCCCAGGGCATATGTCTGTGGGAGCGGCACAAGAGCAATACTTGAAACTGAATTTGTATGTGGTTGTCCTAGGAGCAATGCTCTGGGAGTCTGTGTCTGCTTTTTTATTAGCAGCAGCAGTAGGTCTGGGGGTATAAATAGCACTAGAAACCATGTTTCCCTTTTTGTGAGACATTTCATGGTTTTGAAATTTTCTCCATTCCAAGGGGAGAGAAAAGATAAAAGAAATTGTTCTGCAAAACTGGAATTTGGACAAAAAAAATATTCAAATGAAATACAGTATTTTATTCCCTTATACCAATATATTTAATTCTAATTCCAAGTTTCTAAACATTCATTATTTTTACATGTAAATCAGTAAAGTACACAAAGCAATCAACTACCCTTCGTGGAAATAGAATGGGTACTGAATTTGACTGATAACTCAAATAAGTTGTTTCACTGTTATCACATCCTTCCTTTAATTTCTTTTTCAACAAACTTTCAACACTCTTCAGAAGTTTAATTGAGTTGTAAGACATGGTAGGACAAAGCACAAGGCTACCGGTTGAGATAGGAGATAATTTTTCATGAAGGACATGTAGGGATGAAGAGAGTACAATGTAGTATTGCACGTCCAAACCATACGAACTTGCTCTGAAGCTAAGGAGAGGGGAGGGCCAAACTTGTGGAATAGCTGCGTGAAAATACACAAAGGACATACACTGAGAAAGACTTTTTTTGAAAGTGCATTTTTGACAGAAATGCCCCAAAGACAAGAAATTGAAATAATGGAGGATTTTAATTTCCCTGGCAGTTGAAAAAGTAATGTTGGGATACAAACAAGGCTTCACGATTTCCTGTGACTGACAATGTTATCTTTACATGTTTAAAAAGTTAAGGGACCCATCAATTCAGATTTCATTATGGCTAAGGAAGAATGGGAAGAAGACAATTGGTGTGAAAGTGATTGTGAAATGGTAGCACGCGTTGTTTGAAGAAGAGGAAGAAGTGAGAAAAGGAGAATAAGGATAATGGACGTCAGTAAAAAGGTTGTCCAACTTCACAAGTTTAGGGAACTAGTAGTGCTTTTGGAAAGATAATATGATGAGTAAAGGATGACAAAAGAACTGCAGAATTTGGTGAAGACGAAGGCATAATAAGGTATCGTTATGGTTCCAATGGGTTATCTTTACAGATCTTGAAATCAGAGAGGAATTCTAAAGAAAAAGTGGTGAAAAAAAGGGCTAAGGAGGAGTGTAAAGGTGTAACAAAGTAAATTATTATAAAATGAGACTGAGGTGCAAAATGACTTATACCGGGGTCATAAAAAGCAACACGAAAAGTTTAGATATAGCAGAAGGTAAAGGAAAGTATAAGGTGATTACTTAATGGAAAAATGAGGTGTTAATGTTTTTACTGACTGACTTGATGCTGGCTTTATAGAAACTATTAATTGTAACCAGACTGTTAAAACCATATTGTAATAGTTCCAGTTTATTTAGATGTATCTGAGGCACTCCACCAGATGAGATTCAATATAGGGAAGTGCTGAGTACTTCGGGTGTGGCTACAAAATGACGTATAGCTGGTGAGCATCTGCAGAAGCAACTTAGAATCCTTGTGGATAACAAACAATATCAATCAGCATTGTTGTGGTCTTGCAAAACATGAAAATCTAGTCCTAAGATATGTTACTGGAAACATCTTTTGTAAGATAAGGGAGGCAGTTATTTTTCTCAGCTTGACATCAGCCTTGTCGGAACAGTATTGCAGGTTTGGGGCAAGACACTAAAACAAAACTAGAGAATGCAGAACAATTTTGAAAATTCAGACGAGAGCACCTAGTATGATGAAAGCTTAGTAAAATATGACCCATGAGGAAAGGTTGAAATAATTAGGTTTGTCTCCTATGAAACTCAGAAGATGGTGCAAGGGTATAGCAGTAGAACAGATACAATTATTAAAAGTAGAATATGATCACATGTTCATTCTGGAAAGATAAAGGAAATAGAATTTAATCTTCTGCAGTAAAAATTACATTGAGTATTGGGAAATGGTTTATGATCTAAATATGATAATGAATAGGAACAACTTCCTTGGTTACTTTCTTCCATCTCATCATTATCTCTGTCTTCACACCTGGTTCTACTGTTGTTTTTTATTCTTCGTTTTTCAGCATCCTACTCACATTATATAAGTCTGCTAGATATTTTCAGATCTCGGTTTGGGAAGACAAATACAACTGTATTATGAACACCACTGAGTATTTTCTGATCTGCACCTTCTGTTCTAGGTCTTTCCACTTATCTTTTTTTCAATATGGGTATGGTAGTGACAGTTTATACAAATAGTCACTGCATATACTTCTGATCAAATAATTTATTCAATACTTTTGCTGACAAACATGAAATTTATGGGAACTGTGACTCACATTTGATTTCCAATCAGTGTGGAACTCCATCCTTCTCTGTCTACCACTGAGCAAGCTAGAGCGATTATGTTTTATTAGATTCCGTCAGCCAAATCCACCCTTCGGGTAGCCTCAATGATTTGACTTACCCAGGGATGAACCTAGCATCATATTTCTTGATATCAGTCATTTGAAATGGAGGAGTACATTGTAATTGTATGTAGTTTTGATAAAAAGATGCCTAGTAATGAATTACTGGCAGTTTCAGTGTTTTAAAAATAGATTTAATTATAAGGTGTAAAAAATAAGTCTGAAAACTAAAGGTTAGAGCTTCTACTTGAATACAGTTTTCATTTGTTGCTTTTCCATTGAATTCATTCTCATTGATTCAGATTAACCCTTATCAGATCAAATACAAAGGGGTATTTGTTATTAATACAAAATAACTTCTTATTACCCTGATTTTTTAGTCTTAGAATTACCACATTCTGTACCATATGGAATAACAAATGCTGAAATTCAAACAATATTCACTTCTAAATTCTCAAACTGGAACCAACGGAATAGTGGGGAGAACTAGTGGAAATTTCATTACATTAGTTCCTTACTGTCTAAATTATCAGACACTCTGTACTGTGGGGGGAAAAAATCCTCAAGTACCAACCCATGGTGGGTATTTGTCATGGCACAACACTTAAAGAAGGGAGGAGTTCTTTCTAATAAAGCAGAACTTTGTTGTTTTGCAAAATAACAGTCTCGTGCATTCTTCCTGTGCATTGCATTTTTCTGTGAACTACTGTAAAATTTCCAGAATTAAGCTTTGTAAAGGAGAGAGGAATCATACTCTCGATTGTCCTGGTAGAGGCACTAGCACAGTTCCTAATGTGTGTGTGTTCACGGGGACTGCACAAACTGTATTTCTGTATTGCACAATTCAACATATAGTTTAATGCTATGCAGAGTAGCTTGACTTTAAGCTTGAGAAAAGCTTGTGCTGTTATTTGTCCCATTTAAAAACAAGCAAACAAAAAAATCAATGAAACAACCTGTGCTGCAGGGTGGACAGCAGAAAGGTAAGTTGTATTCGTAATGGCTCTTGCAAAATCAAAGATGCTTTTTTATTGATAGAATGTAGTAAGCTAGCTGATCTTCTTGTACTAACCTGAGCTTACTAACTCAGGCTTTTAAAAAATCATCAATAGCTTTATTTTGCTTCTTATGTACAGTGCTAACCACAAATACATTAAAAAAAAAAAAAAAAAGACAGGGACCAGTTTGTTATTGGTGAAACACTGTTTTCAATGAGAAATCCGAAATAACTAGCATGAAGCTATAGAAATAGAGTATTATACAAATTCTAAATCCATAGGAAAGTGAACTATTCAGTAGTTAGAAGACAGGTGAAATTTTTGTAAGCTTTAATTGAAAAATAAAACTAAACTCTAATTAACACTTAGAAAAGGATGCTTTTGGATATTTTCTCTTTTCAATCCACAAAAAAGATTCATGGTTTGGAAAAGTTGGAGGCAGTAAGCACAGAGAAACTACTATAGCAATTGCAGTTAAATTCTTCCCAACTATGATGGTACTTGTCAGAAGAAGCCTTCATGATAGAGGAGAAAGGAGAAGGGAGAAGTAAAGTAGGAAGAAAAGGTCTTGTAATTTCTGCAGGAGAAGTAATAAAAAGATTTGGAAATATAGCAAGAGTACATGTTTCATCAGTGGTGAGAAGCCTTGGACAGAAAGTTACAGTGCTAAGGGATTGGGGAACTCTGAGCCATGTTGAGATGATGTTATCAACATCACTTGAATGCGAGTCAAAAATTTGAGACAGCAGTTGACATTATTCTTCCTTTTTGGACACATGACACTTCCCAAATAATGCTGGTACTGCTGCCAGCAGACGAATTTCTAGATCTTCAGCTGATTAATAAAACTTTCCCAAACTCAACCTAGGTGGTCAGTCAGAACAAAGTGCAGAAAAAGATTATTGACGCTTTTTCCTTTCCCCTTTCTCAAAACAAGTTTCTGCTAATCCTTTTCTGGGCTCTAGCTCAATTCTCTTATTTCTGCTGTTTTCATAGGTGTCTCTTCACCACTGTTTCACTGTCTGTTTGTTATATGAGGGATGAGAAAGTGTCCCGTCATCTCTCTCCTGGTGTGACGTATTTCTTACTTTCCATTTCTATCCTTCAGCTCCATTGCTTCTTCCAATAGCTGTTTTCTTTCCTTTCACCATGTCAGACATGCCCAATATATCTGTAGTTACTCATCCTCTTGATTTGAGAATCAAATGGCTTCTCAACTATCATCTGTGCACTTCTTTCTTATTTTCCTCTACACAATACTTTTCAAAGGTTGAGAAAAATGAGCAGAAAATAGACTTTATCTGTTAATTACTATTCTATCTCAGCAAACTACTTTTTCCCCAAGGGTAGCATGTAGGGAGGTGTTAGGTAATGCACGGTGAACACTGTTTTCTTAGCACAGGGCTTGTAGAGTAATGTTGGAGAAACTCACAACTTCGGAAGAAAGACCCCTTATGAATGCAGTGTTTGTTCTTCACTTTTGTTTGGAAAATGTTTTTCTTTTTTTCTAGAAATTTCTATGTTATATACACTTTGGGTGATCAACAGTTAGACCTACGAACCTGTGCAAATTGTTATAGCTTCATTTTTATTTGGGTAGAACCAGGACTGTCTGATAGACTGCAATTCTTCTCAGTCTTTCTCTACATATGGTAGTGTCAAAATTTTTTGTTTGTTTGTTTTTAAAACATCAGTCTGTGTAATGATGCTTGTGTTTACTCTGATAACAAGAAGTTAATAAATCTTTTACACTTCCCCATGCCATATTTTTTCTTGAAAAAAAGAAGCCTTTTTAATGATAGTTTATGAATGCAAGTAGGGTCAGCATTCTAAGATCTTTTCAAATTATACAAAAATGTACAGGTTAAAAAAAGTTGAATAGAAATACAAGGAACACACTGTGGAAAATTTCTTAAGATTTAGCAAATGACATATTTCAATGCAAAACTTAACAATTTACAATTACAATTTATTCTAATTTTATTCCAGGTACTCTATATTTACTACTTGTCGAAAGAAATCTTGTTTCTCTCCTTTTGGCTGCTACCTTTGACAGTGCAGAATTTTTATTTATTTATTTATTTTCACAAAAATGTATAGTTTTCTTATATATGCTTGAAAGGTATACATATACATGAAACAGTATGGCTTGTGTACCTGCATCCTACTTGAAGAAATTTCTAGGGTTCAGAACTGACCTAATTCTAATGCTGTTGAATTACACAGAAACAGACTTAGTCAGCTAGGAGCAAGGTTAGATGAGCTTTGGTGAGTTGTTTTACCAGTGAAATCCACATTAAAATCAATGGTGATTTTTTTGTTTTGTCCAGCCTTTGATAACTATCATTTTGTGTTCTTTTCTATTTTTTTTCCCCTGAGATAATTACTTTTTAGTATGGAATAATATTTTATTAAGTCAGAGGATCTTTTACTGTATAGGCACTTGCTATGATCTGGGACAGATTTCTGGACACCCAGTGCAGAGTCCTTATATCTAGAAATAGAGCTAATTCAATTAAATTATGAATATATCCCTGTAGAGATTTTTAGGAGCATCAGGTATAAGGAAGAGAAGTGAGGTAGTGTTGGATGTTGGGAGAACAATGAGGATGGGAGTTGGACAGGTAGTCATGCAGACTTGTATTAGAATGTTTTCTGTGCTGTGAAAAATGGATTGACCTTTATATATATATATGTGTGTGTGTGTGTGTGTGTCTGTTTTTTCTTGATGCAGAGAAGCCAGCATAATATTAAAGTTGAATAAAACTATCTACAGTGTAAGCTGTCGTGAACCTTTTAAAAAACAGCTAATTGAAGGATGTTTTCTGGATTTTCAACAAATGAACAACTGTCCCTTTATAGATGTACATAGTGCATTAGAATAACACAACAAACAGTATCGATTCTAATGCAAAAATTCCACATAAATCTGTAGCTTGTCTCCATAAGTGTCCTTGTCCTCATTGCCATTCAGTTTAATCCTCCAGTTTTCTCAGGGATGTGCTTTCTGGAAATCTCTTTCGGTTCTTTAAATTATTAATGTCATTAAAATTTATAATTTTCTGTCATTACCTCTAGGAAAATAGCAATTGTAATGTGAAACATAATTGTCTCATTTTGCAATTTGCGTTATGATAGTTGAGCACAACTAGAGCAGATTTAAATATTCCCCTGAGCAATATGGCTAGGTGTTACAAACTAACTGAAGTTCTTTGTATGCAGAAAAATAGATAAATGAATTCCCCAATTCACCAATATTTGTGTGCAAATAAATAGATAAATGAATGCCACAAATTCTTGAAGAGTAAACTTTGCCATTAATATGCTGCATGAACAGAAAATAGTGTTTAAAGGAATACCCTTTCAGTGTTGAGTAGGGTGGTGACAACTTCTACTAGCCTGGGTAAATAGTCAGTCTTACACTTATGTCTGCCTACCAAAATATCTAAGTGCTCCCTGAAATATTGGGAATAGCCAAACTCTTTCCCTTAGTAAAGGAAAAATCCAGGATAAGAGCACTTAGATAAAAGAACATCTTTTGTCCCTGGGTGAAGTGCTCTCCCTCCATCCTCATTCAAGAAATGCAATCTTTACAGGCCTGAGTGCAAACTTCTATTAAAAGTGCCAAGCAATAGAGAGCTAGGCTCTTTAACCTTCCCTAAAGCATATCCCTGAAACAAGCAGAAGCCATCATCTATATTAAGTAAAGATTTACCCCATGTTGCAGTAGCAACATCATGGGATCATGAAAGCCAAAAAATGGGCATGTGATATGGAATTTTACAAGGAGTGCTTGCCTGGCCCCACCAGCTGATAAGCTCTGTGAGAATACAGCACTCATGCCTGATGTGGAAGGTAATTACTGTGCTGCCTTGTGCTGTGTAATGATCCAAGAACAAGACTGGAAATTTGGGATACATTTCTTTGAAAAAAAACCCTCTAGGGCCAAATCAAATTATTTGCTTAGTTGTCAGTTTCACAGTGTAAAGAAAATTTTCATATCATATACAGGAAAGAAAACGCATTACTTTTAAACAAATAACTAGATGAATAGACTTTAATTGTAAGATCAGTGCGAAACGCTTTTTCCCCTGTGACTCCAAGGCTTAGAACTATTTTTTGGATATATGCTGTTATTCTGATGGGTGTAAAAGTAAGAGCCAACTTCACATATACCTGGCTTTCATTTTTTGGCTTGGATTTTTTCTTTTTTTTTTTTTTTCTTTCCCCCCCCCCCCCGTATTTATCACAGTCGGAACGCAGGTGACCTTTCCGCATGTGACATTTCACGTACTGCTAAGCCAGGACCACGAGCTTTCTGGAGAAGAGCCGGCGGGGCCTGCCTGTGCCCGGCGAGGGGCAGGGCCGCGGTCCCCGGCCGGGGAGGCCGCAGCCGGGCCGCTCCGCTGCGGGGTGGTGGTGACCCGCTCTCCTGGGCAGCTCGGGCGCTCAGCCACGCGCTCCAGCTCCCGGGCCTGCCCACGGCCCCCCGCCATGCTGCCCGCGGCCGTACCGCCCTGACAGCTGGCATGGAAAGGCCCACGGTTACCTTTAGCTTTTAGAGCCCCAGCTCAGAAATGCAGACACGGACCTTTTGTTCCCAGCTCTTCCAACAACAACATTTTTTTTTATGCTTTTGCATTTCTAAAAAGGAACCCAATTTCTAAAAGGAATGGACTGTTTGCTCGTATGAATGTCCATCAGCTAAAAAAAATACAGGAGCTTTGTTCCCCTTGGCGTTATGTACTGAACTGAGGCATTGAAGGATTTAGCTACTGTCAGCTGTCCACGCAGAAAAAGGTGGCACTTTCAGAGTCAGATTTAGCCCAATTTAGGTTCTGAATTTCCCTCCAGAGGCTCCTGTTTTTCTTCTTTGGCTGTATCGTAACTAGGCTTTTACGTTCAGGACTCACTTGGTGCCTATAGCTAAGCGGGAAGAACCTGGGTTAATGTGTCAAACATAATTGATCTCCTCCACTACCTTACTTCTGGAAATCCCATGAAGGAAGCAGTTCTGGTCTGCTACATATAGGCTTACATGTTTCAGGTCAAGCATTTTGACACGTTATGAGACGTCTTTGAAAGGTTGTACGTCGCTTGGGGAGGAAACAAAATGTGTGAGGTGAACTGAAGGTTTGGATAATTCGTGGTCTTTTTATTTTTCTGTTTCCAGCCACTCAGTCTGAGTTTGCCTGCCAAGGGATGCAGCCTAGGGGGTTATGAGTTAAAGCTATCCCATAAAATTGTCTCTCCTCAGACCACAGCTTAGACACACTGTGTGGCTTAAACCCCTCAGCCCCACAGAAGAGAAATCCAAGGCAGCAGTCTGGAGGAATCTGTAGAGCTTGTGGGTCTCCTTCCCTCTCTCCCTGCAAGGCTACGGGTGCCAGCCAGCATCTTCTATTAAGCCTCAAAATCTTTGGCTTCTATAAGAATATACTTATTTTCTGTTTTCACGCCACACCAGTCGGTCTGTTGTTAATGCAAGGAATTTCACCTTCTGCAAAGTTAAAAATTCATGTTCCTAAAAAATGATGGGAAATCGGCAAAGAAGAACTAAATTGAGCCAAAGCTACAGTACTAGTCAACCGTAACAAGTAATTATAATAGCCCCATGGTCATTTCACTCACAGCTTGACAGAGAAAATAGCAAGAAAACAAAATATTTTTTTTCTTGAATGTTAAAAGTACATGGCCAGGTTGACTTCTGCTGATGACACATTACAAGGTGTGGGCCCTGTTGACTAAGTACAGCAACATGAATTATTTGCAGCCCCCTACCCTGTAAGGGACTGAGAGCAGCCCAATACAGACTGGGCAACGGGTTGGCCCAGCTGTGCAGCAGGTGCAGCCAACGTGTGCTGGCGATGGGCTGATGTGACTTGCAGATGCTGCTGGTGGCAGCGGTAAGGAGCTGGGATGTAAAGCTGCTCCCTGCGGGGGAGGCGCCTGGGGAAAGCATGCAGTCAGCGGTGCCACTGCCTCTCCTTCCTCACAGTGAACTCCTGGCAGCAAATAACCATCCCAACCTGTTCCGCTGTTATGATTTCAGGATAGAGCTAAGCTTGTGATTTTCAAACCATTTATCCTGGGGTAAAAAAAGAGGTTTTGGTTTTGTGACTTTTTTAAAATACAAAATAAGAAAAGCATGTAGTTGAGTGGGCTTCAGTTGCACTATAAGGGCAGTAGATGCAGGCTCTGTCCCAGGATGAATTAGGAGGCTGGGACATGGGAGGGTCTGCAAAGAAGCTTTAGACAGTGCGAAGCCTGGAAAGAAGAGCAGCCTGTCCTTGAGATCTCCTCAGATCTTATCCCAAATTATACTGTGTGCAGAAATATTGCATTCCTAAATGTGTCAATCCCTTCCATGAAGTTTCTCCTATTTTTTATTTTCCTAATACAGATAACCTCAGAAGACTTCCTTGAGTCATTATCAGGACTAGTCTGCAGAAATGATCTCCTGTTCTTATGGGAAAAGTACTTTTTTGTAACCTTGTTCTCAGGTGTAAGGGCCATATTTCCTGAAGACAGTTACGTTTTCCATTTATTGTTTTGTTCTGAGGTTGTAGTGAGGTTTCATTCTGTTAAACCAAAACTCTTTCTGTATAAATTTGGTTCGAAGGCTCTTGTTTTTTACTTAGAAACTTGTTGAGACCATCTTGGTGCTTTTCTATGAGGAACTACGTCTGCAGTACGTTAGTACTGCCAAGATAGATGGTGTGTTAAGCTGTTTTCTTTTGTTTCACATGATACGTAAAAAAAATACCATTGTTGTTATTAAACACAAAATAAGAACATTTGGCCTGGACTAAACATGTGCGTCTGTAACTTTTTTCTTCTATTGTCTTTTTAAAAACATTTATCCAATATTGAAAGGAATACATACAATGTCTGGACAAATATATGTTTTTAAAAGACTGTGTCTCCATTCACAGGAAATCACTGATAATGAAATATTAGAGTTGGTACATAGTGCTCTGGGGAGGATGACAGTTATCCGGCAAATTTTCCCTCTCTCAAGGGACAACAACCAGAGATGCATGAGGAACAATCACCGAATATCATCACTGCTGTGTGATCCACAAGAAGGTTATCTTCAGATGCTGCAGGTCAGTAGCTGTGCCCAGCCGAAAAGTCCATCTTAGGAATTTGGCACGAGATAGTTTTCTGTGACTGTATTAACTCAGAGGAAAAATAAAATGGCTACAGATAAATCTGAGCATGTAACCTTCGGTCAACTTTTCCTGACTTAATTATTTATTTTATTTCCCAGGACTGAGTGCTTTAGATGTGATGTTATGTCCATGAAGTACCAGCAAGTGGTTGCACTAACTCAAAGCTGATTTTGCGTATTTCATTCTCTTAAGAATCTTTTTCTATTTGAAAAAAGAAAAAGTTGTGCTATCATAGTCTTATGGTGTTACTGCTTGCTTATTATATTTATGCCTATTAGACATTTGTTGTGAAAGAGTTAATCTAGGAGGATAACAGAACTCTGATAGGTATTGGGCTGTGGAGCATTTCATATTTAGTTAAATGGACTGAATACAGCTGATGTATTCAATCTGTCCCATTTCAACAGTCTCAGAAGTCTCTAGCAGCTGATAATTGTCTGAATGTGTGAATTGTGCACTACTAGTTCAAGTTCCAGATTTTGGTAACAGATTTCACGCTGGTGTAAGCAACAGCTCAAGATTTCTTGGCAATTTATCCCAGATGTCAGAATTTTTCTGTAATTATTTAAATATAATTTTAGGTGCTATTTCCAAGGATAGTGCAATAATTTAGAAACACAGGTCTTGGACTTTCAATGGAACTCCATGTGTTTGTGGTTTACTTTAGACACAGCTAAGAATCTCATCTGTATCACTGTTGAAGCTGTTGGATAAAACTGAAAACTTTAGTGACTGAGAATATAAGCTTGCTTAGAACCTTTTTATTGCAAATTCAGTCTTAACCTGAGATGGATTGAGTGAGGACACAGTGGCTGAGCCTGTGAGTTGGCGAGTGTGTTAAAGTGAGTCTAGAAAGGGCTTGGTTAGGCTGTGGGGAGGGGGCTGTTGGCAGTCTGGGCTGCTGCATTGTGGGGTGAGGGGTCCTTCCAGAGGGAACTCATGTGCTGGCTTGGGAGAGCTTCTGAAGAGCAAGGTGTGAGGCTTACGGGAAACCAGGAGAGGTAGGGAGATTCTCAGGAAGAGAATGGGTAGGTCAAGATTTTCCAAGTAACATGGATGGGGATGTTTGTTTTACTTATTTGCGCCCTACTAAAAAGTTGTAGCTGCGGAGACTGAAATCCTCTGGGGGAGGGATATGGATGTTTCCTTCCTGAAGAGAACCTCTGCTGACTCTGATTCTGTCATAGCAGTGGCAAAATTTGGGAAATGCCAATCTCATGCACTGTAGTTCTGAGCACTGTTCCTTCAGCACAGGGGAAAGTCTATGTCTGTCTTGGCTTAGAAAGAAAAGATGCTTCTGATCTTTGTTAGTACTGAGGTATGCTGTAATGAGAACAAAGGATCCCATTTCAGAGGATCAGAGCAATTTCTAGAATGTTGAAAAAATTATCTATCCCGCACCAACAAATCATTCATTGGGGAAAAATCTTACATTACAGCAGGATTTTGAGTATTGTGTGCTGGTTTATGCATAATCTAATTCAGAGACTCATCTGAAGGGCTCTGACAGACGTCTCTGAGCAAGATCTTATTTGCTAAAACAGTAACTGGTTTGCTAGCATGAGCAGCCTCATGCCCTATGACTAAATTTCACTGACTAGGACCCTTTAAGAAGGACTCTCTTCCTGCTGATTCCCAGATTTCTTCCAGAAATATTATACCGCCTTAGAAACTGTCTTTAAGAGAATGGAACAGTAATGTTATGCTTTGACCATTAGTTCCTCTCTATAAACTTAGAAACAAGAAAGAGATATAATGAAGTCCGGAGGTATAAAGTTCTCCTTTTGGAAGTTGGTTCCATAACTATCATGTCCAGCCGCACTGGAATGAAATATAATGATCTCACATGTGAGATCTCTCAAATTAGCGGCCCCCAGTATATCTTGTGTTATCCTTAAGTTTCTACAGATTGAATATAGGATGCTTTTAGCATATGCAGTTATATCTGAAGTGTTCTGTAGCAGCATTTTTTTCATAGCCTTTGCCAAAACATCTTACGTAACACCTTGTGGGCATACGGCTCATATTAATTCCTGAGTATGACTGATGTGTTATTAATGGTCCTGCAATTCAGGTACTTCCAATCTTCTGTTTCCTTTTTCTTGCTTAAAAAATAGTTTTGACCTTTTGCAGTACAGAAGTACATCATTAAATTACCCCTGTTGCCGGAGGCTGCAGTAGCTCCCAGCTCCATGTCAGGCTGCATGAATCCACCAGAGGCAGTGACCGCCTGCCAGCACCGAGTCCTTGCATTGCTTTGAAGCAGTTTGATTAACACCACAGTTTGGAAATCCCTGGCTCATTCTCCCTTGGGCAATCTCATATTAATAATTCTTTGTTGTCAAGGTAACTTACCAGCTACTGTTGGTTAATTATTTATTTAATGACTTTGAGGAAGAATAAGCTAATCTCTGTCAGTCTCTAGCTGTAAGATTTTTATAGGGGAGAATTTAGTGTTTTTAACAAGCTAGTAAAGAAAGAAACATTTACGTCATGGATTATTAACTTTGTTCTGGCTAAATTAATGGAAATCTTTTTGGAATTACTTTTTTCTCAGTGTCTTTAGTACCACATTCTGGAAAGTTGTTTTTCAGTGGGTGATCATCCCCGTTTGGCATTCTGACAAGGCTTTTAAAGATCAGCCTGTTCTGCAAGCTCATCCAAAAACTCATCTGTTCTGAATGCTTTGTGGAAATCCAATCTTATTCCATCAACACACTTGTCAAAATTTTGCTCATGCCCTTATTTCTTGTACGTATGATATACTCAGCTGGGTTTCTGCTTCAACTGGAGAAAACACTTTATAAAGTTTCCTGTCTTAGTCATTGTATTTGACTTCAGAGGACTACACTTATCTCTTTCTTATTGTTCATATATGATTTTCCATGTCCATCTCTCTTACTTTTTTTAAGTGGAAAAGAGACAGTTTAGAACTTGCTGTCTTCCATTGCCGATGAATATCCTGTGGTTTGGGCCATCAGAATTGTCAGTATTGCCTTATCTGGAGAGAGAATACTGAAGCACTTCAGGATTTATAGTTAAATCTAGCTAGTCCTAGATAGATCTGGTATAGTGGGATTACCGCTATTACACTGTTCAGATTATTTCAGACATAGTCTTACAGAGTCAATTTGAAGAAATTTTAATGCATAACCTGCTTCTTTCCAAAATCTTCCCCTTTAAATACTAATTTTGAAGCCTGTCTACAAACTTGATTTTTGATGAAGACCTTTTTTCTTTCGTCAGGTTATTCATGATGTGTTCCTAAACTCAAAATCAAATTTTTTTTCTGTTTATGTTCTTGAAGAAAGATTTCTCTTTAGAAATGTAATTCCCATTACAGTTTGTTTCTTCCATATTTACCAATTATACAGTTAGTAAGTTCAATCTGTGTGAGATTCTATTTAATTAAAATATATTACAGGGACACAGTGTAGCTGAAATCATTTAGCATGGTCCAAAATACACAGTAAGATTAAAAAGGCAAAAAAGAAAACCCCAGCAAACTGTGTCACAAAATTAATGAGGTTATTCCTCACAGGATTCAAAGTCCAACCTCTCTACTGAGGAACTATTCCAGGCATTGCTTTGACGTATTTGAAGAGAAGATGTTGAGAAGCGTGGGAGAGTTTTCATTGAAACAACTACTCTTCTCCCTGTGTAAAAATTTCATTCTTCAAAGACTTGACCATCAGATATCTTTGTAGGCATCTCTTAGCAGTTGCTCCTACAGAGCTGCATTTTTATTTATGAACTGTGTTCTTTTCAGGAATGACTGCAATTTAATTACTACTCTAAGTGGAATTATTTTTTGGAAATGTGTTTGGCTGCCTAAACTTAAGGGCCTGATCCTGCAGTTTTGTCCAATTAAATAGCCTTACTCTCATTTGACCTATTTACACTGCTGTTATTACACAGTGGTACTGGGGGCAGTAAATATTGATTAAGCCCTGTCTTAAGTATTCACTTTCTTCCATAAAGGATTGATAAGCCACATTTTTCTTTTCCTTTCATTACAAACCTGTATTTGCACGTCTCTTTAGTAAAGTTTAATTTGGACTTTTGGACAGATGTTCAGTCACGGTGAAACTGTTTTTGAGTACCACATGAATGAAAAGTATCCTTGAACTGACTTCACTGGCCATTGCACGAGACAATCTCTCCCTGAAGCCCAAAGGCATGTGTTTTACACAAGGTGCGTTAGCAAAATAATTGGTTAAAAAACCCCAACCAACCACGGGTGTCCTCTGGGCATGTGGGATTTTGTGAGCACTCTGGAGGCTAGAACCTCAGGTACATTCTGGAGTGAGCTCAGACTCTCTCTTTTGACTGCTGGAGTTCTCTATAATTATTTCATTGAGTTTTTGTTCAGTGCTCTATCAGGGAGTGGACAACAGAGACTAGAAGAAAGGATCAATACCTCCATTTTTCACGTTTTATTGCCTCTGAAATCTAATTTGCACCCATATTTATTTATAAATGAGGTAGGGTAAAGTGATAATTGTATACTCTGTTTTGCAATTTCAATATTGCCTCATGTCCTCCTGTCCGACTCTTAGTTGTGTTCAGTTTTCTTTATCAAATGTCTCCTGCTAGACTTTCCCTGGACACTTAGTGTTAGCTGTGCCAAATTCTTGAGACGTTTAGTGAGCGAAGCCAGTGCCTGCAGCTAACAAGCTTGAGCATAACAGGGTAATCTGGGTCTTGTATTAGTATTAACATGTTGTTGTAAAACACACTAAGAAAACACTCATAACTATGATAAATACTCATAATAAATAGCTGGACAGTGAGCATTCAGAGAATAGAAACTGTAGGTAGGGAAAAGTGTTGTGAGACGTGTAACTAAGTAAAAAGGGGAAAAAAATAAAAAGGAAAGAAAAGCTGCTTATCAATTAAAAAAATAAAAAAGATTCTGAGAGTGCAGTCTTCCAAAGGAATCTTTGGAAGCCCTATTGTTTGAGATATTTAAAACTAGAATGGGCAAAGCACTAAATAATATACTAGTTAGATTCCTTGCTGTCAGAAGGCTTGAATAAATATACAATTGAGGTCTGGTTTTCTGTGGTTTTAAGAAAATTTTATCCAGGCTTTCATTTGCCTCAGTGATAATAAATAGCCTTTTGGAAGTTAGAAGCTGACATTTGAGTCTTTAATGAATGTTTGTTTTTTTACTCTGTTTTTTTCATGAATGCCAGACTGCTGGCTGTGATTTTATTCTCCATGAGCAGCGAAGCATGTATTTAAAACATAGGCATTCACACAAAGTCTCACAATGAGCTTTGCAAACTAATTTAAGAAAATGAATTAGGTCAAATTTTCAGTCTCTCCACTCTAACAGTATCCTTGTAAGCATGCCGTTATCCCATAAGTGAACCATTGACCTTCACCGCTCCTAGTAAGATGCATCCTCTCATTAGAGACACAAGTGCGTAACTGTGCTTGGCAGCGTTTGAACTTTGAAAGTTGAAACGCGGTTTTAGGGCACGCTGGTGCGTGCGTACGCAAGCACAATGATATCACTGCCCAGGCAGCAAGCGTTTCTGCTGCTGGCAGGCTGCGCTCGGTCTGAGCTCCTCTTCCATCTGCTTCATCCTTGGAGCTGACTGCTGTGGCTACTCACAGGGTGATTTTGGCAGCAGGAGGGTGCAGATGCCCAGCTTGGGAATGAGTTTTTGAAGCAGTGGCATCTGGGTGTCAGCTTGTCGTCCCAGCTGGTTTCTTCAGTGGTCTTGTCTGGCTAGACTTCTGGTTCTGCTGGCAACTCAGATGTTGGGGTCAGTCTTTGTGGCTTGCTGGCCTTCGCGAAGGAGCTAAAAGCTATCTTCATATATAACTTTAAAAGTAAAATCACTCTGGAAAATCTCATGAAATTCACATAAAAACCCCTATAAAATGACATTTAATAATGTGATAGGGAGAGATTTCCATTCTCATCGAAAATTTCTGCTTTGCTCTACTTTCTTCATTGCAAAATAAAGGTTCATAAAGTCTGGAATAATTTTCAGAAGATATGCCAGAACGCCTAAAATTGCTTATGTACAGGGCATACTCTTTAATATATCGGTGAAACAGTCACCGTCATTCTTACAGCAGATAGATCAAAGGACATTTCAGTCACAATACCTCCAGCTCTTACAGCTGTCAGCAATGAAGTGAAAGAGGAACTGAAAATTACTGTTTCTTCCTCCAAACAGGACAGAAATGAAACACTTTGTTCTAATCTAGGAATTTTTGTTATATGAAGGGGAATCCCTGCAGGCACTGTTTCCTCTGTGAATATATAAATAGTGGAAATAAAAAATGCTCCAGAGCTTAGAAAACCCACAGTAGCCAAGTACATTGCCTTGTTTTTCCTTCTCTCTTGCTTTGCTACCAATTCTGAATGATACCTGAAGACTAATTTTTAAATTTGCTGTTTTCTCATGCCTCTGACAGCACTGGTGGAAACAGAGTATAGCTGATCCCTCGGGTATCTCACAAATTCCCTTTCAGTGGTCATGTTTGTGTTCAGAGGGAGTTTGATAGTTAGCTGAAAATTAAAATGTGTGTGCAGTTGCAGTAACAAATGTATTGAGGCTTTGTCCACTGAACCCTTTTTCTTCTCACAGCACCACTATTCTGGAGGTTACAGCAAACTCATGTTGCAAATACAATCTAGTACATATGCAGAGATTGTGCTGTATTAAAATGTATATAATAGAAAATAAAGGAAATTATTATAGCCCTGGATTTACTGTGAGATCAGGCCAGAATTTCTGTGTCTTATTTTAAGTAACTTTTTTCTACAAGAAAATGCATGCATAGTAGTGAATTCAGGTAGAAAGTGAATATTATTTTGAGAAGAGGAGCATATTTGAAGCATTTAAGTAGTCTAATTTTTCTACTTCTGAAAAGAATTAGGAATAAAGAAGACAAAAATATACCTCACAGTAATTTAATAATATATCTTACTGTAGGTATTGAAGGAATCAGCTGTTCAGCTAGACTCACGCAGCACTACTCAGGCATCAGATTAGATCTGGTTCCGTAATTCTGTTTTCTAGTATAAAGCTGGTTCCCATTTGGGATTTGGCAAAGACATTCAATCGGTACTACTGTGGATGTTCAGGGGCTGGGTTTTGCTCTGCACAATGTGAATGATCAAAAGGACGTTATTTTTGAAGTTACCAGGATATTTTTGGTTGTTCTTGATTATTTTTTGCACTTCAAAGAAGTCACCCTTGACCTAGAGGACTACCAAAACAATACTACCATGTGAACATCCTGCCTTCTCTTGTTTTAAATAAACACACTGTCTACACACTGAATTTTGATCACTGTGCAAAACCAGATACTTTGAGTCATGCTTTATAAGTTTTAAAGGGCTCTGCCCTTAATAGGGTGGACTTCTGTAGTTTGTGTTAATTTATGGCTTAACTAGCAGACTGAACAAACATAATACTAAAAAAAAGAGATGTGGTTTTCTTAATATTACAAATCCAGCCTTGGTTGTGGAGGTTTTGCTGCTGTTTTCCTAGCTTGCATATTTTCTATTCTAAAAAGGAAATGTTATTGTGTGAATAAAATTCAACTTACTCTTCCATAGGATATTGACCCTTCAGTGAGTACAGGGAAAAATGTAGCAATGTATGCATGCCATTTTTACTGTAGTAAATACTCAGAGTATGATTATATGAAAAAAGGAATTTTGCTGATTAAAAAAGTACTATATACTCATTTTTTGGACAAGGTTTTCAGTAGAAGAGAACTGCAGTGGCAAAATCCAGTGGATAACTGTGTACAACAGGACGTGCACAATATTCTTTCCATGGCAAAAAGTAACTTGCTGCGTACTCTGACTTGATACATATTTTCAGATGTATGACAGAAGGACGTAAGTAGTGGGAACCTCCTCTTCTGCAGACCCTTTCTTGGTGTCACTCAGTTTATATCATTCTTTCAAAATAAAATAATGAAACAATAGTGATACAAAATCCGTTGTAGGTCTAACTGAACTACGAGGATTAGGTTGGTAAACACGAGATTGTTTTGTTTTGCTCTACGGCGTAAGGTAATTTGAGCTGGATGCATGGTCATGTAGGCTAAGATCCTCAAAAGCAGTTCTGTCGGGCTTTCAGTACATTATACACGCAGAACTGTGGCGGCTTCTCTAAGAGCATAAAAACTAGAAAGAGAAGGAAAGCAGTGTACCCAAGTACATCTTATATTTTGCCCTAGAGCTCTCTGCTAGCAAACCAAACAAACTGTTTTTGGGAATGTGGCTGCAGTTTTCTAGAACTGAAAAACAACACTGCCAAACTGAGAAAATGCAAAGCATTTCTGATTTGTGGTGGTTCCAAGGCAACAGACAATGAGTTGTCAGTTAAAAGTGAGGGTGGAAAGTCAAATTCAATGGGGAGCAAGGAGGATCACGACAGCACATAGGAAATGGCATTTTTCCTCGTGCATGTAAAATCTACTTCTAAGCAAGTGGGTTTTGTGGTGTGTGGTTTGGGGTTTTGTTTTGATTTTTTTTTTTGTGGAGAGGAGCTTAACACAGAAGAGGAAAAGTGCCCTGTTGAATAATAAGGATTCGCTTGTTTGATTTATTTGAAAGTTATTTGGAAAATATCTGCAGAGCAGGGAGACAAATGCAACTGAGCAGAAGAGACTTAGTTGCTGGGACTCTTATTAACTCTTTAACTACTTGCTTTTCTTAAAAAGAGAAGAAATCTGGAAAGTACCTGTTTTGGAAACTCTTTTAAAAGGAAAAGGATTAACTGGATAAAATAACAAATATAGGGAATGTGGACTGCTTGTTCAGGAAGGCTGGAAAGCAAAGAAGAGAAAGAAGATGGCAATGCCAGATGGGAGAGATTCTCATAGGTTTTGCATTATTTTCGCATTAAGATCCCTTTTTATATTTAGTCACTTAAATAAGTGGGTATCCTCAACCTCTTTTTTGTGGATTTTCTTCCTATTTTGATTCTTTCAAAATTACTTTTTGACTATATATCTTTTGTTCAGATTTACTTATACTAGAAGATTTTTCAAAGTGCCTATGTTCTCAATTTATGTCAAACTCCAGATTATGGAACATGAAACATTTTGTTTCAGAAGATTAGGATCTTAAGATATGAGAAATTTACTTGGAGCCAGTGATGCAAGTAATATATGTTTAAGCTTACACAGCTGAGTGACATTTTTATAGGAAGTATGCAGCTGCATTAACTTCCACGTGTAGCCCTTTCCTGGTCTCTAGGCACCATTTTCTGTGGTGAATTAGAGAAGTCCAAAAGATAAATGGCAATTAGTGGATCACCACGAGTAAAGCCTTCATCTAGGAGAATATCGTTTTAATAATAGTAATAAAAAGCTGTATCTGGCAACTGATGCTAACTGGAGATTTGAGTTCAATAAAGAGTAAATCAATAGCCCTGAATCTGTGCATAGGTTTGAAGGAGAGTGCATGTAAATTCTGGAAACAGGTGGAGAGCATCTAATTATTTTTTTAAAATCACTTCTCTCAGCCAACTTCTACTGCTCAAGTTTTTGCAATGGATACCGCTCCATGTCAGAGATCTGATCTTGTATTGCTGGCCATGTCTTGGTTTGAAAAATGAAATACATAGTTGAGTGTTACTAGTGTGGTGTTCTTAGTAGAGCCTTTGTCATCAATTATTGTTCTCTTTATCTCTTATGTAAATTGAAAAATAAGGAGGCCAAAATCAATAGCTCCAGGGAAAATAGAATAGTAACCAGTCCCCCGTATATTTGGTGGAGAGATGATAAGACCGAAATAATACTGTCATTTCTCCTCCCTTTGTTCTAAACGGTTGCATTAGCATTATATTTTGCTGTGCCAGAAATTACCAAGGAGCTTGCTTAAACAAAAAGAACAAGAACTTCATTCCATTCTATCTTTTTCTTCTTGCTGAAAGGACTGACAAAGTAGCAATCCTTGTCTTTCATTGATTGATAGCTGTACTCCTTCTATAGCTTCAATTTATATTTGAACTGCCATCTCTTATGTCTTCACAGCACTGCATTGCAGTGGTGTAGGTAATGCACAGGCAAGGCAACTGTGCCAGAGTCCCTTGGCCAGAAGGGTCCAAGTGCCAAGCAGAAAAGAAGGTGGGAGTAAGCACTGGTATTTGCCTGAATTGCCTTGACTGTTGAACATGTGAAACAGACCCAACTTTTAGTTTTTACTTATGTATTCTTTTGTTTTGTTTTGTTTTGTTTGTTTGCTGGTCTTTATAGTTTCTTCGAAAGGATGCTCAAATAAAGAGAGAGGCTCATTCTCATTATTGTTTGCAGGTTTCCAACCTGTACCTGTATGACAGTGTGCTCATGCTGGCCAATGCTTTCCACAGAAAACTGGAGGACAGGAAATGGCACAGCATGGCAAGTCTGAACTGCATGAGGAAATCCACCAAACCTTGGAATGGAGGACGATCCATGCTAGAGACTATTAAGAAGGTGAGAATAGACAAACCACAATGGCATGAACAATTGAAAGAGTTGCTTCATTTCTACTTGAGATTAGCTTTTGAAGAGGTTTTTGACCTCTATTCAACTTTTCTTTGATTTATTACAAGCAAGTGATTTACAACTACCACAGATGATCTACAGCTATTAAACAAGCAAATTATTTATTACAAACAAATTACACACACTGCAGTGTTGCTCCAGCGGTATGTGTTCTACTTCTGCTGTTCTCTTAGCTATCTTCTGTGGAGGTAGTGTGATTAGGAATTGTCATACAAATTGATGTGCACATGATCATAATTATTTCCCCAAGAGAACTTAAGGAGCTCGAGGGGCCAACCAACGATAAGGTTTAAGACTTATGTTCCATTTACTACAGCTCAACTAGCTTCGTAAGTTAGCTGAGCATTGGTAAGTATCTATTTGTGTGCTGTAGCCCAGAGCAAGAGGGATCTGATTTAGCTAAGTTGTTACTAACAGTTACACTTCTCGCAGCATGTTGAATTATTCAAATATGGACAGTACTGTGGTTTTGCAGATGCAAAGTAACTTCTTGTATTAAAATTATTTGATCACAAATACTAGTGGAAAAAATACTTATTTTTTACTATACTAACTTTAGCAATTATTTGGAAAAAAAACCCTGTTTCCCCTTATATATTGATGAAATGGTTTTCCTCTAGTAAAATGATGCAATTTGATCAAGTGTTATGTTATGCTCTGACCAGTCCTAACGATACCATCCTTTGTTGCTAAATTAATTCAAATTTTAGTGTCATTTCAAGCTTCTTTGCTACAAACCCAAAATCAAACTCCGTGATACTTTCACAGAGAGGTTTTAATAATACTTAAAATTTTATCTTTTCTTCATGCCTCTCTTGGGAGCACAGCAGGTGTACTCTTTCTTTTGGACTTGGAGTTCATGCCTTAGTGTTCAACCCCAGAACTGATCCTGCTGCCCTCAGTTACACTGAAAGGGCTGTTGTGTCACGGTCCATCAAAGTCCTTCTCCTTTTCTTTGGGGTCTGGCTCTGTGAACAATGAAGACCTGATGGCTTTTTTTCACGATATGCAGTGGATGTGTTAGTGCTAAAGTAATTTTCTCAAAAAAAAAAAAAAAAAAAGAAGAAGAAGAAGAAGAAGTCGTCTTTTCTCTGGCGCTATGTTTGAGCTATTGAAGAACATGTAATTGCCATATTTAAGTTCACTGTAAGCATTTTCAAAGCAGATTTGGCATACCTTTAATGAAGAATAGTGTTTATAAAGGCAAATTTATTCTATTCTAAAATTTCTGAAACTTATTTCCTTAGGGCCATATAACTGGGCTTACTGGTGTTATGGAGTTCAGAGAAGATGGCGCCAACCCCTATGTTCAATTTGAAATACTGGGCACTAGCTACAGCGAAACATTTGGCAAAGATGTGCGGAGGGTAAAGATATGCTGCTTCTTTCTCTCTTTTGTTTTCCTCTAAATAATATACATTCTACTTCACAGGAGAAAATCTTATTCTTTAAGAATGAATTAATGTTACACTGCAGAAGTTTACTATAAGAGAAATATTTTCTAATGCTTTACAGACTTAAATTTTGAAAGCTAATTTTATATTGGTAGGCAGGAGTCCTGCAAGTTGTTTCCACATGTGCAGTAATGATGCAGTGCCATAACAATGCTGTGAATATAATAGTGAAGATTGCACAATTCTGTTCATGTATTTTATTGTTAATTAGGATATAATGGATGTAACTGGCACTTGTCTTACTATGGAAGCTAACTGAGAATATAAATTACCTAAACACACAAAGATGTTTCAAAGTATAGCTGCTGCAAGAATTTGAGATAAATAAATAAAAATCTCTAGAGAAGATAATTTCCAAAATGGATGTTGCTATATCGTGTAAAGTAAAGGATGACTTGTCAATGGTAGCTGGTGGAACAAGGACTGATGGGGATTAGAAGGCAGTTAGCGTGGTTTCATGGGGTTACTAACATAAATTGTCATGGTCTGAGAAGGCTACCTTGAACATGTTCATGCAGAGGCGATGCTCCAACAATACCTGAAACTCTCAATTGAACAGTGAGGTTCTGACCAGAACCTAAGCTACAGAAAGTCCCTAAACTGGTCAACTGGTTGAAATACAGACATTACCACTGTATGGTCAACGGGTCCTACATTAAGCAGAGCTGAACAAAGAGGATTCCGTGAAGAATTAAAATTTATGACATTCTCTATTTTCATTTGACCATTGTTTTCTGTGTTTTGTTTTGATTCACCTGAATTACATGAGTCTAAATGGAAAAACAAGCAAAGAACTTGTGTTTAAATTATCAACTTAAACAGCTAAACCTGAGATTCTTTCAGAATCTGATTTGGCACGAGGATTCTAGACATGGAACCAAAGGCTTTCAATATCTATTAGAAATTCAACAGAAGGAAGGGAAGTATTTGAAATGCATAAAGATCTAGGAGATATAATTGAAAAACATCTGTTGCCAAAAAATGTCTCTGAAGACTTCAGATTGGCTAGGCACCCTCATGTATTGTAATGACAAGAAATTGCTATTTCTCAGTCCACTTTCATTTCTAGAAAATTTCTACTGCAAATGAGGAACTCTAAGTTCCAAATGCTACCCGAATTATTAAAAATTATCTTAATTTTTGGAAACAGTGTTGCCTATTTAATAAAATGGATTTGGCTTAGGAGGTCTAGGAAGCAGTTCCGGTTCGTAAACAGAAGTATGCACCTCACTTTATGTACAAGTATGCAAAACAGAAGTATCCGGTGCCATGTGAGATGCTGTGGACTATCCTACTGTGTTTCCAGCTGCCACTACAGAAAAGCATTAGTGTCCTGTCAGTGCTGTGTTATCCCTAGCAGATGGATGCCATGGGGCATTTGAATTTGTTTCCATTTTATTACAGAATTCCCAAGTCACTTTGAGTAAGTCACATAATCGCTTTATGCTTCGATTTACCTTTCAGTAAAATTGACATGATTACCACTCAGAACAGGTTTGAGGCCTTAAAGAGAAATTATGATGTGTGAGTATACATTATTAGTTCTTTTTCTAATGTACATTTCACATATGGTAACACATATACAAAAGCTCTCACCTCAGTATCTGTAGCAAACTGACCAAATTGAGATATCCAGATGTGTGAAGTGGAGATAGCTGCAATATCACTCAAAAGGGACCACAAGGCAAAGAAATAGGTAAAATGACTAAATGGGAAAATGACTAAAATGGCTAAACTGATATAATACTGATGACTTTTGATCCCTAATGTGCTACTTTGGGATTAGGTGGTTAATATAGGAAGGCTTAACTCTTTGGATGTTAAATGCAGAACATTATACAGTTCCCAAAATGAAAGGGAGTATAATTCTAAATAGGTAAAAAGCTACTGGCTGTAGAATACTACTTTGAGCTAAAATGAAGTTCTGAAAATGATCCTTTTAGCCTAATATATAGAGCGAGTAAAAAGTCAGCAATATGCTAGAGAAGATCTGTAGAAGAACTTGGAAGAGATGATATTTCTCAGAGCAAAATTACCATGGAACTACTGGTATTCAATTATTTAGACAGCCTGACTTTTTATTATTGCAGCAAAAATATGTTACAGCTCAGAAGTAGTTTTAAAAACTTGGAAAGTCATGCTTGTCTTGTTTATATTACTTGACTGAGAGATCAATTCTGATTTATTGTCAGTTGTTTCCATATCAGCCTTTCCTCAGAGTTAGCTGTGGAGGAACATATTTTTTCTGAAAAACAGAGTTCTTTCTGCATGGTTTTCTTTTCCTCTGTGTGGAGAGTATCTGTATCTGTTCATGCCTTCCCTGACCCTAGAAAAAACCTTTGCACTCAGGATCTGTGACAGTGTAGGGCAAAAGAATATAACATTGAGTGTTGAGCCTTAGAGGGAATCCAGTCAAAACTAGTGGACTTTTAATACTCAACATCCCTTAGAAAGTTTCTCGGGGATCATTTCCACCAGAAAGACTCCTAGGAGGAATTCCAAGATAGTAACCCAAATCTGGCAGGAATTTTCAGGGCCTTTCTCTAGAGGCATCTTGACTCTTCCCAGTTGCCCTGAGACCTGGTCTTTCTGCAGACAACTGTTCCTTCCACTAGCTGTGATTGAGTTATGGGTGCAAGTAAATATATGTATTTGCTCGCTTAGTATACCTTCTCCTTTATTCCACAAGTCTAACACCATATTTTTGTGGTAAAGGCTGATAGTGGTTTTTGTGTGTTTTGTTTGCGTGTTTTCTTTTTCCTGTGTTTGGGTGTACTTTAGTTAAAGGGAAGCTTCAGAAAATGCTCTAATTTCTTTGGTTAAAACATAAAAGAATAGGTATGTCCCTTAAGGTATACTACCTTGCTTTACAAGAGGCTCAGGTGATTGCCTTCTATTCACTGTGTGTATGTGGAGGTTGAGAAAGCATGGTGTGTTCCTGCTTAAAAAAAAGAGATCAGTGTGGTGACTTACCAGGGCATTTGAAAGTTGAAGGATAGGAATGTCAGAGAAACGGAAAAGGCTTAAATGCCTAGTGCTTGATGATTGCCAGTATGATTTATGTCCCTAAGGTCTGTAAACACCTTTAAAAATAGCAACTTGAGTATCTGTATATTTAAAAAAAAAAAAAAAACTGGATATAAAGAGATAAGGGAACTGTAAAAAGTATAAAATATAACAGAATCAACTAAAAAGAAAAAAGAAACTTTAATAGCTGATGCCACACTAATGTTTTAAATTGAATGAAAATTGAGTGAAAGAGAGAATGAGAGAAACACAGAGGAAGTATAACTTGGGAAAACAAGAAAAATTGGTATAAAGTGTTCAGGTGAAGTGTATGGAGCAGAAGGAATCAGACTAATAGCCTGTTACATTCAAAACCCTTTGAGACATTTGGGATTTGCATTTGTAGCAGATAAAAACCCCTTTCTTCTCATTTCACCTCTTATGTCCACCTCCCATGCATCAAATTCAGCATCAGCCTTAATTGCTGTAAGTGCTGGATTACTCACCATTGAATGGTCTTCCTCTGAATTTAGAGTTATCAACATGCTTCTTTTTTTTCCTCTTTTAAATTCTTATTTATTAGTCCTTTATGAATTTATTTTTTTACCTACATGGATATGTAAAGCCTCTTTTGTATGTTTACATTTTTATGTCTTCTACCTCAAGCTTCCTGAGCCTTTCGTTCATTCCCAGCAGTGGCAGTGGCTGGGGGTGATCGTTACGTCATTTTGCTTCATTGGCTCACTGTCCCCATCTGTAGCACAGTGTTGAGGGTACTTGCCTGCTTTGTACAAAGTTTTGAAGTCTGGTATTAAAAAAGCAAAAACATTTAGCTGTTAATGTTAAAAAATTGAATGAATCAGTATTAAAAACTGTATATTCCTAATTGTATGAGAGATCATCCCTTCCGAGCTTGTTTGGAATTGTCAGTGGAGAACTATGTCCCACTTCCACAGGACAGGGGACATGAAGTGGGAAAGGAGGTCAGGACTACATTAATTCCCTCCTTATTGACCATCTATATTGTTAGTTCTTATTAATGAAAGCCTCGCTGGAACTTTCAGAACATCTGAGCTGGTTCTTATTTCTTATGTTTCTGCAGTTGGGTGATTTCCACACAATATAATAATGATCCAGCTGTGACAGCAAAAATAAGGGAGCCAGGCCTCCAGGGTGGTATTCCTAACAACTCACTAACTCACAGTGAGCTCTTGAGGTGTAAACCTATTTGTTCTTGTTTGACCATGTATGCAGAGAATACCGTAACAACTAACTGCCCTTGCAGGCTTAATTAGATAACGACTGTAAGAAGCTTTATGATTATCTTCATCTTCATCCTTGGCAGGAAGATCTTCTGTAAGTGTGAAATGATGTTGTTATTTAGTTTATTTTATGACAGGGATCATATCTTTTATAAAGCAATCTGCAATTCTTTCCCAAGATGGCTGTAATGAAGGCAGAATTAATGGTTTACACGCATGCTGTATTTCACAAGAAACATTCTGTTCAAAATGATAACATTTACAATTGGTTTTTCATTTCTGTCAGTTCGTATGTTTTCATTTTTTTAAATTAGATTTTCTCGAAATATCATCTGCTTCATAAACAGTCATACTTGTTTCCTCCAGCACTTCTGAGGCAGATTGTAGAAGTCACTGTAAGTAGTTTTGTGATATGTTTCACAGTTGTTGAAACCCCATGTTTGAAGTCTGATACAGTGCTTTAATTGCCATTGTTACTTTTAGACAGAATCTCATCATTATCATGATGAGAAATTCTATGCTTCTTATTCATTGCAAAAAAGAACTGTATTTTTAGGCATCTGCAGTATTAAGTGCTTTCATCTGCAAGAATATTGCAAGTCACATCATATGCTGCTAAAAGATATATACTGAAGAGAATTATCTTAGGTGGTTACTACTGTAATTGAATTGGTTTTACTCATATGGAAAAATACATAAGTACATTGCCTGAGTTTATCTGTAAAACAGATGCCTGCCTCCTGTTTGAGCACTTCATAAACATGCATTTGGGAATAGTAATTTGGTTTAATCTGTGTTGCCAAGGTACCTTTCAGTTGAAATGTAAGACTGAAGTCTTGGCTACTTGTGATCACTAGAGATCCCCTGTTACCTTGCAAAGGGAAAGGCTAATAGTCCTCTCATTCTGGGCAAAATACAATTTCCACCTATTTAAATTTGGTTTAACTTTCTCTTTCTGCTTGAGTTGATTGTGTGTCATGGTAGAATAATTTGGAAAAAGATCATTGCAATTCACCCTATAAATACATTGTGTCAAACTGAAGAAAAATCTGGAGTATTTTACTCAAAATAATAAACCTCCTTCATTTTCTGGTTGTATTTTTCCATACAAGATGGATGGGAGGAGTAAAAATAAATGCATTCTTTGCAAATTCCATAAGTTGAATTATTCATGGTGAAAAATACAGCTGAACGTATTGGAAATGGCTATGATCAATTTTTAAACTATAGAATACTAGAGAAGACACATGGTGAACCTGAGTGTTTTTTTCTGAAATGAAGTGGGGTCCCTGTTTGCCCAAGTTCTGCAAATTGTGGGTTTTTTTGTAATTGAAATATTTCATGTTCTGTATGCTTTCGTCGTAAAATTATAGCTGAATTAAGACATTCACTAACTGAAAAGTAGGTAAGCAAGTTTAGAAATGCTTTTTTTTTTGCAATTATGTGATACATAGTTCTTTTTAAGTTTTTATATTTTAGTTTATATTTTTGGAAAACATTGCCAATGGGACTCATGCTTTTGCATAAACTGTTACTTGTATTTGCAAACACAAAATGCTGTATGTATTTGCAAATTATACCAGTGTCAACCCCGAGTAAAAGGGATGTCTTGCAAACTTCAGTTGGAATTCCTCCAAGCATAAGATCATGCTGGTCTTCTCCTTTGGAAGACTGTTCGGCTGTTTATATGACATTTTCACAGCATGAAGCTTGAGGCTAGATTTAAAAAAGCAGCCATATCTGAGTTATGAGCGGGGCCAGGATACCTACAGCAATTAGGATGCTGCTGAAGTTTCCACAGCCCACATGCACCACTGCCTGTATGTTCAGAAATTCTCTTTAATTCGTAAGTCACATACTATGTCATATTTACCAGATTATAATGAATCTTGGGTATAACATTCTCTCTTTTTTAACACGTATGCAATATTGCATAAAATTGGGATGTTAGGAGTGTTAAAATCGGCCTTCTAAAACCAGTTACATCTTTAATTATGGAGCTTTCATCAAAGCTCCTATCATTTATTGATAGATCCTAGGACAGTATTCAAATGGGATGAAGAGAAAGCCCCTTTCTGTAGCTCAGCTCATGAACAATTCTGTGCTCAAGTGTGCACACTGAAGAAAAATGTATTTTTCCATAGGGAAACAGGTCAAGGTTTTCGGAGCTTGACACCAACAGAAAATAGAAAGTATGTGAAAAAAGCTTCACAAATTCTTTTTACCTTTTTGGAAATCCAAAGACAGAGATTATTTGCTATTCTCTTTTGCACAGCATCAATCTTGAACAAAGGCAATAAGCCTACTACTCCAGAAAAAGGGGATAGTCTTTTTTTTATTTCTTTCCCTAAGAAATATCTTTGAACCATGATCGTTGTTTAAAAATCACACCAAAATTAGAAGAACTTTCTGTTGAGTGTTAGACTAGCTTTTTTAGCATAATGTTTGTTTAGCAAAATCACTTTGAAAGATATTAATGATAATGCTAAAATACAAGCTCAATTATTTTAACTAACAAATCAAGATGTCATCTTGGCTTTCATAAGTACATAAACTAAGGAGTTCTAACATCTCTTCATCTGTAGCATGATTTCAGTGTCGAGGACAGTTGCAAGGACTGTGTGTTGAGGGAGACCATGCACAGATTCCTTTCTGTAATGTTTGAAATGCATTTAATTCTTCTAATTATTGTTGTTGTCTTATATCATTTGGTAAACTGCAAGTACATATAGGTGCCAAGCATAGCTTATGAAGTAGTTTATTTCAACAGTAATTTTAAAACCCAGGATAACTATGTTGTCTTAATCTGCATATTGCGCTGATATATTCAGTATGACAAAAAGTGGATGTTAAAATACAGGTAGTTAAGCTATTTGGTCATGCTACATCATAGTTTTTTTAAGAAAAATGACAAAATTTTATGGTTTCTGTCTAGTCCTATTAAAAGAAACAACAGAAATAGAAGTTATTTAAAATTCCCCCTCTATTTTTGCTTTTATTTCTACCATTTCATGACAGGTTATATTACCGTATACCAGTAAACACTTTCACATGCGGGTTTTCAACAGACAAGTTTTAACGGCAAGATATCTTAGTGGTCAGCCCAAATGTGGGACATGAAGAACTTCTGTGTCACAAAGTGCCACAAACTATCTGACTTGCTTTGGCTTGGTTCCTTAATTTCATTATACTTAAAAAAAAGAACAACCTTAATTTCTCAACTTACTCTTTTGGAAACATGCATGCAAAAGGGCATCAGAGTTTTGATTCAACCTCTTTGTCCTAATTGGCTAATTCGCTGAAATAACAGTACTTGGCAGAGATTGCCTGCTGGTGTTCCAGTTCCTGGCAGAACTGCCGTTAAATTGAGGACTTTCTGTTTTCAGACCACACAGAAAACACCCACTTTTACCTTAAAATAGGTACAATCTATAATCAATGTGACCCTCTGTCAAGGAAAGAATTCTAAAATATGCCTGGTCCAGTGCCACAATATCTCTTGCTATAGGAGTATACTTGGGGAAAATACACAGAGGTCACAAAATAAAACTTGTTTTCCATTTTGAGACAACATCCTTTTACTGGAATGGAGATAGTATCAGGCATAGATAATAATGCTCAAAATGAAATATTCTTTCTGAGCATGACAACTATGTGACAGGCTATCAGATTATAGTATGTCTGTATTTTTAACATGTTAATGAGTGTGATATACAAATATATAATAGAACTCCCCCACAACATGTTTGCTAACAGGACACATTTTTAAGTTGTATGTTGGAAACAAAATATATTTTTTTAAGCAACATATAGTAATATATAAAATTATTTTAAGTATTTTCCAGCATAAAAGAGGTACATGAGCAGACCACAATAATAATTAAAAATATTGACACTATTTAAAAAGTAAATTGTCGATATGTTGCCACAGGCTGAAATAGCTATTAAATGCAACAACACATTTGAATTTCACTTAGAACCAAGGGGCAAAAAAACCCCAACAAGACAAAACCCTTGAATACTGAAGCTCACCAAAATCCACTTTTGATGGAGATTATTGGGAATGATTTCCAGAGGTTGAATCTGTCAGATGAATCACTGTTTGCCCTAGGAAGCCATGCCCTAGCTATTTTAAGTTAAAAATACCACTGCCACTAGACTGAATGGAAAATGTGATAGAGGTGATTTCTTTGGTTGCTGGATTCCAGGTCATGCAGAACTTAAAAAAAAGTTAATAACCTGAAATTACACCTGGATCTGAAAGGGTGAGTAAAGTATTACAAAGAGGAGGTGTACTTTGCTGACAGTGACCATACACACAGCCTTTACTTCGTGAAGACAGAGCAGGCTCTGAAAGCATCCTGTTAGTACAGTGTAAACCAGACAGAAGAGCTAAGTCAGGTGTCTTAAGTGACCAAATCACCTTTGCAGTCAAAATTCTCTTATGAACAATTATATACCTATCCTGAAATTAAATTGCAAGTTGTAAAAGCATCTGATTGCGTGCCTTAAGCCCATTAGGTTTTTATAAATACAATTGTACAGAGCATAAAGCATGCAGGATGCCAGTATTCTATGAATTTAAGATGCCGTGAAGAACTCAGTGATGTAACTCTCTTTCCGTATTCATTATTAACTTTTGTAGTGTGCTTTGAGGTCATTGGATGAAGGATGCTATCTATGATCATGTAATTCTTCAAATGCATGAAGTAAATCTCTTTGAAACAGAGTACTTTAATGTAGTAAAACAGCTCCAGCCTGCCAACATCTACTTCACTCGCAACAATATCTTTTCTATGAAAAGGTAAGTTGCAAAGTCCCCTAGAATGTATTGATGAGGTCTGAAGAACTCGCAGGTATTGGGCTTTGTTGGAAAGTGGATGTAATGAAGAGTAAAACAAAGAATAATCCAGGGACTCTCTGTTATAGTGGAGGAGTTAAGGAGAAATATGTTGCTGCTCATTATTGACCGAAGCAGGTAGCCAGATACAGGCTTTCTTTTAGAAAAAGAAACAGCATAAAAATAGTTAAATATGACATCAGTTATTTGCTTTAAAATTGCTTGCCAAGGTCAGTTTCCCCGAATATGACAATGAAGGAGAAGAAAGAGGGCTTGCTTGCTCATAGCAGTGAATTCCTCTCAATTGGAATACCACCGAAAGGTCCCTCCCTAGCGCTTTACTCAGGACAGCGCTTGCACTTGTTCCCGCTGTGTCTGAAGTTTCTGTGCCATCTTGCCTGGTCCTTCTGTTTCTCCCACCATCACAAAACTTTGGGAAAACAAGTGGGGAGGCAAATCCTTTCTCCTACATGTGCTGTTTTCTGGGGTATTGTGTCTGTGGTGAAAGCAGTGATGACTGTTTTGTGTCATGTAGCTAACTAACAGACTGGTGATTTTATCAGCCTGACAAGTGAATCGTTGGTTTCAGCAGGTGGATCTCTATATCCCCCTGCACTGTTCATCGTAAAGTCTCAAATTCTTAAAATTTTATCCATTGATAAAATTTGGTGACAATGCTATGAGAGAAGTGGGTATGTTTTAAAATAGTTGAGAAGATACCATCTAGGGATGGTATCTGGCTGATATCCGTTCTTGAGCATTTGTTTTGTTTTGTTTTTAAGTAAGGACTGTTATCTAAATATACACAAGGTTGACAGACTGCAAAAATAGGTATTCTTTTACAAAGCAAGCTAAAGCTTTCCAAATACAGTGCTTGGGCAGACAGGCAATTGAAGGTACTGAAGCATTTAGTCCCTGGAGCCTTACCAGAAAGTAGTCCTAGACAAGTACAAGAATTGGCAATTGCTTACATGGAGAAAAAAAAGCTAATATCCAGTAACTAGGAGCATGGGTGATATTTAATAGTACGGGAACATTTCAGTTTGAGTAGTTCTAGCACCATCTATAATTTTCTTAAAGCTTTATGTGCAATTTATTCTGCCATAAGATTAATAATACAGGAAGGCATAAGTTAGTAGACGCTTTGCAAGATTGCTGTCTGAGCTGTACTGAATCTAAGCTGAGCTCTCTTTCTCTCTACTCGCATTCAAGATGCCATTCAATACCAATCTACAAGGCCACTGTAGCTATTTACATTTCAGTAGCACCTGGAGGCTATGGGTTTGTTACACTGAGAGTTGCCCAGGTAGTTAACTATATTATTATTGTGTAATACATACACCATGTGGCTGTATGTTCAGAACACACTATTGTAGTTTTGCCATCCTGAGGAAAAATGTTATCAAAATCTAAGTTTTGGGACTTCTCCAGGGTGTTTGCTAAGATAGGGATGAATAGTTTTGTGGATCAGGTGTAAGGTATGCTTTTCAGGCTAGGTATAACACACACTGCTGCTCACGGTTCAAACTCGAGGAGGGAGCAGCTCACTTCTGGAGTTGAATTTGAAGTTTTGTCTGCTTTTATTCTTTCCTCTCTCCTAAGTTTCAAATTAAATAATTGTGAGTGAAATATTTCTTGGTAGGTTTTCTGAACTTGGTCAGTGATGTTACATGGTAATTTCACTAGAAATTTTAAAGATAATAAGTGTTGTTACTCCATGTTTTTATTAGGGCAAGTGAGGGCAAAAGAGAGGACAAAATATTTTCTTTATGAGCATGAGGGAAGTGCACTGAGATTTTGTTATTATTTTTCATGAACTCTGATTGATTTCTGAGTGGTCAGAGGTCGACTTTTCCTCGATAGACTCACTGAAAGGACATTCAGCCTCTAGAGTTTTTTTTTCATTTGAACACAAATAGGAACACAGTAACCAGTGAAGCAGAAAACACAGATTTGCTGGCTGAGCTGGCTTAAAATAAGAGAGTGAATCTGAATGTAGGGTAGAACCCACAGAGTCTGCTACTCTAGTGTGGCTCTCATTACAGGATGTTTCAGTGGTTTTCTTAATTAAAACAAAATGTCTAATCTTGTCTGGATCTCAAGGTGAATTTCTTATGTCAGGAGCTTGCTCTCTGAGTTTGCTTCTCTTCCTCTCATGCATCCCCCAGTTTCATCCCCAGCTAGACGGTCCTCACTTGTGTATTGCATCCTGCACCCTGGAAGCTTCTCTCTGCCGAGGACGGTCACTTGCCTCCACAGAAGCCATGATCTCCCCTATTTCTGCAAGCAATTCAGTGTGACTCTGTGTGCAATCTGGCTCTGAAAGATCGGTACCTTCCTCTGTGATGCCTAACCACAGATTTTTAATAGAACACAACATATAGTCATACAGTGAACTGAGAGATTAAACAGATGCCATCCATTCCACAAATCAATATGACGGAGTAGAATTCAAATCAATATTGGTTTCCTCTCTGTTTCTATTTTGAATCTCAATAGAGGGTTTGGGCAAAGGCAGATGAAGTGTTCCAAGATCTATAACTGTTATTTTAACTGTGGTTTGATTTAATAAAAAAAGTAAGGAAAAAAATGTAAAGAAATGCCTAGTGTTAAATCTCAGAAGAAGAAAGAGAGAAGTTTTCATATGTTTTCATTATTTATGTAATGTATTTCTGTATATTTTGCCTATGGGTGGTATTACAAGACTTCTGTGCATTATCAATTCTACTATGTCAGCCATGACTTACCACCTTCATAACACTTTATCCAAGATGACTCCCATTGAATCTTTTTAATTATCCATATACCATGATCATTCTCTATTTCTTCCACTCCCCAGATGCGGTGCAAACCAGTCATTTATTGTAGCCGGTAGAGAAGAACAAATGGAAAATATGGATTGGATTACCTTTCGTTAACATATTCAGCTTTTGGTGAGAGTCAGATTTCATAAGGAAAGGAGTTCAGATTAGACTAGAGAGGCATATTTCAGAATTAATCAAAATTTTAGGTCATTAAGTAGTTTTGACTTTAGAACAATTATTGCAATTACATTAGTTTTTAAGTATAATTTATTATGATTTTTCAGGTTCACAAGAGAGAGCTTACTGCAGTGCTAGTGCTCTGTTTTAACAAGCACCGCTGCAGGCAAAACATCTCTGTAGCAACGTCCTTTGTGCTTCAAGGTGGTACGTTACTGAACCAGCCATGGGGGCAGGGACACTCAACATGCAAGCAAATCACAGTTTCCCCATTGCTGACTTGGTGTGATCATTCAGGTGAATTTGTTGAGTATAACATAGTTCAATATTGGACAGTCTGATGAGGGTATGAGAGTAATTATTATCTGACAACTGAGTCATCTGTGAAGAGTCAGAGCCACCATCACTAAAACCTTTGTGTCTGCCACAGAGGGACTCTGCTTTGGAAAATAAATAACCTTCATCTTAAGGGAAGCTTTCTAGTTGGAAAGGGTCAATATTGGTGGAGAGAATGAGGTTGGACATTCCTCTTTCTGTCTGTCTCTCTAACATGTGAAACACATTAAGTTGAAGTCTGCTGGCGCTGCCTAGCATAAAGCAGCAATCTTCTGTTTCTTACTTGCATTAATAGTATGCTTGTGATGTTGTCTAATTGCTTTTTGTCTTGTTCAAGAAACAGTGCATTGTCTGCAAATTTTATTTAATCTGTATGTTCTTTATAGCACAGGTTGGCTATAAAATGTCATAGGAGTTCACCACATTTATAGGTTGAGTTATGGCTGCCCTTATAACATTTTATCCTACTAAAACCAGGAAAAAAATTTACTTACTTAGAATACATTGGTTACCCTTACTGTACATATCCTCTGGCTTCAGCTGAGGAGAACAAGTACAGCCTGTTTCTTGACCATTTACAGCACTTCAGAGAGGATCTTCACCTGTCCGCTGCTCCTGCCACCTGCCAGATTATCCTTCTCTGTTCTCACAGATTTTGAGCAAAATGTACTTTAAGAACCTGTACTGGTTTTGCGGGTGTCTCTGTACAGGAGGGTTTATGGCAGGTGTTTTGAGTATTGATACTGGATTTTGAAAATAAGTTGTCCTGTTTTCTCACCCTTTATGAAGCAAAGAAAAACAGTCAGCGGGACCTCCTGGAAGGACAGGAGGAATTGGAGCAGCCAGGATCTTTTCAGCTCCCTTCCCTCCTGTATCTCCCAACGCAGCCTGCCACATTAATAATCCTCATTGCTCCGTGGTAGTTAGTCAGGCTGCAGCAAAGATTAAATATCCTTTCCTGTAGCTGAATTAACTTTCTAGATGTAGGTGGTATAAAATAGGTATGTCAATGTACCTACTGCCTCTCTGGTTTTAATTATTTCAGAAATCCTGTCTGTTCTGAATTCATAATAACTATGAGTATTTCCAAGTTCAGGATCAGACCAGCAGCAAGGCTCCGTACAGGCAGACTTTCCTGTTAAGTGAGGTGTTATAATTCTGATTTTGAAACACCGCTCTAGGATATCTCACTTCTCTAGCTCTGGCTTGCTTCAGTAGGTATTGTATGGTCCAGTCCAGAAAGACAGTATATGGATTAATGCTGCTCCAGATCAATGAGCAAAGAAAGTGATTGTTTTCTTTCCCCCTCCTTCTCCATTAGAAATCAACACACCTTAAACCCAAAGCCATTCATGTGTTTGCGTACAGCCATGATCCTACCCACTGTCACTGCTTCAAATCCTCTGGTGTTCCCCACACTTCCTGTCCCCAAAAATAAGCATTAGCAAAGGCTTCCAGGATAGAAATTGGGATGTCTGTTGGTTTGATCTGTCTTAGTTCCAGAATTTCTTTGATTTCCGTAGGCATCTCAAAATGCCTGATGACAAACTAAATGGGGCGTAGACCCGGACAGCAGAACAATGCTCTGTGGGGGAGGGCACCAAGAGCAGATGCAGCTAATTTGAGAAATCCTAGAAACCTGGGGATGCAATGATTAATGAGGGAGGCACCTCGAGCTGGCCTGTAACTTAAGCAAGCTGACAAAGTCTCTTGAATTAAATACTGGTTTGATTGACATCATCTCTACTGAAATCCACATTGGGACTAGTTCTATTGCCTTCCCGATGTATATTTATTCTGAAGTATGACTGGTTGTGGGTATCTCAGACTTTTTATATCTCAATAAGCTGAATTGCAAATCTAGATGTTCTCCTTTTTTTTGTTGCTGTAAACCATTCACACAAAAATGCTGAGTCTTTAAATTGTAGGAGAGATTATAAAATATGCAAACTCATATACATGCATACATGCGTGAATAGATTTCACTGTATCTTAATTTCCTCTGTGGCATATTAGAATCTGCTTTTCTGGTCAGTCACTTAAAAAAACCATAAGTCAACAAACGACAATTTTTCTGGGGGTATTGTGAGGGTTTATATGGAAACATTTAAAGATTGGAAAAGGAAAGTAAAATAATGAATCTTACTGCTATGGTGTGCTGACTAATGCTGTCAAAAACACTGGTTTTGAGAAACAAAACATGCCCAGTGGAAATACAGGGATGTGAGAAAAACAGAAAGAATTTATGAATAATAATCATCAATAAACCTGGCAGACGATATCAGTACTTCCTTTAGCTGATTATGAGCTAGAAACACAATTATGCTTTCCAGACTGTACATTAGGACTTACATTAATATTGCTGTGAGGAAGAGTCTCTCCTTATTTTGAAGACAGCCATGCAATCTGCCTTCTAGAGCTCTGGGCTAGCCCCCCTCTCAGCAGGGGATCTGAGCTCTGGCACCCATCAAGGTAACACACCTGGGTGACTCCTGGTCCGGTCACCACACAGGGAGAGCCGCCTTGCGTCTGCTCAAAGGATGGACAGACATGCTGGAAAATACAGGTGGTGACATCTGGGATGCTTCAGTTTCCTCTAGTGTGGGAAATTGGAAGTTACTGTATCACTTATCAGCTGATGAGCATTTGATAGATATTTTTGGGCAATGCCAAAAAATTGGTATCTGGTTTTATGGTAACAGTTCAGAAAGAGATAGAGAGAGGGCAAAATTGGATATAAAGAAAATACAAACTAGTTTAGTGCATAAAGAAATATTTCTTATTTAAATCAGATGCAATTTTTTTCAAAATAATAGAAGTTTTTCATAGACTAAGAGATAGTTTGCATTCTAGGTCATTTCTCTCCATTCTTCAGAAAGTTAAGAAATACTTTTGCTATGGGTTTCAACGTTTTGATTTTCTGTTTCATGCATTAATTCCATGTAGGGATTTTTTTGTATGTACGTATATACATATATTAGCTGCTTTCATGTAAAAAATGAGGCACTCGGTCTTGAAAGCCTAACTAAATGTTACCCCAGTTTCACAGATAATAAGCAATTACTCCTTCCACTGCAACCGGCAGGCAGTGAGTACAACCAGTGCAAGCAGGGGTTCTGTTTGCAGAAAGGGAGCACATGTAAGGTAATCTAGCCGAACATGCAAAACATATAATGGTCCTCTGTCTTGTTTTTCTCTGCCTGTTGCCTCTCTTTGCAGCCATTCTAAACACCTTTGATTTGGCTGTGTGTCATTACTAGACATATATATGCCTCAGCTGAGAGATTATTAAAGGCATGTATTTTCTATTCATGAATCTTTCTCTGATTCTAATTTATAAAGTCTGCTTTATTAAAATTTACTCTCATTTGGCATTTCTTTTAATTATCTGAAAGAGAATGCTCAAACTTTTTTTTTCTTTTTTGTTTTTCCTTTGTAGAGATTAAAATATTGATTTCTAGCTAGCTGGATTTTATTGTCTTTCTTGCTACTGCTACTGTTTTGTCTTCATAGAAATACTGTCTCCCTAATGTTATCTCCACATGAAGACCTTTGTACATCTGCAGATCTTTATTTTTGCTTTAGAGGAAATGGGTTTTGAATGGATTTTTAAATTCTCTGATGGTCAAAGAAAATCAGTTAATTTGCAATGAAAAGAAGAGTATCTAATGTTAAGCATTTTATACATAGGTTTTTCAAAACTATCATGTTCTGCTGGTCACAGTGCATGTGACAGGACTCCACAATACTACTTACAGCCAGTCACAACTTTTCTGAAAGGATACCTGTTGAAGGTTGTTAGCACAGATATCCTGAACAGTGGGAGAATAGCCTTGCTTGGCCAGTGAAGTTATTGTCTGTGTGCAGTATTACAACGTTGCATTAGCAGAGGCATCAAAGTTAGCAAAGTAGGGTGTTCTTCAAGGTTCAAACGCAATTACGCAGGCTGTGAACCAGCTGTGGGTAGCTATTAGCTATCTTACCTAGAAAGGACGCTGCCAGTGATTGACTGAATGATGGCTGCAGAAAAGCAACAAACAGTTATGTCAAATTGTTCAAACAGAATTCAGTAATAATACAAAGAGGTTCATCTTCTGAACCAGCCTTGTATATAGAGTGAATATGAGTTTCCTTCCTGAAGACCAAGATGGAGAACAAAGTGCACACTGATCACACTGATCCCAGGCATGCTTCAGGACCCAAACCCAACCCACTCCAACTGCCTCCAGATGGCAATAGGTGTTTGGCATCACTGCACTCTGTATCAATTTATCACTTTTAAAAAATTCTCTCTTACTGTTTTGTAGTTATGTGCTTTAAAAAAAAAAATCCAGTTCTTTGCAATTACAGAAGATGTGATCTGCCTGAACATCTCCCAGCTAGATAGTTCCTACCTTTCTTAATATGCGTGTTTGGAAGATAGTGACTTACATATTTTAACTTATTTAATTTAAATTATTAATTAAATATAGGGGACCAGGATACAAGTGCATAGAAACTGCCTTATTTATTAAAATGCTTCTAACCACTGTCAGTAGTGCATATTGGTTTTGCAAGCCTGTTTTAAGGGATATGTCTGGAGAATATGGGATGGGGGGAAAGGACATCCAAGGAGAGAGGCTGCCTGGCTTCTTGTGAAAAGCAAGTGCCTTTGAGGTGACCAAAGTCAAATGGATGAAGTCCAAATTAATTTGGATCTGATCACAGCATGACTGACCCCGTGGGTCTGCCTCTTGTGCCCAGCCTGGTGTGTGCCTCCAGAGGACGATGCCAGGTTGCTGCCTTGTTAAAATATTGGACCTGTCCCAAGGCGAGGGCTCACGCTGCTGTGCTGTGTGCACATACCCTCTAAGGCATGGTGTTGTCCTTTCTGCACTCTCCCTTTCCCATCCTGGCCTATGTTTCCTTCACATGTATAATATTGGCCATAACCTTTTGCTTAACTTGCTTGTATTACAGTGCAAGTTAGGTCATTTCTGCCTAGCAAGTTTCTCCCTGAAGTTTATTTTCAGCTGTGTTGTTTCTCTGTGTTTGAAGCAGATTCTTAGCTATGTTAGTTAAGGCATGATGTGAATTGACCTCTACTGAGATAAATATAAGTTGCTAGTATCCATCCCCCTGAAAGCCCCCTTGATTTTCTCCTCTTCTCCGGCTGTTGTGTACTTTGAAATGATTTACCTGGTATGTCTTAAACTGCTGACATTGTGAAACAGTTGTTACATTTCACACAGAAATGACTGAATACATGTGCAAAAAGATTAAGGGCCCTTTAGGATGAAAATCACTATGCCACAATGATTATTCTGACTGATGAAATTCTAAACTGCATGTGGTTCTTTTTTCTTCTAAACAAGAAAAAATAAAAGCCATTAAAACATTCAGACATGTTACAAACTTCAGATGTGTTTTTTTGAAATAACATAACAGACATCTACCTCAATAAGGTTTTAAACAATCTTTCAACTTCAGGACTTTGTTACATTATGCCCTCAGGAACCTATTCTTATTACAATTATGATCCAGAGGAAATATACTTGAACAGTTACACTTTTCTATGGTAAATAGCACAGTAGATGTTATACTGAATTGATGATTGTTTAAAAGCTTTTTGCCAGTATGAGGTAGAATGGTCCGACATCTTTGAAACAAGATACTAACTTTGGGTTGAATCAAGAACTGTAATAAAGGAGAAATACGTTCTTGGGAAATGCGTTGAAAATTAGTAGGTTGAAGATGAAAAGACTGAAATTATTAATAAGAGTTTTTCTTTCATTGCACAAGAATAGCTGCCATTTGTGCTGTTGGGAGTTTTGTGGTTAAAATTACAGGATCTGTGTTCTCTCGTCGCTGTTCTCCTGGCACCTGTTACTTCACTGACAGGGAAAGGGTATCTCGGGGTCAGTTTCATAACCAGTAAATGCATAGGGGCTTGTTAATGGTCAGGGTAGTTTGGTGAATATTATCCACACCACAGCCATAATGTAAATTCTAGAATATAGAATAATTATTGGAGCCCAGAACAGTGGCACTTCCAAATTTGGAAAGATAAGATCGTATGAATTATGCGGTTAGTTACTGCTGTATGTGACTACTGTGGGTTTGCGTATTGTCAGCACATTTGTAGTCTTCTCTCTGATCTAGAAAAGAGTCAAGGCGGCTGAAGGTGTGTTCCGTGCTCTCAAGCTAGCTTTGATAGATGGCATTTGTGTCCTTCTTTTATTTTACTGTTTCTATACTTTAAAGTTTCCTTTTGGGCAAGAAACTAGGGTCAAAACATATGGAAATCAAGGTTCTTGTCATGTTTTTCAGCAGTATCGAAAAACGTGGCAGAACACTCTCATCTTATTTACTCCGTAGACTAATTTTGAAAATTGGTTTGGATAATTCTGTTAGTGTTCAATCTGATTAGTGTCCTGTTTGATATTAGAAGTGTCTCTTTTGGGGTTTTCATTTATTTCTGACTAAAATGAGGAAAACCCCACAAACCAAACCTCTTCTGGCTTTTGCTTGCTTGCTTTGGTTTGTTTTATGTGTTTGTTTGTTTTTCTCCACTTTTAGGAAGGAACAAATTGTATGAGTCTCCTCTTTGGTTTTTCAACATGAGGATAACTAATAGTTGAATAACTTATTTATAGACAGATAGAATATCTGAGTTCATTTTTCAGGCCAAAGTTAGATGTCTAAACAGACATGCTATCATTTTAATAGAGGCTACAGGCCTAAGCACTTATCTTCAATCCTTGTAGTACAGGAATCCAAAGTGGGGTAGTCATAGTGATCTCTTCTGGCCTTAAAATCAAGTCTAATAGCACCAAATTCTGATAACGGAACTGGCTTTCAGAGTTGGTCTTCATCATGGGGAAAAAACAATGTTTTGGATTTCAGTTGCCTCTGATTTACCTTGCTCGGGACTCTTATTTTTCATCTAAGAGTAAGGTTCAAACTTAGCAATACAGGGAAATATCTGTTAATATCCAAATGCATTTGTTTATCTGATATTTTTCACCTTATTAAAAAGAAAGCTTTTTCAAAAATAGGTATTCTTTGTACTAGTGTGAGACTGAAAGCCCACAGTGGATGAATTTCTGAAGGACAGTACTTGGCTTGAAAATACACTTGGAGCTTGTGTTTAGTAGAACTGTTGTTTATATTTTTGTTTTTAATTCAGAATTTTGAAATTATATACATTTCACTTTTTTCCTTTTCATTGTGACAGAACAATCTGAAACAAAATAGTGACAGTGCCTATATCTGTACCTAAAGAGTGAAAAAAAAATGTGAGTTTGCCAAGACTTATCATCCCTCAGACTTGACATATGTCTCTAATTCCACATTTTAGAATGTATATGTAATATTGCAATGCAAGAAATGAAAAGCTGATGTGTAACCTTGGTGGTGTTTTATATCCTCTTTCAAAATTTTGCATTGTTTTATGTATTTTGAGCTACAATCATTTTTCTATGTGCTATATCTGCCCTGAATATCTTGCTTTCTAAGAATACATACAGAGGTCAGGTCATAATATGCCTGGTGATATGCAATTTATATGTAACTGTTCAAAAAGTAAACTTATTTGACTACAGGAGAACAACAGAAGTTGTATTTAAATATGGACTAAATAGCCTGATAAATTAACTTGGGGAATAATGAGAGGGCAGGGTGGAGGAAGATACAGAAGTGACTGAAAAGGGGAGAACAGAGTTGGGAGTAACTTAAAGTTAGAAAACAAAGGATAAGTGGCAAATAATTGTATTTTCATATCAAAATGTGGCTATTGTTTGTAACCATTATGATAGTTAATTGAAGCAGTGGCTAAAAAAAAAAAAAAAAACCTGGAGAAAAGAAAAAGATGCCAGCCATAGCTGTAATAATTACTTGGAATATTGCTTTGATAGGCAGGTCTAAAATTAAAGTTTCTCTCATTTATTTAGTTTGTAATAGAATGTTTATCCCATGTCTGTTGTAAGAGATTAGGAGACATTATTGACTGTCCTTGCACAAGAATAGATAGCAACTACCACCTGCAAGGGGAAGTTAAACTCCTTTAAACCAGATGATTAACCTTGTCATATTTCTGCTGGTATAGAGGATAACACTGTCATGTTTTTGAAGCTCTTTCTGTATTCAATGTGTTTTAATTAATTGAAAAGAGAAAGGAGATCAGTGTAGAATGGAAGAGAAAGAAGACCACTAACTTGTTCTTATTTTCTTGTGAGCCTACAGTATGTCTTGAGCAATATACACAGCTGACTAAATATTCATTTAAGACCATATTTGTAAAAATTCTTTTTCCTTTCATTTATAAATCTTTGGAAAACCTCTAGTTCTGTAAAGTTAAACATAATTTTATTTTATGCTACAGTTCCAAAGTGTAGTTTTCCTATAAATGGAATGGCATGTTGACCATTTCATTACATTAAAACAATTTAAGGCTTCTGCTGTACTTTAGGAGGTGTAAAGAGACTGGTTTGCCATTCACTTGTATTAGTGGTAAGTTAAGAATTACCAAAGGAAGCCAATAAAAAGTTGGCAAAAATAAAAAGCTGTAAATAAGATAATTAATCTCTAAGACACTACTTATCATAGAGATTTCTCTATGATAGTTTGGTGATAGTCTATGATGTGGATGTCCACAATATTGTAGTATGGAAAGCAATAATTTAAGAGAAAGTGTACTGGAGTGAATGTTTCTGAAATGTTCCTGTTAATGCAGACAGAAAATCACTAGGAGCACTTAGCAAAGACATCACTGGTAAAGAGTCCGCTAGAACCTCAGTTGACATATAGTTGTAAAAGTGCAGTCAAGTCAAGGGATCTTGATCAGATTTTGCCAATTAAGGATCTTGCTTGGAATATTTTTCCAATAGGATTATAACACCTATTTGCTCTGCAGTCTGTGTAATAGCAGTTCACCTAGTCATATCTAACCTAGCTTTAAATTAGCCAATTTAGGTATTGCTAGTTTTGTTACCACAGTACCATGGATTTCATACATAGACTGCAAAACCTATTTATGTTTATGCTGAAAACCTTGCAAGTACAGTCATGTGGATGCAGTAAAAGCAATGCAAATTATTGTAAACAGGACTGACTGCTATATTAACTGATTATATTCATGCAATCTTATGTTACTTTTGGCGTTATGGTAATAAATGGGGCTTAAGTAGGAGAATATCAGTGTTCTACTAAAATATTTCATTGTCTTAACCACATTATGTTCCCTCTGAAAAACTTGACATTGTTTCTTAACAAGTGATTTCTCATATCTGGATCCATCCTGTCCTGAAATGTTCGTTGATGTAAAAAATTCAAACACTGCTAATATCCTATAACACTATTGATGTGCTTAAGCAGAGCATCTGAATGCAGTATATCTGCTAGATAGGTTACATATGCCTGATTCTGATCTGAAATCAACAATAAACTGGAATTACATTAGCGTAAAATAGACTGGTTGGCTGTCCTGCTCCTTGTCTCAAAAAGGACTTAATTCTATACCAAATGAGAACCTGACTGAGTCTGAAAACCTGCCTTCTAACCCTTACTTAAATGAGTGGCTAGATCTGTTGAGTTAGTTCCTCTGGGGTTCTTGAATATGGATTTCAGGATCAGAATCTTTATCTGATGTGTCCAGGTGTAAAAGATGATTAATGGTTTGTTGAATAATGGATGATCTTGCAGCCTATCTTGAAAGGGGCATTTTTGAAAATTTTCTGTTTTCTTGCACTTTATCTCACCATTTGCATGCAATGAAGTGAACCTTGAGAGGGTGGGAGGTGCTGCTGGAGGTGAGGGCAGCTGCAGGGATGGTGCACCTGTACAGCTATGTAGCCTTTACCACATCATGGAGTGGTGGGATTCATCCGTCTTACACCTCACGTGGTAAATTCAAGACTGTGGGGTTTTGAAGGCTAGAAGATTCTGATCTGGCATTATTTTAGGCCTCTCGTGTTCACATTTTATCTTAATCATGGTCACAGTTAGAAAGCATAGAAAGCAGTGGCATACCAAATTCAAGTGTGGGGTGTTTTTTTTTTCCAAATTACTTTATATTGCTCACAAGTCTGACTACCCAAAACCAGGTTTATTTTGTGTTGTTTGTTCTTGTCAGATTTCTCTGAGCACCAGAGGAGTTATCTAGATGGCTCATGAGAAAGGCTAATAATCATATTTATTTGTTATGATGTTTTAAATTTCAAGGAAGGGGTCCTGATGCAGCAAGGCCTTTAACCTCAGTCTAATCCAAAATTCAGAGTGACTGTTGGCATGTTTAAATTCTTTGCTGAATTGAGGCTGAAACTTTGCCCATTGTTAACGTACACAGTTCTTGTTGACTGCAGTGAGAGCTTCATGCTTGTGTCCAAGGGCAGGTTGGCTGGCAATGCATAAATTCCAGCCCATAGAAGAATTCTGGAGTGAGTGCGATGAATGTGTCAATGTACAATGTTGTAATTATCTTGCAAACTCCCTTTATCACGTATTGGCATCTCTTAAAATGAAAAGATAATAATGTTTGTGTATGAACATGAGGGAATTTACTGCACTTGTTTATTGTACCATGGATTAAATTATAATGTCAGTGCTAATGTTATAGTTAATAAGTAAGTTAGACATATTCAAAACTGTCTAACATCTCCAAATTCTAAGAAATTAAGGAAACACAGAAAATGAACAGAAGTGGCATAACCATAACGTATCTGCTGTTTTCACTTATATATTTATTCTGCAGTAATAAACTGAGATTGTATAATGCAAATCATAAGCACACTTGCAGATGTTAATGTGTGATATTTTACCATTTGGAGTTCTGCTTACTCTGCTATAGAGAAATATTTATGTTAAAATACAGCATCTTTATCAAGTAATTTGAGGTTAGTCACATTATGGTATCTTCAGAATGGTGGAAGGAAGAAGACTTGAAGAGGTCTTTATTAGATAGCTCCTCAGAGACACAACTAATAATATTTTGCCATGACATCAGAGGATGTTCTAGGAGGAACAAACAAATGTTCCTCTCTTTCTAAAGGATGCTGTTTGGCTATTAAGCTGATCAGTCTGTCAGGTGCATTAGCAGTAAGTGATGCTTCTGGTGACTGCAATCAAGGAAAATAAGCTGCATGTCCCTTCTTGCCTGCCATCTCACCTGCGTTGTGGCATTCTTTCTACTCAGTCCTTAGTGCCTCACCTTTTCTCTCCCTCTGTCCTTCTTCCTCCCACCCCCTGGCCTTCTTGCTCATGTTTTTCCTGGGCATTCCCTCCTCCTCCTCTCAACCCTCTGTCCCACTGCTCTTTAAGATTTAAACTGTGTCCATACAAACATGCATATTCTCTCTTTTATGTCCATCAGCTATGTAGTATCATCAGGTGTATCAAGTCCCCGCAGACCGCCTGTCACCTTTCTTTTCTGGCTGTTTTTGTTTTAAAAGCTATGTTATTTTCCATTGTTTTTTCTGTAGTAAACTGGTATTAAGATTGTCAGTGTCCTTTTCAAGGAAATTGTTTTTTCTTATTTTTAATTTTTTTTAAAATTTTATTTTACTCCTCACCTGGGAAGTTTGTCTTATAGCTCAATTCTCTTGATGAAGAATGCTTGATCCCCACTTCTGGGAAGTGACCCGTCTAGTGATCTGCACTGTCTTAGAAGAACGCCTCTATGGTGTTGGTTTATAGATCAAAATATAGTTGAAACTTTACACAGTGATTGATTTGAATATGAAGAATATTCAAAATGAATATTTTAATATGAGGCTTTAAAATTAGCATGGAAAGTTGACAGGGAACCTGCAGGAGGAAGGCACAAATTGCACAACTGAGATTTAACCTGAAGAATAGATGGCTCTTGTACCAGCTGAAGTTTTCACATCTTTTCATTCTCTGCATTTAGTCTTGTGTATTAGATTTTTTTCTAATGTATGGATTGCTGTGGCCAGATATTTATCGAGGGAAAAGTTGAAAAACCAGATAGTATTATTATTTAAGTTCAGCAAGAAGTCAGATAGGACCCCGCAGATTTTGCAAGTTAGCTACTATTAGGCACTTCTGCTTCCTCCTATAATTTTGCTCATTTCCTTCTCTTCATTATTATATACTTTACCGTAGAGAAGAGGGTAAGCTGAACTCTGAACAAAAATCTTGTTTTGCATGCCATTACTTAAAACTTCCTTTTTCTCCCAGCAAATGTATTTGATACCTCTTACATTTTCCAACAAATATTTCCCTTCATAGCTCTATGCAGAAAGAAAGACAAGAAGATAATTTTTGACTAACTTGATTGCTTTAAGCAAAATTATAAGGGCTTTTTAAATTGTTCAGGTGTGAATACATTTCACTTTAACATTGTCAAGTCTCTTTTTCTCTAGCCATAAAGGCTAGAGATCTCCTCTTTAAAATTAGAGATATGACGGTCTTATAACCATATGACTCCAGCATCTGGAGACTTCAAAGCTTTTAATCAGACTTCCTGGCAACATTGCAGTTAATGTTCACAAACTAATTCATAAACTAGCTAACCTTATACATGATGGATGAGCAGAATGACTGCCAGTGCTTGGCACCAAATCTATAGTCTTCTGTTTTATTTTGCTAAATTACTTCAGCCAATAAACAAGAATTGGTATGCTTTCTGAACAAATTCATGTTCTACTTATTAGATGGCAGACCTGTGAAATATGCAGATTTTCTCAGACTTTGCCCAAAATGTGTTCTGCCATGACTTTTGATTTGGTTTCAATATCATATATTATTGAGTGCTGATCATCCTAACAGTGAAGTTTCCCTGGAATCTCACCTCCAGAAGCTCAGTGGCCAGCATCCTCAGTTGCAGAGATGAACCTTGCTGACTTTGAAAAGGACTAAGCTTTGATAGTTCAGAGAACCTAATTAATCATGTAGACTGAATGAAAGCTTTTTAACATAGTATTTAGAAATATCACACCAATAAAAATCAGCTGTAGTAGTGGCTGGTTGGCAGATTTTCATTGCAATTATTTTTCTGGTGGATAAATTAGTACAGAAAGTCATTTATTGTGGTAAAAACCTATTAAATTGAAATTTAGAATTTTTTAACTGGCCTGAAGGGTTTAATTTTGACAAGATAATAAAAAAACCCCACAGTATTGAACTGTTTTAATATCTTCTGTCTTGTATCGTTGGTCAGGTTCTCCTTTATATTTTCTGTACATGGTGATCCTGAGGGACAGGAGTGCCTTGTAGGAATTTATTCAGTAGGATATAGAATATGCTTTAGCAACTGGTCCACAGGAATAAATTGAGAACTAGGATTGCAGTGAATAGAAAACAGGGAAATGTGTTTTAATACTGGAATGGATGAGATCTGCAAAGGATTTTTCCAAGGATTCCACTTTGTCAAAACATTTTACTTGAATTGAAAACGTCTAAACAAAATGTTTTGACAGTGCCCAACTTAGATTTCTCTCTGTGGAAAAGCTCAACTCTACATCCTATTTTAGGAGGAAATCAAACTGCCTAGTTTCTCCTATGATAGCAGTTCCATGTTTTTTCTCAAGTCTAATTGTCATGCCTCCTTCAAATATATACATAAAGTAGTGTGATGTTTCAGATGAGAGGAATTCTTGGGCTGCTTCTGGAAAGGCAAGCATTCTCCCAGAGGAAGGATGATACTTAAATAGTGGAATGGGTTCTGAAAGGGTTCTACAGCATCCATGTTTTGGGAAGGAGGCAGAAGGAGAAGGCGTCAAAGTGGATCTTGTTAAACATTCCTGCTGGGTTTCTTTCCCATTTGAGTGGTCCCATGCAGCATAGGTAAATCGTTACACTGGGAGTGTTCTAATTTAGGAGCATTTTACTAGTGAACTGCTATAACAAAGGAAGGCTATATTAAAGTGTGCATTTGGGATTTTGGTTATTGTAAATTACATTCTTTGAAATCTCATTTAGAACCAGGAACTAAAATGATGTTGGAAGGCTCAGAGGATTAATTCTTCCTGAACAATAGACTGTCACTGATCACTCTGTAAAGTAATTATGCCAAATTTAATTATAATACAAGCACATTGTATGATAGTCATAGTGTGCCCAAAAGAGAGTTTGAAAAGGTGCCTCACAAGCATACGGACTTGCTCTGGGAGCACATTGGCAAATTATACATGTTGTAATTGAGTACAACTTAATATCAGGCTTTCTTAATTAAAGGTTTGGGGTTGTGTGGGGTGGATTCTGGCTGGCACACTTTGCTTTTCAATATCATCAGCATAATGGAACAAATGAACTCTTCCCTCCCCATTTTATAGATTCTGCCAAAAGCCCTTATGACTTCCAGTAGCATTAATGTATTTAAATAAATTCCAGTATCACTGTAGTGGTAAAACCAGGAGTAATCAAATCGTTACAGAGATGGAAAAATAACTGTCCCTCCTTCTGATACTTCAGCTGCAGGAAGTTGCTGATCTTTCAGTATAATCCACTCATGCAAACCTAAAGCTCCTACTTCACCGCTTCAATCTTCTCTCCTCAGTTTTCCACCCATCTTCATGCTGGATTTGTACTAGTTATGGAAATACCATTGACCCTTTCATATGCAACCGCTTTGTTACATAGGAAATCTGGTCAAAATACAAGTCTGGAGTTAGTCTTTCTACATCTAGCCCAGAGGGTACCAACACCCTGAGTTACAGGTGCTTCCATACAGCATAGCTTTTAGTTATGCAGGGGATGGTGCCAGCACATGCTCTGCACTTTGCTGAAAGTTGAAAATTTATGTTCAATAGAACTAGTGAAACTAAAAAAAAAAAAAAGTAGAGAAAGGTGTTTTCTCTGTTTTCCTCCAGCGTAGAACATTTTGTTTACCAGGTTGTCTGTAGAGCAGTATTATATTTTCAGGGAAAGTGTAGAAAAAAGATGTTTAAAAAAACCCCAAAACAACCCAGTATGCATTTTGGTTATTTTGCTTAACAATGTGATATAAGTATTTGCCTGGGATATGTTAATAGCCAACCTTCAGTACTAATGTACACCATCATTGAAATGTTTATCAGATTCTAAGCCATATCTGCCATAGATGGGAAGAGTGTCAGTTTGTTTTATTGAAGAATATTGAATGTAAAGTCTTGCATGAGCTGTAATGACAGCAGTTTTCACAGCATCCATTAGGTGATATTTAACATGTCTGTGAAGAAATCTGTATTGATATGGTGGGTTGTTATGAGGATAGGAATGACATGCTGGTGACTGCCTTTGATGTGATTGCCGGTCTTTTAGTCTTGTGAGATTCCTTAACCAAAAGTCTGTGACGTATTCATACGCAGTCCATTATACAAATGAGCCTTAGTGCTCTTTGAATTTCTATGTATACATGCAGCCTCTGTAATATTGCCAGTCTAATGCAGACTGAAGTCCTGATGAAAGTCATGACATCAGATTTATTCATACTAACAGCAAACTCCTGCTTGTTGAGAGGTCCAATATTCTTTCCGCAACTGATATGGTACCACTTCAAAACCAGGAGACTTGGTATAACTAGATAGAAGTGTCCCAAAAGAACAAGTAACTAGGTTAAAAACCTATGAAAACTGGTTAAGAATATTGAAGAATTTTTTTTTTTTCATTTCTGTAAGTTTATTTAAGTTGTAGCTCTCCACAGTGACTGTCACATTTAGTACTGAAAGGCAATTTAAACTTAACCATGAGGGATAACTGCACAGGCTTCTTTATGCATACATATATACATATATCTCTGTCTAGATATATCACATATATCATATATATCACATATATCATATATATATATTTAATGCCAGCTGCGTGTTCCCTAAAGGAGAGATGAAATGTCATTTTTATGACAGCCCTAGATGAACACAGGGAGGGATATATTTTTAAAGGAGAACATTTTAGCTAATTCAATTATGATCTTAGATGATTAAGTCTATGTTACTTGGCAGGGTGAAGGCAAAGTCCTTCGCTGGACGAACTGTTTCTAATCAGGATCTGCCTTTTGAAGGACCACGTGAAGAGTTGCATCTTGTCACTCTTGGGATGCAGGGCCTGTTACCTGGGTACCCAATCCATCGGGCTAGCCAGACTTTTCCATAGGTTTTGGATGAGAAACAGTCAAATTGTTTTCGCTTCCTGGACTCGAAAAGTGAGTGAGCGCTTGTGATGGTACCAGACTGACAGGCCTCGGTGTAGGAGTCCTCCTTCTGCCTCTGAGCAATGAACAGACATAGATTTCACTGTCTGAGCTGCCAATTCTGGAAAGACCTCAGCTATCAGAGTTTCTTCTCCATCCTTCACTGTATGCCCATCTGAGCACAGGTTGTTGACTAACCGTGACTTTGGGAGTGCTAATTAGCAGCATTTTAGTAGCATCACTTGATGTGAAGATGTAATGATACTTGTCACCTATTCATTCATCTCTCCCTGTAGTTGCTACAGTTTGAAGTCTGTCATGGAGCTAGTTATTAATCTGTTTAATGCAGGCCCTTCTGGTTCAGTAATGGGCAAGTTTTCACTCAAGTATCACAAGCTACTAAGTTGATGGATAGCCAGCAGATTGTAGGGCCTTCCAGCCATCAGTGCTTGTCCTAAGCCTGCTCCACCATGAAGATGTGGACAACAACCCATAATTATTAACACACTGTTAATTTTGTTTCCTTTAATTAATTTGATTTGTAAGGAGAATCTGTAGCCTTCTGACATTTTGGGACCTGCAAGGCAATTCTGCAAATTACAAAAAAAATCCATGTTGGCTGGAACATTTTGAGAGGCCTGATGTGCTTTATGCAGACAGAAAAAGTCTACAGAAATGCTGAAAGTTCAGCAATTGCTGCAAATTCCCCTTAGCTTTATGAAGAGTTGCAGGCAGCCAAATACCGACAACCGATTTATTTAACTTTGAGCCTAGTGAGAGGAAGGAGATTATTGTTAGCTCAAAGCTTTCTACTTCGTGTATGCCACCTTTTGGTTATGCAAGGGGAAGGCTTTAGGAAGAGTTCCCAACTAATACAATGGAGGATGTTATCATTTTTTCTACTGAAAGAAAGTTTCTTTTTCCAAGAAACATTAAATAATTCTACATGTTACTGTGCATACAGTAGGTAAGCATTTATTTTCCATTTTCTAAGTATATCTTATCTAAATATATTCAATTTCTTTCGGCAAGTGACATTTGCTTTCCACTTTCCTTGTTCAGTTTTGTCTGCATTTTAATGCTGAAACGCAGTGTTGAAGAAAAAGTAGATTTTTAAGGCAACTTTTCTAAGATCATTTTAAAATAAAGTTTTAATATTGTATCAGAAAGTTGGCTTTCCAAAGCCAGTTTTCCAATTTTCCATGGGCTGATTTTTTGGCCAGTCTCTATTATTTAGATAGGGTTGGTTTTTTGTGTGAGGGTTTTTTTTTTTCCCCCTGAAAAATATATGGAAGAGCTAGAAGAGATTCAGAGGAGGAAACAGGGTGATTAGAGATACCAGATTCTATATGAACAGACTATAAGGACCATAATTTTTTATCTCAGAAAGCAGACAAAAGAGGGGAGTGTGGCTAGGTGTTTATGCAACAAAGAGATGAAAAGACGAAATGGGAACAAATATTCATTTTTTTCTCATAATGGAAACCTAGAAGATACCTAATAAAAGGAACAGGTAGCCAGCTTACAACTAATAAAAGAAAGTACATTTTCAGAGACTGTGTGCTTATATTTTGGCATTCTTTGCCATAGAATGTGTGTAAGATAGAAGTTTAAATGGACTCAGAAGACCTTAGGAAAATGAATGCCTGATAGGTCCATTGAGGAAATAGTCTTTACATTGCATTAAGGAGATATTTCTCACACTTAGAATTTCATGAGAGGGAATACTGATTTTTTCTTTAAATGTATAAATGGCTGGATAACAATCACCATAGCAACAGGAAGAATATCAGGTTAAAGCGGTAAGGAAGAGATTTAATGAATGTAACGTGTGAGGTTTTTTCCTCCTTGGATATGTTTGTGGTAATTCTTCGCCACATTTCTGCATCCATATTCCTCTGAGGGCATCACCCATTTAGCCCTAATGCTGCGTACAAATACTCTGCTGTTTATTGTTGAAAGACTACTTGCCCCACAGTGACCGAGAGCCATTTACACTGTAGGAATAAATCTTGTAATGTTTTAAGCTAGGGTAGTCTGCAAATGAGGTCTGAGCGGTGGGCCGTTCCAGAGAGCTGCTGCCTTTCCCCCAGCAGCAGGCTCTTCCCGCGGGGTCAGGGGGCGGTGGCAGGGGAGGGCAGAGCCCAGACGGGCAGTCGAAGCTGGGACTGTCACTACTTACCTGTGACTTTGTCTCCTCCCACTGAGAAGTCTGGAGCACGCATAAATCATGTCTTGTTTTCTAATTTGATCAGGTTGGACCTGTCAAAAAGCTATTCTCAACACCTTGGGAACATCATAAATCAAAGCATCAGGTGCAATATTAAATGAGCTCTGCAGTAATTACATAAACTTAGTAAATTATTGAATCCTTCCAAACATGATGTAGGGCTCCCTTATAAAGCTTCTTGGAGATCAGTGTTTATTTTTAAAGCTATAATAAAGAATCTGAAAGGCAAGTCGTTAAGCATTACAGATCGTACAAGCTGTCTTTCTTACCTGCTTTCATTTCTCACCTTTGACTGCTTTGCTGACATTACCACATCCTTTGTAGTGATGGAGTTTTGGTGGTACATGTTAGTTTGTGGAGCTGAGGAAAAGTATTTATTACTGTAATCTTTCTTATATACCCTATGTGCACTGTCTGTCACTGTGTAAAATTGCTCAGAAATTCTACACTTCCAGTATTTTTTTTTAAAGCTAAGAAGTCTCCCAATGTTGAGTCAAAGTGGGGAAAAACAACGAAGGGCAAAAAATACGTAAGCAAAAGGTTTGTAAACAGTAACACAGAAAAGTATTTTCCATGCTTACCATGGTTTCTTTATGAAGAATAATCAAAGATTAGCTAAGTGTATTGTTATATTACTTGTAAATACTTAGCAACTGGTATACAGTTTATATAAATGATAATATCTATGCATATAATGTTTGCATATTCTCTGCTAATTGGCTTTGTGAGCAAGCTGATTTTATTTACCTTACAAAACCAGCTCTATGTACGTTACAAAGCCAAAGGGATAAATATATTTTTGAAAGCTGTCTCAATATAGCTTGCTATTAATTAAAACCATTAAATGTATATCGTGTATCATTGCACAGAAGAAAATTCATAGTTTCCTTAATACTATCTACACTTCTGTTTCTTGGAGAGGTAATTATCCATTACCAAACACCAAGTTATGGTTCTTTTTAACTCAGTTGTTTTCTTTGATGTTGAGGAGAAAAACGTCTACAAATTGTGAAGCCTTTCTGTGTCACTTTCTATGAGGAGCAAGGAAAAAGATGAAGTCATGTTGTAAAGATCAAAATAAGGGAAAATTCAGTAAAAGTAAGTTCAGTAAAAACAACTTTTAAATTTATTACAGGCACTTTCAGTGTTCCATAGATATGGGTCTAGATTCCAGTGCCTATAACCACAGCTAGTCAAAATTCACTTAAACTCTTTGGCAGGGAAACTTTGGCATTTATGGTTGTTACCTCTGTCACCAGAGAATATTAGCTTCTCTTGACAGCAGTTCTGATAAAATATTAATTGTTTTTTAAATGTGCATTTTAAAGTACCAGCATTTCATCTAGGACCTTGTCCTCTTTGTGTTAAAGTTTTAAATTTATTTTATAAGTTACATTTATAAATCCACACCTTTTGAATTAAAATGGGAATAGGATGTTTTTTCCTCTAGAACACTGTCCCTGTTGTTACATCAAGGCTGCCACCAAAATATCATGAGGTAATTAGATAATAGCAATGGTAGGAAAATGAAATAAAATAACAAATGTATACAAATTTAATGGAAAATGTAAGAAGACACTGAATCTCAAAGCTTTGCAATTGAAAGTTTTAGTAAGAATTTTAGTTTTTACATAACTTTCTACAAAAATGTTGTGGAGCTTTTCAAAAGTATCTGGAGTTGAGAAAAGAGCATTTTTCAATACAGGATTGAGAGCTAGCTCGACAGGTGATACCAAAGAGTAGGCTGAACTTCAATTTCTTTCTGAGATGACTCAGTGACATCAACCAGAATCAGAAAGTGAATTCATGATGGCCAAGCTTCAGAAGGTCTGTAGCTGGAGAAACTTTCTCACATGACCACAGAACGGTCCAGGCCATGAAAAGTTCAGTTGCTAGAATTGCAGATACATACAGGTTTCTTGAATTCGTAGTGAGAAGTCAAAAGCATTCAGCTCAGATAATATTGAAGGAATTCCATAGCGGAGCAGATATTTTGGCATAGCCAGGCAATTGTGCCAGTTAATTGTGTAAGTGCAGAGCTCTCGTGTAGAATGACTAGAAAAGATGTAGTTCTCCAGCTGCACAATCCTCTCTTGCTCTCCCTCCCCAGTAAAATTCTCAGGACATCACTGCAAGGAGGTAATTGGTTATCACACTGCAAAGAGCAGGACAAGAACCTATACAAAATCAAGATGAATTTGTATTTGTTGTTAGAGCCAACTTTTCAATGATTTTTTTGTTTACAAAACAGTCTGCTGCGTTCACTATTGCTTAGATAACAAGGGTAGTTCTGATCTCAAAAGCTAGTAATTTCCCACCAAAAAGCATATGGAAGCTTTGAAAAGAATCTGTTCTCTGTGTGAAATAGATTTGTTTCCATTTTACCCACGGATAATTAGTAACGGCAGGGGGAATTGGTTCAGTTTTGTCCACAAGCAGCTACTCTCGAACTACCTGACTTTCAGTGCTTAACAGCAGCATTCAGAGTATCCTGGGAGTCCAGCACCCGCTGGACTCTCTCTCACTGGGCAGCAATTTTGTTTGTTTTTAAAACTGCAGAGGAAAGACGAGGGGCTTCCAAACCCAGTGGCAAGGAGCTCATGCCAGTCACTTGTGCTATCTGTTGTGGACTTCGTGTTTGGATTGGTCTAACTTTTATGATTACTTATCAGTTTTAACTCTATGCTTAGAGGCCTGCTTGTTCATATCAACTGATAATCTACAAGGCCTCTGGGAAGTGCCTGATTCAGCAGTGTCTTAGGTACTCACAATTAGTTTATTCAACCCTGCGAAGAATTGTGATGCTGCACATACCTAGTGTTGCTATAGCAACACTGCCATCTGATTCAACAACAGCATTGCTATGTTATTGCGCGTTGTTCATATCTTAAGGTGTTGAAAAGTGGCGAAACTGCAGATGGACAGGTGTGGAGGTTACTTCCTTGCTTTACAAGAGAAAAGCCTGTGAGATCCTAGAAGAAAATAGCTCCAATTTATATTCAACATCATTTTCGCTGCATTTCGATTTTGTGTTAGCGAAATGAAATGCAAAAATTTGGGGCCAGAGTAATACTTGCCTGCACTTTGTAGAGAAGCCATCAGAGGATAATATTCTTGTTCATATTGTTTTCATCACTCTTATGATCGCTTCATTTAATAACACATCTTTTCCAGTGCTTGTGTTGCTGCAGTGTCCCCCCAATAACATCAGCATGTTGCAGTCACTGCTCCTTCAAAGACCAGTATTAATTGAAGCAATTTATTCTATGAGAGCTGAAGATGGCCTATTTATACTTTTATATAATGAATATTAACAGGTTACATTTATCTTGTCATGTCCTGTCAGCTCCTTTTTCTGCTTCACGCAGATTTGCTGCCCGGTACCTGCTTTGCTCAGGCTTGGCACAGTAGAACAGAGGTGTTTCTCTGTGTTACCTAAGGGATCAGAGACGCTCACCAGCTATCATAATATGGAAAGAGAAGCAATCCTGAATTGGTATCATTGCTCCTTCATTGACTTGCTGGCAAAATAATGTCTCATTCTGCCAATCAATGGAGCAATATCTTATTTCAGCAAAAAGGTAATATTCATAATTTATGTCCTTCAACATAATATTAAATGTGATGTATATATAATATAAAATATAAAGTACGTGGTGCTGATCCATTCCCAAGGGGTATGAGAAGTCTTATACTGTGTCAATAAAAGCTGTAGGATTACAGAAAACTGCTACTTCAATTCTCCTCAATCACAGTACTGCAGAAAGCTACTGTATACACAAATGCATGTACAAGAATATCTTAGCTTCCTTAATACTAGTAGTATAAGGCATAATGTGTCTAATTTTCATTTATGTCATAGAGCTCTCCTATATGTAAAATAGTTGGCTTTTAATAATATGGCCATTACACTTAATTGAACTGAGTTTTGGCTAATGAAAAACATAAAGGAAACCACTTCCTCTCACATCAAAATATTTTATATTCTCTGCAATGAAGAACCACAAAAATAGTGGAGTGAGATACTGCTGAGTTATGCTAGGTAAGGTCAAAATTGTTGATTGCAGTGAACAGCAGAATTTGTAGAGCAAGTGCTGAATAAATACTTTTACACAGGCTTCTAGAGATTGAAGGATATTAATGCTGAAATACTTCTACCAAAGCCTCTGTTTGTAGTCCTCTGTCTTCCTAAACTAATCCCACAGTTCTGGGTGAGGTGTTACAGTTTTTCCCCTCTAGGTTTTCCCTATCTATTATGTAGAAATTATTGTAAATGACACGGAGGGAGAGACTCTACATCCTAGACTCTAATTACTCTCTGGATGATAGTGGTTTAATATTGTAATTGATCTTTACATGGCAAAAACATGTTTCTGATACTAATTTGCATTTTGTTTTAATGTAATTTTCATCACTTTTCATTGGGTTTGAGCCCTTTGAATGATTTTGAACATTTTCTTCCAATTTGTATAAATTTTCTGCTCATTATTATGCAGCTTCTTGCTGAAGTACATCTTGTTCGCACAGTTAGAGATTTGTGTTTTCTGAAATGTTAAATAAGAATTTCACAGGACTATCCATGTGATAGTGACTGAGTTAATGCTACTCTTCTCTCTTAATTGTGAGCCAGTTCCCTTACATGGTTTGAAGGGCATGCTACTTCAAGGGCAGTCTTCATGTGGCATCTTAATCCTAGACATTTGCCATGTATCTCGCTGTGCTTCTCAGAAGAGCAGTGGTGTACATCTCTTTCCTTAGGTGTGTCAGTTCAGGTCAATTGCTCTTTCCTACTCAAATCCCTCCTTCGGTGTTCTTGAACTTTATTTTCTACTCTAGGCCTATGCTCAATTAACTTTCTATAAGTGTAATTCTCAGGTGTCAGTGGTATTACGTATGTTTGCTAAGCTAAAGCACAATTGTAAGCGATTGGAGGCTGGGACCTTAAATTGCTCCTGTGCACTTTCTACATAGTTTCTCCCTGGCTGAGTTCTAGGAATGGCTTCATTTCAGCAGTGGGGAATGGATTTTTCTATTGGAGATGAAAATATTTGAGGTTTTCAAGTATTCTGGAATTATGCCATTCATCATAAAGACTAAACCAGTACCTTTGATCTTTGTGAATGATAATATGGCCCCCTACTAGCCTTAAAGGTGGTGATTAATCCACTCACCTGAGATGTGGCAAACTGATGAGATCCTAGGCTAAACCTTGCACTCTGGGACTTGAATCAAGTTGTTCCACTTTTGAGAAAAGTATCCTAATCACCTTTGGCTGGGAGACAGCATCATGTGAAACACCAGTTCAGTTCTGGTTCTCTCTGGTGAATTCAGGAACCACTGGACACTCAGGCTGTTCTTTGATTTCCTTCATATATGCACTTACTCATATCCTGGATGTGCCAAACCTCTCCCATGAAAAATTTTTTTGTTTAGAAATATCCAGACAAGCTCTGCCTTTTTATCTATTTCTCATTTCACAGTCTGCATTGAGAATGAATAAACATTTCTGGGAAATGGTTTGTATTTCATATGAAAGGGTCTCTGTAGATTATTAGAAGTCAGCAGCAGTAGTTCTATTGGCTTATATCTCATTTTTTTTCTAATTTTCCCATTTCTTAGTCGTCATTATCTTAGACTTTCACAGTTGCATCTTTTACTCTTCTTGTACAGACTCCTCCATCCCAGTAGTAGTTGTCCTGTTCTCCCCTGATTTTCTTCCAGCATGCCTCAATCTTGTTCAGACAGATGCTAAACACAGTATTAAGACAGTATATTCTTCTCAGCTGTGTTCTCAGCTTCTCTCTGTGCAGCCTACGCCATGAGACCTGTGGAGTCCAAAATCACACTGATACTTTTGCAGCCATACTGTATTACAAGCTCATCACCCATTTGCATCTCACTTTCACCCAGCACAATTATTTAACATTAATTTCTGTGTTTGTTTCTTCAATTGAAGTATCTCTATTTCTCATTTTTCCTTTTCATAAGTGTTTGCTTCTAGTTATGCAAGATGCGTGTTATTATTTATGTCTGGTTTCTTACCACTGCTATTTATTTTTCTCACTGTTGTAGTCTGGTATAGTTGCAGCACTTCCCAGTTTTGAGATATCTTTTAATTTTAGTAATTTGCAGTTTCCTATTCCAAATCATTAAAACATCTATTAAGTAAATAAGATCTTAATATTGACTTGCTCTAAGCTACCTCAAAACCTCTCTCCTCATCTTTGATACATCATTCTTCTTTGTTGCTTAGAAGCTAGTCTATAAATCATGTGATATTGTCCTTATTCAGGAAACATATTCAAACTGTCCTAGGTGAGGTTTCACAACACCCTGTATGAAACAAAACTAAAATTCAGATACATATATATTGTCATCTTTGTTTCAGTTACCTATTAATTCTGCAGTACTATTGAAGAAGCAGTGAAGTTTGTTACAAGGTCTTGTTGCCTAGTGCTCATCTTCCTGTGATTCTCTAGAGATGTTTTATTATCATTTATATAGCAGCACAAATTTGCAAAACACTGAAACTGGAATAAGCTGCATTCTTCTCCCTGAAGATCTTACATTCTTAAAGGCCCATTAAAGCAGCAACAGCCACATAAATGTGCTTCACTGTCCTGCAGAGAAAACCAGGGTCCTGTTGGGCAAACAACAGTGGCATGGTAGCCACAGAGGAGTCAGCCCTTCCCTACTTCTCCATTTTTTCTTACTTTATATTGGCTAGACATTGCCTTTAAAGGGCTTAATGTCTCAGGAGATGGATGATGCTGTTTGCTGAAGTATCGGGAATGGGAGAGAGCAGCTTTCCATGATCTTCCTGCCCTTCTCTGAATTTTTACCATGCAGATGCAATCCTTATGTGGCCCTGTAATGGCAAACTGAGTATTTTGAGCATTGAACAGGATGTGATAAAAATTTTGACCCAAAAGTCTGAGAGTTTCTCTAGTAAAGACTTGGTTCACAATCTTCTGCTTCATAGTTTTAATATGCTTTGGAGTTCTCAGTGGCTTTATAGCTATGAGTGCATAGGTATTCCAAACCTACTACGGATGTTTGGAAGCAAGCTACACCTTTAATACAAACAAATGCAGAATATTAGAATAGAATAAACATTTGCATGTACAAGACTTGCGTTCAGATGGTAATCTTGTCCAGCATCTTATCCCTAATAAAAACTATAAGTTTATGCTTCAGAGTAGAAATATTAGAATATCCCTAATAATTATGTAATTGTTATAGAGATAAATTGTATCAGTGTTTGGATTTGCTTGCAAGTATGAGAATTGATACCTTTATATTTTCCTAATCCTGTTTTATGTAACTATAGATTATAAAAATACATAGTCCAAAATGGTTTTTAAATTTTCTTGCTTATGATTCCATATTTCAAATGAAAAGATTTTGGTACCTTCAAGGCAACTCCAGTCATAAAAAGGGAAATGATGTTTCAGGGAATCCTGTCAGTTCCTTAAGAATGACACATAATCCAATATATGAATCCTACTAATACCTTGCTGTGAATGATATTGAATGACAGCAAGTTCCCTAGATTACTAATATACTGCACTTAAAAGGAATCCTGGGCCTAAATGTAGATGTTTGCTTTATTTACTATTTAAACAGAGTTCCTTTTATTCCTTAGAACTGCAACACAGGAGCATCCAGTTTCCTCCATTTATTTAGTGGGCCACTGCCTTATTTCATATTTGTCTTCTGTAAACATTCATTTTCTTGCTTACATTTTGTTTGTTTGGGTGTTTTTTAATTATCATGCTTTTATAATGGTAAATGTTTCAGTAAGTGTTTAGCCATCTTGCAAGACTGACAAAAGGAGTCAGAGGCCCCAACATGCAAAATATACATACATGATATGTCATATTTGGTATACACTATATTGACTTCAAGTTTAAGAAACAAGTTGTCATAGAAGTGAAATCCATTTCCGTTCAATTTTAATCTAAAAGCATTATCAGATTGTGAGTGACATAGATTAATTTATTTAACTCCATGCACAGAACAGCTTTCATATTCAAAGAAAATGTGCTCTGGGTTGATACAGGTGTCCCTGTCTCAGGGCATGAGAACTGCCTGCCTCGCACTCTCTCTCCCATTTCTTGTCTGTTAGAAGTTCTTCAGGTTTCAAGGCAGGGGTTCCCAAATTCTATTTGTTCGGATAGCGTAACCTTAGGAGTTACCAGGCAAAAGTTTTCAGGTTTTGGTAAGATAGAAGATGCATGCTCTGAATTGATTATAGCCCTTTCAAACATTACTACATATCTGCTGAAAATTATCTTGGTTTATCTCTTATGGGAATCCCATTTCCCCTGAAAAGTAGATCATGTTTGGAATGGCGTTGTTAGACAGCAGTGACATGCATTACTTGGACAGGAACCACTGTATCATAAACTATAATAATGTAGATGATCTTATTCACTGTTGTGATATAAACATTAAATGGTCACTTATTTTGCTAATGTCAGTTTTCAACTGTATTTACTAGTAGTTTGGGATTATTTTCATCTCCATTTGTTTGGGCCTGAGACAGACGTTTGCTGTAGTCCAGTGGTGTGAGCATTCACAGCAGAGTTAGGAAAACTAAATTCAAGTTCCTGGTTCAAGAAATAAGTAATTATTGTGTAGTAGAGCAGCATGAACACGCAGACCTTGCTGACAACCAGATGTGTAACAAATAACTGAGTTTGTCATCAGTTTCGTCTCCTAAGGGAAGTGGCATGCAGGCTCTCAATCTAATTGACCAAGTTCACAGGAGGTAGCAAATCTTGCAAATCAGTGTTTAATGCATGCAGCCTTGATTTATTTGAGCAGAAGGATTGTCTGTCTCATTGTGCTGATGAGGGTCTTCACACTTCTGTGGAGTTGTTTCTGATATTCTCTTGTGTGAGTTTACCGTATCAATATGATATCCCCTGGGGAACCAATCACTCAAGTAAGTGTTGGACAGTCAGCAGCCGCATCATTAACAAAGTCACGAAACTCCTCTGTAGAATTTGGCTTCTAATTTATTGATGGGAACTCAGGAACCCCAAAGCTACACTGACATTAAGTTTTCTTTGGAGGTCCTGACAGATATCAGTACCTTTCAGGACCAAATCCTGAACAGCAGGTTCATGAGGCATACTTTGGATGACATCCTTTATCATTTGACATTCCCAGGTTGTCTAGCCATGTAACTGTTTTGCTTGTGTGTTGAGTATGTGTGTTTGGAGCTATACGTTGCTTGTGGAGGTTGAAAACAATGTTAAAATTATGACTTTCTGTCTCCAAGCTTTTCCTTGTAGTTCTGGTTGAAAATGCAGTAAATACTGATAAAGGTCAGAAGCATGTCTTGAGTCAGAATTTTCCAGCAAATTTCACAGTTGTTTTCTCTGATTTGTCTTTATTGGATAATTGAGCTTCTGATGTATGGCTAGTACTATAGGATTCCCAACAATATCGCTATTTCAGAAAGAGAAGCTAGGAAGAAGGTTTAAGTTGAAAAGCTTTAATAAAGTAGCTGTTTTCAAAACTTGAACTCCCATAATCCAGTAACTTGAGAATCAAAAAAACGCCACCCAGACTGCCATTAAATATATGTTCCAGGGACCATTGATTTTTGAAATACATCCTACAAGTGCTGATTCTGCAAGCAGTTGTTAGTTACAATCAGGTCTAAAACCCCTTTATCTCCCATCAGCTGATAGCTGTGCTGTAACCTTTGGCTTCAGACTTCTGGTAGGAACATGGTACATATTTCTACAAAGAATGAAACTCTGACAGCCTTATCAAATAACAGCAGTACTCACTGTGTTTAACAGTGCTGGAAATTAGTTTCTTGGGCACTGATCTTGACAGGTCAGCTGTCACAAATTGGTAGATGTATCTGTAAATACATCGGTCCTATAAAAAAAATTCTGTCTGCAAGAAGTGGAAGTTAAAATTGGCACATTTCTGAACAAATGAAATGTTCTGAAGCACAAGGATGCACAGGACAAATCCTTTCTGGAAAAGGTTTTCCTCATGTTCCATTTATCAACTTTATATGCATAGTTTGTGCCTCCATAGAGAACACTATGGAGTTCTGTGCTGCAGTGAAATATGTTCCTCCTCCTTGCGCCTACCCCTGCTGCATAGAAGAGGAATTTTTGTCTATCTCCTTTTCAATAAAAGGAATAAATTTATGGTTTTTCACTGGCATGTTTCCAGATAGTTTTAGGAATCCTTAGTGTTAATGCAGAATGCAAAATGTAGGGTATTCAAAAAGTCTAAGGCCTTGATATGAAATCAGATAGAGTTTTTGAAGGGAAAGGAGTGGGAGAAGGAATTGAAATGTCAGCGCGCCAGTGGTGAAGTGATAAATGAATGTGTTACATTTACCATTTTTAATAAATATTTAATCATCATCTGTAGACTGTGCAAGCCATTTTGGCCAAAACCTTCCATGTATCTTTATCATATACTTACTGCATAGGACAGCTGAAGAAGGCTTAGACAATAAATTTTCTTTACAGATTTGAGACACAATATATATCACATGCACCTATACTGGTCTTTGAAGTCTGTTGAACCATATTGATTTATGTCAACTGACAAATTGGTCAGTTTTGTTTGGCAATAGCAAAAGCTAAGAAACATATGGACATATTTCAGAGCAAGCATCTACCTTCAAATTTAAAAGATACCATGGCTATAGGTATCTACCTGTATTGCTGCAGACACTTTTATATGCAGAAGCTCTTCTGTTGCTCCAAACTGGCATCACAGGGGGAGAGTTCTCAGTCTGAGAGATTTAGCTGTCAGGAGTGTTTGTAGAAAGCTGAGTATTATTCAGTCATTCTCCTCCTCCATCTTCCAGGTCAGCTGGATAAAAGGAGGTGTAGCTTAACTCTTTCCTCTCCTGTGTCTCAGCTTTAAAGATTTAGTGACTATAGAATAACTTCCATCAGTTGTGATAGTTATGATGGCTGAATGTTCACTGAATGTCCTGTTCTTTTCTAGTTCCCTGTTTATTAATTTAGTGCAACAAAACAAAAATAAAACTATACAGATCTCTCCCATCACATTTTATTTGTTGGTTTGATTTTTGAAGCTTTAGGATAAAACTGAAGTCACAGAAATAAATCATGTAGGACACCTAGCCATAGGCATTTTCAGTGAAATAAGTTCTTTCCAAGAAGGTTTTGACTTGTTACATGAAAATTAGCTTCTGGCAGGAAGAAGTCATATTTCACAGATCCTGGACTATGTTTAATTTCTACAGGGCATGCCTTCAGCTAACAACAGCTTCCACATATGTGAGCATAGTATTGGTGTTTAAGAGTAGAGCTGAAAAAAAGAAGGAAACGGTTTCTACTTGATATTATTTATGACTCTTCTGAACAAAATGACACCATGGATTCTGTTTGAAGGCAAAAGGAGTGTCTGGCTGCTGAAGAGCATATTTAGTTTGAATAATCCAAAGGTCACTTAAGATTGAATTTTCTATTGAACTATTCTATTGAATTTTACTGCATTTCTCTTCAGAAAATACAGTAAAAATTGATTTTTAAAGCAATACATTTAATTGAAAAATAAAATATTTAGATGTAATGTTCCAGGGAGATATCCTGAAAACATGCATCCAGGTACATCTAGCAGATGCATGAAGTATTGGTAGGTATGAGATATTTGATCTTCAGGAGCCAGGGAACTTGAGAGGTTGTCATTGTTCTACTGATGAGGTAGAAGTAGGGCAAGAAGAGAGAAAATAGGACTTAAGATAGGATCTGAAGAAATACCGAGAGAGGATGCAGTTTCACACCATAGAATCTGTGTCAAGAATTTATGACCATCAGTGAACAAGAATGTTATGCAGCAGGAAGAAAGGTCAGTCCTTGATAAGCAGTAGGGAATGATTTGAAAAGTAGGAGGGGATCTGAGCAGAGAGGGGAATGTGGGATAGTGAGACCACAGATAATCCTGAGCACTGTCAGGCAATATAAACTTAATGGAGAGAAATGTCATATCAGAGTGATCTAAATTAAATAATACGACAAATACTACAGATAATAGAGCAGTTATGTTACAGGTATTGATGAAAACGCATTCAGGCAAGGTACTTGTTTTTGTCTGTCCTCTGAATCTCACTAATTCTGATTCTGATTTAAAAAACACTTCTCCAATCCTCTCTGTATCAGTTCTGGATTCGGTCAAGCTACTGTTAAATGTTTATGTAAATACTGAAAGATTTCTGCCTAGCAGTCCTTCAGGCTCCCTGTACTTTCTGTTCTAGTTGGCAACGTGGGACTCTGAGAAAGGACTGAACGGTAGTCTTCAAGAACGACGTCTGGGCAATGACTTACAAGGACTGACACTCAAAGTGGTGACTGTCTTGGTATGATCCTATTTGTGTTCAGGAAACAAATGCTCAAAATAAAAAGAACCTGACTATTTTGGGCACCTCCCTCAGTATTTTTCCCTATCATTTTCAGTTCTATATTTTTGGATGATCAGTTACATAAGCAAGGAAGATAGATGATGGCCTTTTATTATTTTATGTGAAGCTGTGCACTGTCAGAGATACAGGCATTTGTTTGTTTGCTTATGCTATTTTTCTGCATTGTAATTCCTCCTGGCCATGGAACCAGCACAGGGCCTGGGTGCACAGGGGTGCATTCCAGATACCGTACTCTAACTCAGATATGCGGTTTCCAGCATTTCATGGGCCAATTATGATAATCTAATCTTGGCTCTTGTACATTGCAGGCTGTAAAATTTAATCAAGTGTTTCCTCCATCAAGCTCATAAATTCCCATTGAGATAAACTATATCTTTTAGAAAGGCGTAGTCTTTCCAAAAAATCATTATGGTCTTGGGACTACTGTCTGTTAGTATCCGGAGTGGTAGCAGAGCTTCTGTCAGCTAAGTGCAGAATTAGGGGCAAATTAGGGCTTGAATGCATTCCTGCGTAAAATATTGTAGTTGGCAGCTTCCAGATTGTGGTGTCTTTTTGTGATTTTTACTTTTTTTCTGAATCATGATACAAATAGGAAGTACCACGTAAGATCATTAAGGCACTACCCCCAGCCCCATTTTCTTTCCTCTGTCTGGTGACAGGCAAGCTTATGTGGGAGGTGAGCAGATCCCCTCCACAAGAATGTCAGTACCAGGTTGCAAAGGCAGCCAACTGTGATGGCTGTGCTGCTGGCAGGCCTGATGTTGCCCCAGAGAAGACCCCATGCCTGACAGAAAACATACCAGAAAATGCTGCATTTCCTTGGTCCTGAAACATACTCTAATATAAAATACTCCAGGAACCAGTAACCATTAAGGTTCTTCTTTGAATTTTCAAAATTTTAAATATTCACAAAATACAGCATTTTTAGCTCTTGTTTCAGTACATCTCCTGGACAAAAGATTAATTATTGTCTGTAAAAGAGGGCTTTCTAAATCTGATATGCTCTGAGATAGATGGACAGTAGTAATGTTCTTATCTAGGACTCACATGCTTAACTTAATATCTAAGGTAGGTATCTGTGCCCTCTTTATAATCAGTGAGAAGAGGCAGATACTTCAGAGAGGAATTCATCCTGCAGACACCAGGAAGCTGCTAGAGGGGACTGAATTGTCCTCTGGAGTCTCTGCCTCTTCTCATGAACTGTGGAAAACCCAAGGTCATGGACAGGACTCAGGTGCTGAAGCACTGGTGTCTGGTTGGGATGCCTCATAGTATCCCCCTTGGCCTACAGTTTTTGCCTCAGAAGGTTATGAGTGTCCCAAAATCTGTGCCAAGTTGTCCAGAATTAAGTCAGGAAACACCGTTTTGCCAAAAGAAGCAAACTAAAAAACTTGTTTCAAGTATCAGTTAAGATATTGTTTTGTTCTCAGGAAGAACCTTTTGTGATGGTGGCGGAGAACATACTTGGGCAACCAAAACGATATAAAGGATTTTCCATTGATGTCCTGGATGCTCTTGCCAAGAATCTGGGCTTCAAGTATGAGATATATCAAGCTCCTGATGGCAAATATGGACAGCAGCTTCAAAACAGCTCCTGGAATGGCATGATTGGTGAACTCATTAACAAGGTACACAGAGAAGAAGCTGCATTAAAAAAAAAAAAAAAAAGAACCTTTGGAGTAGGGTGCCAAAGCTTTGTAAGGGGGTTGTTTAAATTCTCCCCTTTCTCCATTCCAAATTACAAGGGGGTTATTTAAATTCTCCCCTTTCTCCATTCCAAATTACCAGAGAATGAATTAGGATGAAAGCACCAGTGCAGAACACTTCTGAGGTACGGGTGGTTTGAGTGTGGTATAAACTGTGCAATTTAAGACCCTGTACACAGGATAGGAACTAGAGAGTCTGTTGTTCTATTTACACCCAACTGTTCTCCACATAAATTGTATCAGTGTAAATCTGTGTGTTTACATAGCTGTAACAATAACAAGAGAGGACATGTATGTATGTATGAATGAATGACTATAGAAAATAGAGAAAAATAATGTATTCTTAAAATATTAATTACTATTGTTTTAAATTTTCTTATTATGCCTGCTACTCGTTTGTAGGTATGACTTTATTTGGGTCACTTTGTGGCAATGTATTTGATAGTGATCAACTGTTTGACTCCAAAACAGGAAAAGTGTGCCTAGTAATATACCATAAAGAAGTGTTTTGAAGGACCAGAATTTAAACTGACCTCAAGATTATTCATTCATTTTAAATCAGAGAGGACCAAATTTCTTTTCTTAATTACAGTTTTGCAAATCAGGAGTAAGTTAATTGAACTCCATTGAAGTAAATGGGGAAAGTCTGTAGCTTAGAATCTCCTGGAAAATGAAATTAGAGTGTATTTTGTTCATGTTCTCGCTATCTGACATGGGACAAATTTTAATCAAGAAGGAGAATCAAAGGAATTAATATTCCATGTTGCTGCCCTTTGTAGAAAAGGTTACTCTTCCACAGTGGAGTTATTACTGGAAGCGAAAGCTTTCTCATTATCTAGTAAGTAGGCGGCTCAGTATCTGGTAAGTAGATGTTTAGGAAGAAATAGAAGCAATTAAAGCAAGAGCAAATGTGTGTTTGATAATGGGATGTTTTTGATTTGTGCTAGGAAATATAAAGAATTTTTTACTTATTTTGCATTGACATAAGCTGCTTGAATTTCATTGACTTGAAAATGTGGTAAGAAATCCTGTTAAATTTCTTTGGAAATTGCTTTCTTTGAAGCAACAAAGTATCAATTATGGTATTTTTTAAATGGTATTTCTGCTACTAGCTTTTCCACTGACTCCAAAGGATTTCAAAGCAGACCTCCCTCACCTAACACTTGCTTTACTTTCCCAACAAAATGTAGAGATAGGAATCAAAAAGTACATTCTGTTTTTTGAAGACAACTGGGTTTATTAAGATGGGAAAATATTCAAAATCTAATTGCAGCTCTTTAAAAGCTTTGGGAATCTTATTTATTAACTTCTGGTTTATCTTTCATTGAGTTTGCATACTCTTTGAGGACCCTCTACATGCAAAACCTACTCCTTTAAATGTTGAGGTCAAAGCAGTTTCAGGAGCTAAGTTGCCTTAGGTGCTTTCTTCCAGTTACTAGTTTTTGCAATCGCTTTATTCACTATAAAAAACAAACAAAATCTTCCCCCCAGCTGTCACACGAAATCCCTTCAGGAATATGGGCAGTTGGCAACTCTGCAGGCAGGAAACAAATATTAGCTCTTCGCACCTTGCTATCAAAATACACAAGCTAAATAAATGGTGTTTCTTTCTTATTGCTTGCAGTGCACCAGGTTAATATGGTTTGGAGTTTTAGGCATCCTTTGGAAAACAAGTGAGCGGTAAGGGTTAAATAAATTGCACTCATTCCAGAGAGGAGTCAGGGTGACCTATTTTTGTTCTAGAATACTTTGACAGGTTATGTTTCACTACTTTGCTTTAGACCAATGCAATTAATTAGTGTTCAAATAATGAAACTGATTCTGGTTTTATTTTTAGACAATTTATTTTAATTTGTCTAAACATGTTAAATTATAGAAAGAAATGCATGGAGTCACTTGGTTCTTAAAAAGCTTCTCCTTAAGGCTCACACTGGCAGAATTCATGGTGAAAGGAAGAGACCTGACCTGTTGCGTTTGTCTCGCAGAGAGCAGACCTAGCCATCTCAGCCATCACTATAACACCAGAACGAGAGAGTGTTGTGGACTTCAGCAAGCGGTACATGGACTATTCCGTGGGGATCTTAATCAAAAAGCCCGAAGAAAAAATCAACATCTTCTCTCTCTTTGCTCCTTTCGACTTTGCGGTGTGGGCTTGCATTGCTGCAGCCATCCCTATAGTTGGTGTCTTGATATTTGTCTTGAACCGCATCCAGGCAGTCAGGGTGCAGAACGCTTCCCAGCCGAGCCCTTCTGCCTCCTCCACCCTCCACAGTGCCATCTGGGTCGTGTACGGCGCCTTTGTTCAGCAAGGTACTTACTCTCTTACAAACACCACTGATGGATGTTCAGAAATGTTCTACCTTGGGTAAAGCAGGTCAGGACAGGTTAGTCTTGACCAGAACGGTCTAAAGATGAAAGAGAAGGCTCGTACGGGGAGGTAATACATTTTATTAGCCCAGCTGATGAAAAGTGGGAAGAGGTAGGGAAGTTTGGGAGGTTATGTTCTGCTCCTCTGTCTCTCAGTGAGTCCAGAAGAAACACTCCATGCAGGCTTTTCCACTTTGGGAAAATTATCACACGATAAATAAACTACAGAGCTGCTTGGTGTGGAATTACAACACTTCTCCAACTCTGAAACTGGCACGTTTTCTAATTGTTTAAATTTAATTTTAGAAATGTATATGTTTTTGAACTAATGTGAGACAGTTTATCTTTTTGTTCTTTGAATTGAATAGGAAAATGATTTGTAGTCATGTAACGATCTTTACACTCAGGAATCTCTAGGCATAGGACTAATCCTATTGAATTCAGTAGGATTGCTACCATTAACAAAGTTATTTTTGTAAATAATTGTTTGCAAAATCTGCCCACACAGTTTTTGTCCCTTATCTATAATGTTAGTACTATTCTTGGAAGGCAGGTTTTGTTGAATGCTAACATATGGGTATGGTGTTAACTTTTTTCTACGTTTTTTTTTTTTGATTGTGATTGCAAGCTTATAAAGCTTCAGCTGGAAAATCCTTACTACTGCTATGAAACTTGGTCCCTCATCTCATTAAGGTGGCATCCCTGATGGGTTTAAGTACAGTAAGATATAATCAGCACAAACATACGCTGAAGTGACTAGCACCAGCGGTATGGTCGGGTTTGGTCTCCAATAATGTTCAAACATAACTGTGCTTGCAGCCTGCTAGAAAGAAATCTTCACGTTTGAAATGCTGTAAAGAGTAACAAGTAATGACACTAATGCTTCAGTCTTTGCAGATTTAAATACAGTACAGAAAGCACACAAGCCATTGGACAGTTTTGTGGGTTTTTTCCAAATCTAAAATGAAATAGAAAACAGAATATTACTATGTTCTGAACACTAATGGTTTAATTCCTGCGTGTTAGTCGTGCTTCACCATTAAACTTTCTTTCTTTAGAATATTTTTCATGTTCTGTAGATTTGATCCTCAATAATTCCCAAGGGAAATATTTTGAAAGTTGATTTTCGAGAACAGTACCCAGGGCAAGAGGTTGACTGGAGAAAATGTAAATTATCAGTCTTAGCGGAGGCCCTGCTTTTCTCACAGTGAAAGGGCGGTCTGGAGGGGAAGCAGAAATGCAGAGGGGTAGCTCCAAAACAGTTTAACATAACAGGGCACACAGAGGGTGATTGTAAATGGAAGCTGCTGAGAGACCCTCATTTTCTCTGTTTATTTGTAGGGGGCGAATCTACTGTCAATTCTGTGGCTATGCGCATTGTAATGGGAAGCTGGTGGCTCTTCACCCTTATCGTGTGCTCTTCCTACACAGCGAACTTAGCAGCATTTCTCACAGTATCAAGAATGGATAATCCTATAAGGTAAGAGCCTCTTCTTAACATGAAGCTGGAAACCCGGATTTCACAGAAAGGTATTATCCATTTGAGCGCTCATTCTTGCAAGAAAGAGGTAACTCTAATAAAATACTCTGCTTATTTGCAGTGGCTGCTTTTCTCTTCTCAACCCCCCTTCTCTTTCACTCCTACAACCCCCAAGTAGTTTTGACAGGTGCACAGAAGGGCCAATGGCACTTTAATTGTGTATTTTTCCAGAAGAGATGTCTCTCATGTTTATATGTATTTTGCTTAACTAGAGCTCTCCCTGCTTCAGCTGTCTTTATTTCTTTGTTGAACATCAGAGGGAACTGTCACCTCTAGGGAACTACATAACATTTCACTTCTCGCCTTCAAAGTGTAATTTTATGTTCTCAATATTTTGACATACACTGATTTTTATACTATTATTTGCATGTAAGGTAGTATAGGTGGTCTTTTAAAATACAAATGGACAAAATATAAATGGCCAGATTCAGTGGCATTATTTGCAGAAAAAGCTTCTTCTCAAGGAGGAAAAGATAACCGAACCTGACTCCAGGATAATAGATGTAATACAGCAGTTGTTTTATTGAATTTATATATAATTCTCTACAGTTGTGTTAGCAATATTGCAATGATAAATTACAGCTTCTGTAACAAACCCAATTTATCTTGCACCTTTGACTTCTTTCCCCTGTCGTTTGCCTACTAATCCATACCCAATGAGAATATTTTCAATACACCAGACTGCTGAGCAGCCCCAGAGAGCTGCTGGTTGTTTGGTGGCAATTTGTGTGTGTGTGTAATTTGTTTTTCTTCAGAAAATTTAAAGGCTAAAGAATGTTTTCATTTTTTCTTTCAAAACACAGACAAAATTTCCAACTTCACATTATCCTGGAGTACTGGGAGGGCCATTGATGTTCTGTGGTCAGTGCTGACAGGATTAGAACTTGGCATCTCATGTTTGGCCTGATGGTGACGGAGTGGAGAGGTGGCCAGAGGATGGGCGGTGCGACACAGGCTCTCCTCCTAGAAAATACTAAGCCAAGGATTTTAGGTGCTAGAGAGCGACACAGTTACTCTGTTGCTCTCACTTGGGGTTGCACTGGGGAAACTGGGGCTGTAATCTTTGTGCTCAGCTCCTGAAACAGAGGCATTGGCACTTAGGTGAGGCTGGCACTTAAAAAAGCTGCTTTTGCCTTCTCCGTGGTATCTGCACAGAGGGTCATAAAAAAGTGTGTTTCTCATAAACGTGAGTTTAACAGTATTTTCAATTTTTAACTTGCCATTTTGTACTTGCAGGTAATGCAATGCTTTGTATAGATATAGTGTTACAATAATAATAATAATAATAATAAATAAAAAAAAAATAATAATAAAACCAGCCCAAAAACATAAAATGTTTTGGTTTAAAATTAATTTTCTGTTAGCTTGCCCAAAATAAGTGGGTTTTGACAGTGGAAATAGGAACTGCAAGTAATTTCTGAAAATAACATGAGAAACTAAACAGAATAAAACTGCCACAGAGTATCTGCAAGGCCTGGCTGTAATGGGAATAAGGTTAAGCTCAATGAATAAATTGCTCTTGAAACCCAAGACAGAAATAGTCGTCCTGAAAGCTTGAATAATACCTTCTCAAAAATTTCTGAAAGTTCTAGTTCCTTCATGGCAGAAGAAATTGTCTGCTTGTTCTACGGAGCACCTCCCAAAACTGAGCAAAGTTCAGAGAAGGACAAAAGTTGGGGTGAAATGCAGTGAGGAATTTCAAAAAGAGACACAGGTTTAAGAGCAGAACTATGAATTATTAGAGGAGGCCTTTGAGGCTGAGCTATTGCAACATTTACAAGGGGTTTTGATTCCCTTCTTATTAAAATGAAAGGACATTGCTAAGAATCTTGAGGGAGGAAGAAAAGATTTTTGGGTAAAGAAGCCGCTTGGCGTTGTTTTGGGACTTCAGCGCCCAGATGCCCTTCTACTGTTAGAGAGGGCAGATGAAGAATTATAATTAAATGCCTTTCTATCCTACCGGTAGCTGCCACTTTTTAGGTTCCCGATATCACATCCCTTTGTACAAGGTGAGAATACGGAAGGAAGGAAGCACTCTACTGTCATCTGCAAACACCAGCAGAGTAATTCAGGTGCCAAATCAGAAATGTCTAAAGTAATTTAAGCTGCCATAAGGTTCAGTGCCTGTGCTCTGGCTACTTGGCTATAAGGGCAAAGGTCACTATTAAGTGTTGTCAGCCACAATGTGGATTATTCATATTGCCTGGGGTGTCTAAAGTGGTCCCGGATGCTTCGGCTTAGGCACCCGAATCATTCGTGTCCTGGTTTAACCTGGCAGGCAGCCAAACCCCACGCAGCCGCTCGCTCACTCCCCCCCAGAGGGACGGGGAGAGAATCGGAAGGGTAAGAGTGAGAAAAATTTGTGGGTTGAGATAAAGACAGTTTAATAGAACAAAAAAGGGAAAATAATAATAATGATAATGATAGAATATACGGAATGAGTGATGCACAATGTGATTGCTCACCACCCACGCTGACTGATAACCAAGTAGCGATCGCTACTTCCTGGATCACTCCTACCATTCATATACTGAGCATGACGTCACATGGTATGGAATACCTAGTTGGCCAGCTGGGCTGGCTGTCCCGGCTATGCTCCCTCCCAGCCTCTGCTTGGTAGCATGGAAGCTGACCTTGACTTAGCAACAGCTGAAAACATCAGTGTGTTATCACCATTCTTCTCATACTAAATCCAAAACACAGCACTAGGAAGAAATTGAACTCTATCCCAGCCGAAACCAGGACATTCCCTAAATAATCTGAAATGGTAGCTGTCAGGAAACTCTTTGATTTGATCACTAGTTGGCATAACTGAACCAGTTAAGGGACTTGCTTGGCATGGCTTGCCTATGGCTATTTTACAAAGTTTTCGGAATGTCCCTGAGATCCTGCTAGACTGAGAGAGGGAGATTGGGACTAAACCCTCTCATTGAAAATGGCTAGTACCTTAGGAGAGAGGGGATGGGGTAAAGAAATAGGTTCTCCAGAAACTCTGTTAAGCCTTCATCCATTTCTAAGCTATGATGAATATATTTTCACATCCCCATTCTTTAGGAGAAACATCTTATAAAATGTTGTTTCAGATTTTTCCTGAGAAAGTAAATTACTGCCTTACATGAATGCATTGTGGCCTGGTGTCGCAGCTCCCAGCACTACTGAGCTTCAGCATCGTATAATGTGGCGTTGACTATTTTTGCCTTTCTAAATTTGCCACACAGCTTGCCCACATGATATCTTTCATGGACCCAGAAAGCAATACTTACTTGAAATCCATTTTTCCCACCTAAAGAGGCACAATGAGTTATAGCTGAAAATTTGCTCACCAGCTGAGAACTGCCAAATCCATCTGTGTATACTTCCATTGTTAAGAAACCGAACCCCCATCCTCTCAGTAAATGTGTGCTGTTATCTCTCCCTCCATAGGAAAGTCCTCTGGTGTTCAGTACTGCTGCTGCTAAATTGCCAGCAGGAGAGAAAATAGTATTATGGTGCTGCAGTAGCTGCAACATAGTTAAGATTTTCATTACAAGAGTGATTTTCTACCCAAACTCCCTCCAAAATGCCTAATAAAAGTTGTTTCAGTATCAAATTTGGCATGTGTGGTCTGTGACTAGCAGAATAAGAGTATGTTTGATTGAATAACTAGGTGTCAATCAGCCCAGTGATCTTTACCTCCACAATTTCACTGCAAAACAAGTGTGTCATAGAAATCATAAATGATATTTATTAGAATGGGCTTGGTGAGACATTCACTGAAGCAAAGTTGAACTGTTGGAAGGCAGATTTTTAGAATTAGCACGTCAGATGAAAGCCTGCTGATGAGGGAATAATTTTTTTTTAACTCTGGTATTGGCAAACCTCACAAGGCTTTTCCACCCTGCCATGAGTTTCAGGGACTGTCTGTGGCTCACAGAAAGGTGAAATACCCAGAGTAGGAGGCATGGCAGAAAGCAGCTTTGATATGCTGCCTGTATTTCTGTATTTCCTGACAGAGACTTCCCAAATCCCAAATGGGTTCCCAAGTGCTGTGCTGTCCAGGTGCCCAGATCCCATGTGCCTATCTTGAAAAGAACAAAAATCTTCTCCTTGGATTTTCCCAAACCCTCAAGGGCTTCATCACAAGCGTGATAATGGGGAGAGGCACTGGCTTTCTGGTCTGCACAGCTGTGCATGCTGCCTCGGTCCTCGTGTGTCCCGTGTGCCCATCGCTCGCCCCGCTGTGACGGGGTGGTGGTAGGGAGGGGCAGAACGTGGAGTTTGAGACCCACATCAAAACCTCTGGCCCTTCAAGAGATCGAGGAAAGCAGAAGATAGAACCTTCCCCAGCTGTCCGCCGTTCTCCAGTTGCTAGCAGTTGGAACTTCTGCAACTCTCTGCTCTTTTAATACTGCTTCTCTGAGCCCTCTGTCCAAATTACCTCTTGTGCTCTTCTCATCTTCTCTCTGCCCCAACCTCACAACATGGGAACAAAGGCAATGTTGCGGTTACCTCAGGATTTCTGCGTTCGTGGAGATTCACAGGCAGAGCAGTGAACCATCAAGCAGATTTCCCGACCACATATGGGCAGACAGCAAGGTGTTTCCCAGTTCCAAAAGAGAAGGAATTTTTTGTGAATGTGCTGGTGGCAACCACTTTGGAGCTCGGGCTAGGAGGCCGTGATCCATGTTCTAACTTTGTAAATGAGCAATTCTTAATTTCTGTTTTTAAATAGAAATCTAGGTAATGTTTAGAGCCTGAGCGAATCCTTGACAAACTTGTTTAAACCCAAATGATTTGCATTTATTATTCTAATATTTGCCTTCAGAACTGTGTGCAGCTGAGACGTCTTCTAATGGGTCAGTCTGCCAAGTAAGGGCTGAATTTTTACAAGAGTTTGTTCTTTCTTTTGTCTTATTACGTTTTCAAACAGCCCTTGGATCTGCTGTCTGACCTTCCATTTGTAATTATGAGTTTAATTAGCAGTGACTTAACTTCCAGCTTCATTTCTTGTTAACAAGCAGACTACATGTAGTTCAGGAGCTGCACAGATATTCTGAAGTTCAGGTTTAGGAGAGCTTGTCTAACAAGAGCTTAAGAATCATGCAGGAAGAATAGGACATTAAAAAGTAGGGTATTTGCAAATTCAAGAGAGTTTAAATTTAAGATTTTATCAAATTGATCCTTAACATTTGCACATGCTATGGATGTTTTGAAAGGCATCTGTATATATGCATTTGTGGACTGCATACAAATGCATGTTATATCTGCTTTTAAGTTCTCAACTGTTGTTTCATGATTTGGGATTTCCTTATTTGCATTTTAATCCCCAAATTTCATGTGTTTTGGTGACAGCTGAAGATTTACTGCAGCTTAGTTGGGGTGATAGTCTGGCACTTGGAAGACTTGGGTGCACATTTTTTTTCTACCATAAGCTTTGTTTGATCTTGGCAAGCTTAGCCTCCTCTCTGTCTCAGTTCCCTTTCTGTACAACAGAGTAACAATTTTTTCCTATCTTATATGGCAGTTTAGCTGCTTTAAAGATGATGGCCAGAAATGACTGTATTATAATAGCTCTGCAGGTATCAAAAAAAATAGATTTTCTGGTTTGCATACAAAACAGAAACAATCTCAAAATATTTTAAAAGAAAATGAGGAAAGTATTTTGAAGATGCCAGCTAGAGGGAAATGAACAGAGGTTTCATCTGCTGTAGTTAAGTGGATTTGATAGGGTTGGTAGCAAGAACCTCACAGGAATCCCTCTGTATTTGCAGTTATTTTGCCTTGAAATTCCTTGTGTTTGAAACCCGCCTCTCTGTTAATATCATACGTGGCTTTCTAAATATTTCATTGGATTTTCTTTTGTTATGTTTAATTTTGTTTTGTTCAATTTGTACTATGTTTTGCGGTGTCTGTGCAGCACCTCAGGCACGTTGGCAGGAGGCATGTATGAATGAGCCTGATAAAAAATAATTATCACGATTATTATTTAAGGCCTGTGAGCAAAAGCTTCAATCATTAAGTAACTAGATTAAGTTCATCCATAAATACGAAGGCTAAAAAAGAGTGTAAGAAAGATGCAAATGAATGAGCAAGGACAAAAACTAAAAGATTTTGTCTTTCCAGAACATTCCCTGTTTAGCCCACATGGAAGACAAGTCATGGGAAATGCTCTGCAAGCTGTGCAGCGGGGCAGCAGCGCTCAAGGGCAGAGCTTGCCAGCCATTTGCCTTCGGGCACAGTTCAGGACAAGACACTGTGTTGTTGCCAGTGCTAGAATCCCCATCGTCTATCTTTTAATTTCACTTTCATTGATGGTGTTGCCCAGTGGTTGCTTCTGGGAAACCCAGGGCTTCACAAAGTCTGGAGACTTTTAAAAAAACTTTCTGAATGTTGGCATATGCTGTTCAACCATGGTTTAAAATGGATCCTAACACTCCTGTAACTGAGCAAGTGGGCAAGCATGTAAGTGCAAATATTTCCCAAGGACATTTTTCTAGGAAAAATGAGAATGCACAGCTGAAAACCAAGCTTGCATTCCATGTCTCCAGTTGCCATTATAAAAATGTGGCATATATTGGAGATCAATGGAAACCAAGAGATTTGTGATTCCACACCCTCTTCGACTCTACTTTTACATCACCTATATTATAGCATCTCTTCATTTGTTCTTGTTACTGGGAAGTTCTGTGACTTAAGTGGGTTGAGGCATTAACATTCAGATGCACATACAGTTTAGAGAAGAAAATGATTTGGATATGACGTTAGCAAAATCTACCATCTGTGCAGGTAATAAAATGATTTTTTATTATTTTTTTCTTTTGCTTTGGAAGGGTGAAAATCTAGCAAGAGCAGCAACCCTTATGACAGCCCATCAAAATATGCATGGGTTGGTTCAAATCTGAGATTTGATATGCGGTCTCTTCTTCTCAGCTCAGATTGAGTCATTTTTTAAGGCAGATTTTCTCATGTTAATATAGGTTATTCACTGGCTGTCCATAGAGTAGAGTAGCTGTATGCTTTCTGCATATATTAAATCTCATTGGCCCCTGACTTCAACCTTCTTTGTTGTAGTATGTGGTTTCTTTTTATTACAAGGATAGTACCTATGGCTTATTTTGTTGGGGTTTATTTTATATTTGACTCCTAAGGGATAAACAATACAAAATGCAGTAACAGAAGATTTTTGCCCAATAGGATATTTATATTTCTATTGTTTTTCTCTAAAGAAGCTGATTCAATGTCTTATATAAATTGATAATGAAATTTAATATAACAGGATATCAAAAAGGCAAAATAATGATTACTACAGCAATTCAAACAGAGATGGCCTTAAAGCTTCAGACATCTCCTAACTGTAAAGACTACCTCAGCCCACCGTTTTTTAAGAAATAAAACAGGAGTAGGAATAGAAACTTCATGATGAATTCTGTTTTGGAAATGGATTCTGGGTGCGGAACACCCAGGCTGGCCAACGTACTCGAGTATTTGAGTTTCATTCCTGCAAAGCACTAATATTTTTTTCCACTATATCAGATGGATATTTATTTGACCTAAAACGCAAAATTACCTAACTGCTTTTTGCATGTTAATATACTATTTCATGTGCTTGCCTGCTGGCCACGCTTGCTATTCTTTTGGACAGACAGATACTGTTACCTTTGTCAGAAGAGTATTTAAACAAAGACCCTCAAAGTGGGAAGGCAAGTAGAACCTGAAAAAAAAAAAAAAAAAAATCTTCATGAGACTTGCTACTGAAGCAGCTGCCTGGAAAAAACCAAAACAAAACAGCTGTAAAATTACTTGTATTTTATACTATTTATTTGTGCTGGTCAGAGTCATTAGTGTAACAGTGGGGCCTATTATAAAAGCCATGCAGGTTCTTCTCTTATAGGGTAATATAGTGCATATTTCTGCATAAATTTCCAAATAATCCGGAGTCAGAAGGTCTCTCTGAAAGCAACCCTGCAGCCAGAACAGGCAAGTAAATTGCATTTGCAAGACTACCAATAATTAGTAAGCACTTTATCACAGTAAGTTACTTCCCGTGGAACAATGAAACGAAGTTGAAAGTAGATGTACCTGCTTGTAAGAAGGGAAAGCTGTACCTGTTTGCTTACTTGCTGTCAACTCAGACAGGAAATACATGAGCTTTCAACTCTGTTAATCTCTTGCATGTTTTGGAAAATGCTTCATTTGCTCGTGAAAAAAAAAAAAAAGTCTTCTCATCTTGCACAATTCCTCACCAACATCTCCGTGCAAGCAGCGGTTCTGTCATTCTCGTACCACGGTTGTTCAGCACCAGGATTTCCCACCCTCCTGTCAGCAAAAGTAATTTTCCCACCTTCTGTTCATTGCCATATATTCAATGTCAGCAGGATGACTGAGTATAAGGAACATGCACTGAATTGTTTATTTCTTTAGATTATTTTGGATGGAAGGAGGAGAGGGGAAGGAAGGGAAGTTTCCAGCAGGAGCAGAGGAAGAATGTTTGCCCAGCCATCCTCCCGCAGTAGTGGTTGGTTGGTTAACACTGACCAGTGTCGTTGTGCTACGGCCAGTCCTGTGCTCCACTTAGATGATCCGTCTTTTACATTGCAAGGTTTGAATTAATAGCCTGCAATAAAAATTAATGGTCGTACCTCCTATAGCCTAAAAGTTCAGTTCATACAATCAATTCAAAAGCTGATCTCTTGGAGCAAAGCTCAGCAGCCATTCTTTCAGAGACTCAAGACTGAGCATACCCACGCTGCAGGTTGTGAGGGTAAGAGTTTCAGTTTTGGTGAGCTCAGTGCACTGTCATCTGTTTCATGTTGTACTCCCTCAATCAGCCACAAATTAATGTGTCAAACTTGGTATGGGATAGCTGGGGTACAGGCACCTGTCTTTTTGCCAGGTCTGCTGTGGACACAGGAACTTCAGTCGAGGGATGATGCAAACAGCTTTGTGCAGTAACATCTTAAATCATATAAGCTAGATTCACTGGGGTTGTGACGAGGATTTATTTTTGATTATCTGATTTTCTTCCTCCCATGCATTTGTATGATTCCTATGCAATTGTAATATGTATGCATATTTAGTCAAATGGCTGCACTACTCTTTCATAATCACTGAGGAAAGAAAATGCTTTTGGTTTTGTAGGTCCTGAAAGAGCTCTTGCTGACATTATAACAGCTTCTTATAATTTCTTCTTATAGTTCTTCATGTTAAGATAGTTTGCGTCTGTGTCTTTGATACGGTCTCTTTAAGGAATAGCCAGCCCTTCTATAGTACTTTATCCTTTAAATCAACTTCCTAAGAGACTTTATCCTCCAGTTCCTGAAGTCTGTTGAGGTCTGGTCTTTGAATTCCATTATTTTTATGCTGTTACTCTTGCCTTTTTTTTTTTTTCCCCTCAGAACAGTGAGCTCCATCATCTTGCAAACACTTTTAATCTGGTTACTTTTCTCTTTGACATTTTCATTCAAACCTAAAATAGCCATTCCCCTTATAAATGTCTCCATGATAGAAGATCATTCTTTCTCACACCTTAAACTCTTAACACCCTAAACGATATATAGGATGGTATTTTGTCTTCTGAGATAAAAGTTGGTCCAATACATTCTAAAATGTTTATAGACCATCTTGCAATGAGGTGGAAAACTCTAAACTTGCCATTTAAAGAAAAGGCTTTAAAAATTGAATATCCTCATAAGGAGATTTAGAAACTATATCTGATGATGTAAAAAATGAAAAAAAAAACAGCAAAACACACTGGAGCTGGGGGTTCTTAGTTTCTCTGGAAACTAAGATGCTACTGTTTATTACCATGAGTGCTTTCCTACTAGTTCTTAGTTCCTGTGTTGCAAAAGATTTTCTAGAGGGAAAGAAAACTATTCTGGAAATAATACTGTGTTGCTAAAGGAAGGATTGCGTATGTTCTTTCCACTTCCTGGGCTCATCTGCCTTACTGAGCAATGTTCTCTTCTTCTGCACGCATGCCCCCACATAATACAATACAGGAGCATTTCCAGACTCATCTGGAGATGAGGGAGAGAATGGTGTTGCCTTAGAAAAGCTATTTTGATACAGCTGCCAAAGTTCCATTAAAAGAAATGTAATCACACGCCCTAAAGTTGTTTGCCTTCTAAACCATTAAAACCGGCCTAGGAGAATAAGCCACTGATTTAATTTAATTGATTTATGAATAGTCATATCTATCTAAAAAAGAATAGAAAACCATCAGTCAGAATGGGGTGGATGTTAACTACTATGTTTCTTTCTTATGGCAGTAATGCAATTTCCAAGCTCATATTTCAAGGTATGTAATTAGGCTACCCAATAAACTAATTAATCTCAATATAAGGAACGGCTAGTTGGTTTTGATGCAGTGCTGTCAGTGTTTTAGTATGAGGTTCGGTATTCAGGCAAGACTCGTGTTCAGGATGAGGAGAGAGGCAAAAGGGTAAAGTCTCTTTTTTTTGTTTACCTCATTGTACAATAGGCTGAGGTGGGAAGTACACCATATACCAAGTGCTTGCAATCTGGGTCCTCTGAGAAACAGGCAAGTGGGCCTCCAGACTTTAAAATATGCATGTAATGAATGCACTTTAGACATCAGTAATAACTGATGAATGCTATATGTGCTTTCAGTATTAATGAAGAGCCCTATGTTTTGATTTCCCAGGAGTACCCAGCACATGTTCTAGCAATCATGATGCCTCTTCAGAGCCCTTCTGTTTTCTTCTCTTCTTTCTGTCAACATCGATAGCTTCTGCTTTACTCCCTGTGGTAAGGGAAGGGTGTGAAGCTGTTTTGCAGCATCACTTTGTACCTCTGACAGATCTGAGCTGTGTGAATTCATCCAGCCCCTCCACCCCAGCTATGAGACTGCTGACACTGGTGCAGGCAGCAGCCCAGAGATTTCCACACCAAGATCCTAATTCTCGCCGTGTGCGACAGCTCCTGATAAATCAAAAATTAATAAAGAGTTGAGTAGGACTTTATCCCACCCCGGGATTTCATGGACTTTAATGGAACTACTCACAGTATAATAATATCCTAACAGTCATGGTATAAAGTACCACTCGCCCTGAGTAAGGACTTTATAAGCCAGCACCAAGATGCCAAGCTTATCCATTCCCCACTCTATTTAATTAAAAAGCTACTCTTTGTCATCTGAGTGCAAAACAGAACGGCAGTGGTATCAGTACTTATAACACCAGTTGAGAAGGAAGAAAGCAATTTCTTCCCTCTCGATCTTAATCATTAATCTTCATTAGGATTTTTAGCTTCCGAATGTGAGTGGTGGAAGACATCAGCGTAGCAAACAATTTAAAGTGCATCTGCGTAAATAATAGAGGTAGTTTGTTATTTTCATTATAGGTAAAAGCTTGTGTCAGTCACCAGATGTGTTTGATTCAGACAATATGATTTTCATGCCAACTTCATGATATGTTTCATTTAAGTGAAGTGACTAGAACCTGCTGTTGGGACTGAGTTGCTGTTAAACACCAGCTGCAGTTTTTATTTTAATTAATAATTTAAGGAGTAGAATACCTTGCTTTAATTAACATGTTAACCCTTCAACGTACTCAGAGAAAGGTCACAGTGGCAAAATGGTTTAAAAGTAAAGCAAGAAAATATTCAAAGGTAGTCCAAATGACGTATTTCTTTCCCCCAAACATGCTACAAGGTCTTGAGATGTTTTCACCTTTACTTCTTTGCATTTTGATTTCCTCCTCACTGTTGAATGGAATATGGAGTGTGGGTAAAGGACCTAGGCTAACCCAGATTTTTTAGCAGTACTGATTATTCTGGATTTGTAGGATGAGCAGCAACTGCTCATAGCTGCTCTGAATCCCTTTCCAGGCTTTTAACTGAATCTGTGGACATCTTACAGATGTGCTGTTGTGCCAAACTTTGCCTTGATCTGTTCTGAAAATCTGCCCAGTCATGTAGTAGTTTAAATGTGGATCTGAGCATACAAATAAAAGCTCCAGCTTTTGAAAACCTGGGCCTGCATCTTAAAAAAAGGCTGTAATGTGATTACTCTGAATGTCTCTTTGTCAGTCTACTGCTTTCCATTGTTAAATTGCAAACATGGTGGCCAAACTGGGTACTATCTCAAGGGTATAAATTTGTTAGAAATATGGAAAAATGGGGTGGTGAAGAGGGGTCCTGTAAATGCCCCATGTAAATATAAAGGAAAGACTGCCTTCTGAATTTACTCCCTCAATTAGACATCAGATAAACTCATGTGATTATAAATGCCCAGCCGTGAGAGAAACTTCATCCAGAGATCACAAACTATTGGGCGCCAGTGGATCCAGCTTTGAGATGCAAATTCTCAGAAACTAGCTTCCATTGTTACCACTATTAATGGAGTTATTTGTTATGCTATTGTTTGTTTCTAAAAGCATTTTCAGGCAAAGTAATCATTATTTCTACTGTAAGGACCATCATGGTTTCTTTCCCATAAGATAGCAATGCAGAAAATATAGGACATCCAGAAAGAAAAGATTTATTACAAATAAGCAACAACAACAAAAAAACCCTAGTTAATGGAAAAATCAGCAATCTAGGTGACTTTTGCTCTTATTGCCTGGAGGAGGTTTGGAGAAGAGAAGGGTTGGAAGTATAGTTAGAAACATTGGACTGACAATCAGGAGGTGTTTAGCTTATTTCTAGCTGGGTAACAGATTTCTTTATGCGCGGTGCTGGAGCAGAGCCAACGTCAGCTCTAGGCAAAATGAACTACGATCCAGCAACAAATCAAGTCACACTCGTGCAGATCGCTGCAGATGACTGGAGTTGCCAAGGTGGTCCTGAGGGCATCATTTAGAAATAGCAATGGATAGGAATAACCAGAGGTCTAATTTTGTTTACAGAAGAACCTGTTTTACTGACAATGATGAGAATCCAGTTTGATTTTTGGATTCAAAGTTGAGTCTCACAGCCAGAAAAACTATTAAGTCTTTTTTTGAAAATGGGCATGTTTCCTAAATAAACCACTGGAAGATATTACAAAATTCTGTGAGCAATGGGACACAGCCTAGTTGTATGGATTTTTGTCCTACATTCCCCACACTTCTTTGACTTTAACAAAAATGCTGCAGATTGTTCTGAGATTAGTAAAGCAAAAGTGAGGTTTCAAGTGATGGTAATAGAGCATATTCCTGCTGCATCCGAGACTCTTAGAAAAAGTACACAAAGCCTACAAATGTTTCGCCAATACACTGTGTGTAGATAGTAATTAATTACTATGAAAATCATAAACATGACAGTGTATCATTTATTAATAGCTGGACTGTCTTTGCATTTCAGTGGGTATACATACGGTTTGTTCCCTTCTTTTAAAACTTAATCGTGCAGTAGCTCTGCAGAGTCCCAGTGCAAACACTCAATCTGCAGTGAAAGTGCTGCTCTATCGGGAATTTAGAAAACAGTTTAGTTTAGTTTTCTTGTCTTTCCTTTTGCATGTGGGAACTGAGGCCGGTGGAAGTAGTTTTAAAGAAATAAAATCATTGTAGAGGCTTTACATGTTCTGTGCATCTAGTACTTTGTGTACATATTATTTGGCTATTTTGTTTTGCCTTTTTCCTACTGCTTATACTTTTGTCTCTTATCCTGGAAACCCTCGAGCATGTGTTTTTGTATGCCTGAATAGTTCCACTGATCTCAGCAGTACTGGTCTACCTGTAAGGTGTGCTAGGTACCCTAAAAAAGAAATTCCTTTGGCGCAGCAGGAGAGAGAGGGTCCTGATCCTACGCTGGAAAGGTGACAGAACTGTCGCTGTCGCATGTGGCACAGGGGGCATGTAGCAAACCCCCTCCTCCTGTGGCAGAATGAAAGCTGGCGTTAGCTTCTTTCCCCCAGTAAATCCATAACTGAATGCTGTATTTTGCTTTTGGTTGCGCCTAAAATAGGGCAGTGAGTCCCAGTCCAGACAAGGGCTCATAGATGCCACCACACTGGCAGCAATGACCATTATCGTCATGAAAACAGCTGCTATGGTAAGCACATGCTGCAGTGCCATTACCTGCTGAGGAGCTCAATCACTTTGTTTCAACTATAGTAAAAGTATGTAGTTGACATGGCAACCTGTTCTGCAACACGTGCCTATCGATTGGTTTTTCCACTGGAGGAAAGTCCCTGCTTCTTTGAAATCCTGTGTGGCAGCTGTTCCTGCTCCACCGATGATGACAAGCGCACACAGAGCCGGAGCTGTCTCCGCTGTTTGTCTCCTTCCGTGATTTGGAAATGTCCAGTCCTGGTGTGAAGGGCTGCGACTCCATTGATGCAGTGCAGTTTAATCTGTCAGTGCTTACGGCTTCCCTTGTAGCAACTCCCACGAGGCTTTTTCTGTTAAGGCTTTTGTTTAGAGTAAAGTGGATGGTATTTTTCATGGACAGGTGATGAAATTAGTTTTATATGAACTATAGAATGATATATTTGCTGGGTGAAGGACTTGATCCTACAAAGCGTATCCTAAGCATGCAAGTACTGCTGCTGATTTCTACTGGACTACCTCTATTGGTAAAGTGAAGGTTTTGCTTAGTGTATTTGCTGAAGAAACCCATTGCTCTGCATATCACTGCACTGAGGCAGAATGAAAAGCATTTAAAGTGACTTGATTTGCAGTGAAATGGAACAATGCAGAATTTGTCCTGTCACTATAGAGAAGTTGGCAGTCTACTGATTGATTTAAGAGCTCTGCTTGATTATTCACAATTTCAAAGAAAGTCAGAGAGATGCACAAATTAAAACCATGGACCTAATTCTTCTGAAGTGGAAGGTTATTAGATGTGGAGATAAACTTGCTTTCATTTTAATATTCTCTCTGGCTACTGCCATTCTAACAAAGCTTTGAACAATTTTATTGGTCTCACTAAAAATAATTTTTAAAGTGGTCCGTCTTTTATTTTGTGTATCTTACATCCAGTTTAACACATGCCAGTAACATTCCCATATGGACCTGGAACAAATGTTGGAAATTTATAGAAATATGTTACGATACTTTCCTTTTTTTCATGGGTATTTACTTTTTAGGCTCACAAGTGCTAAAGATAGGTGAATTCTAATGTTATCTCATTAGTCAGCTAATATATAGCTCTTTCCAGTAGAGTTGAAGGCTTATTAAGTATTGGCTGCACTAAGGTTTAGGGGGACTAACTGCTGTTCTTTCTTCCATTTTTAAGTGGGCTTGTGCTTTTGTAACTTGAATTCAGTAAGACAGTGAAACTTGTCACGTAAGTCTCTGCATCAATGAACCTATCATCACCTAGTGGCAATTTTTATCCATAACAGATGATTTTGATTTTTTTTTCCTGGTCTTCAACCACTTAAACTATTCAACTTGCGTAGACTAGCTCTAGAGACTATCTTTATGTGGAAGTTTGAACTCATTTTCAGATGTCTTCAGACATGATATACTCACTCATAAATCTTACTTAAAACCGGAGATCCAAAGTCCAAAGACTGTTCATCTGTGAATAACGGACTAAGGCTCAAATCCTTTGCCTTGCTGCTTCACAAATGGATATAAAAAACACACAGGACTCGGGTCAGGACTCACGTTCTGAACGGACGGATCTTCTGCTCATGTAGAAATTATCCATACCACCACGTTACCACCCACAACCTTGACTCAGCTTTGCAGACTATTCCTTCACTGGAGACACGTACAAATGAGAAGCTGATCCTGCAAAGCTTGCCTGGCTTCCAAGTCCGTCTCTCAGTGGGTAGACTGATGTGGTCACCAACAATAAATACCGTTTTCTCATTTGTTCTCATTGTCTTGGCAAACACATCCATGGAGGGTGTATCTGTGAGCAATTTTATGTCTCAAAATGTGAACGTTTTGCTGCAGTTCACAGTAGGCCGAATTCTCTTTCAACTCATTGCTTTCCACTGGTGATAATTTTATCAAATAAATCTCTTTTCAGATAGGATTTTATATTCTAGGTTTCAGCTCATAGGTATTTCTTGGGCTTATACTGGTGGTATAAGGTTGTCAAATCAATTCAGCTACTTTTGCTTTTACTTAGAAGGTTAGTGGGATTACTTTTTTCCAATGCATAAAGCACGTATTTCCCTCCCATATATCCTGTTGAGAAAACAGTTATAGTTAGGAACTGCACTTATATTTAATTCTGTAGATGTAATGAATTCCTAGCTTTTGAAAAAAAAATTTTAACAGAAAATAAAGTAGCTTCAAGGTATTTAAAAATAGAAATTCAGGACTTGTGCCATATGTGTTATGTATGCATTTCTAAGGCTTCATTTAGGTAAAGCAGCTTAAAGAGTATCATCATCTCTGGGCCGCTTTATCTTGACGGCAGCCAGCACCTAAAACATTATGCTGCATTGAGCAAAAATCTCAGGGTACTGGCTTCCTTAGGTAAAAGAAGAACATAGCTTTCTCTGCCAAATATGGAAAAAGCACTAAATTTATTTTACTGTCTGTATACGACTTAGGAATTAATATTAATCAAGAAAATTAATTAATTTTAGTTGAGAGGAATTATTTATATTGTGGTGTTTGACAAAACGTACGTAGTGCTGTGAAGGGAGAGGTTACTCTAAGGTGTACTCACAAGGCGGAAGAACAAGGGTAGAGAGCTGATCAATACTTTTATATCTAACCTTAAGCTTTGGTATTCCTAATGGTGTATGTGCAGTCGAACGAACAGGAACTAAGCATGAAAAATCTTGCATCATTTTTAAATAATACTGTGGATTCAAAAACTGCTGATATATTATTTTTCCGTAAGTAATAGCAGACTGGAAAAATCCCCAGTTTTACAGTGTCAGAGCACGTGTAGTTGTGAATGCTAATGAGAAACTACCTCTAAATCAAGGACCTGTCAGGATTTTCCCACTACGGTTTCTCTAAGGTTGAAGTCAAGATAAAATGCTACAGTTATTACTGTGATGTAAAAGACCAATACTGCATGACACAGCAGGGCCAGCTGATTAGCTTGTTTACAGTCATAGACTTCACATACAGGAGTCCAGATGTGCAGCTTGCTACAAACTTCAAAAAAAATGAACAGTAAGGATGAGGAAAAACTCAATAAGCAAGTATTTTTTTCCTTTTTTTCCTTGTCCCTTGGTTTAAAGACCTTCTTTAAATTAAAAAAAAAAAAAGCTACAAAAAGAAAGAAAATACCATTTTTTAAATTTAGACATTACAGGAGTCTGTTTTGGTTTTGTTTTTTTTTTTTAATGCTTTGATCACATTTGATGATCCTGATGAGTCCAGCTGAGTTAACTGATCAGCAGTTACTTCAAAGCACCTAGTGATGGGTTTAGTCTGTCACTTAAGACAACATTTGTTCATATTATTCATCCAGAAAGTCATGGGTTTATAGCAGTTCCAGAGTAAAATAAACCCATACTGGCAGCACATTTTTAGTCTAGATATCTACAGCTACAAGAATCTTTTACTAGTAAGAAAACATCTCCAAAAAGTGTAACTAAACCAGTATTGTTATTCTGGCAATTATTTCTAGAGGTCTAATTATAAATGCTAGTACAGCTATCGTCTGAGTGTTTGTTTTGCAGCATATGGTTTATGTTAATATGTTTCTAAAAAATAAAACAAGAAGAAAGTCCAGTTTTCAGTTGACTCTACATGAAGTAATTGCAACTCCACTGGAAATTATGGATCAATTGTTGCATTTATCTAGCAGGTATAACTAAACGCATCAAATATTTTAGCTGGTAACACAGTTTTAAAAGACACCACTTTTGTTTAGATTGACTACAGATACATTTACTTAAATCAATTGGTTTGCATGTACTTGCCTATTATAGCAATCACACAGTGAATATATTTATCTACAAATTGAAGTTTGGCTCCTATAACTGTAAGTGAGGAACATTGGCTTTTTCTGCTTTACTAGCTTTACCTTTAATCACACTTACAGAGAGTCCTTAATGGGTTGTGAGATCCAATAATTGAGGTGGTAAGGTTAATGGGGCATCTTGTTATGCTACACATTTTTTTTGCAAACAATTTTATATATTAAATGTGTGAAATCTTTGCCGTAGGAAAGGGAGCCAAGAATTTGAGTGGCTAAACAAGGTGAGTCCAGCTAATGGCTGGTTACAAAAATAAAGTCTAAGAACGATGAGAGCAGCTGTCTTTAGAGAATGACACAACTGTAAGATATAACCAGTATCTGAAATGTGGCAGGGAATGATTTTGTCTAGCAATGGCAGATCTGAGGGAGTTAAAATAACAATGGTTAAAACCTGCACTTGTGATTATCGTAATTCATCCTGCAAAAGCCAGGAGATGCTAATCTCCATTCAGTGTCTTTTATGTATGTGACCATACCTGCCATGCCCAGATCTTTTGATCACCTCTCTGGCCATGGAGATGCTGAGCATCGCCTCCACTTTCAGTGCAGGAATACAGTACAGAGACATTTTTCATACCAACTAAGAACTGGGGTATAGACCATTTCCTGTCAGGATAATTTCTGCGACAGGATTTTGGCTAAATGGTCCATTTGGTAAAGGCATAAGGTTATCTTCTCACTCAAACTGTCACCATCCTTCTGAATTTACGCTACAGGAACCACTCACAAGCTTGGTTATCTACTGTGACCCTCACTGGGTCCTTTGGCGACCATCTGTCTCTCTCCAGGGTATTTCCAACGGTGGTGCAGTACGGAGAATTTCCTGTGGCAGTGGTTGTTCTTACAATACATCAAACAGGGCAAGAAAGGCACATGCAATCCTTAGGACACGCAACACTCCATGTTTTCTCTTCTAAGGAAATTCTGCCAGCTAAAGGGGCAGTAGTTGCCTTACCACAGCCAGGCAAAGGCTGTGCTTCCCTCCCTGCCACCCGTACTGATTATCTGCTTTTTGAGCCAGCAAATCACTTCACTTAAACCCCAAATTTTCTCACTGTGCACTGTGATATTTAGAGAATTGAAGAAACTGTTCTGCTTAAAAAGCAAGATGTACTGTGCTTTTGTACAGTACTGGTTGTCAATAAAATGTAATTTAGCTAAAATGGAAGTACTGATTGTCAATAAAGTACAATTTAGCTAAAACAAAAGGCATATTTCTGACAAAAAGCTTCCACAGCAGTAGCGGCAGTAGAAGTGATCCAGAAAACACTGACATTATTGAAACTGCAGGCTTGATTTTTTTTTTTTAATATCCAAACTCTTGTGTTCAAACTTTCAAACAGAATGGCCGCGTGAGCAGTAGGCATTTGTAAAGTTGTTATCAGCTGAAAGCTGCATTAAAGAACAGTAGCTAAACATGTTTCTGCTGCCGTGCTTCTACCGAACACGCGCTCCTACACACGCCGGAACCCCCACGCCAAACCTCCTGTGAAAAACGTTGCCGCAGAAACCCTCCTGTGTGTATTGAGGACCTTTCTTAGTTACCTGTTCGTAGAATAGACAGAAATGTGTCTTTTAACAGCCAGATCATCCATCCCCAGGATGTAAGCAATTCCAAGGGATATGATAAAACTTATTTTAAAAAACAAAGAAGGAACTAAATGTAGCATGTAACCATTTAGATCAAGACTGGAGGAAAAATGGGCCTGTTCAATGAAATGTACAGGAAACATTTAGGAGACCAGAATATAACTTTCAGGATTGTTAAACAAAGAGAGAAAGAAAACGGACAGGAATTTTGTCATTTTTCATTAGAGTTTTCAACTTCTAGCAACCTCCAGGGTGTTAATTTTGTTCTTTACCAAAGTGCCATCCACAGAGCTAGAGAAATAAGAGGAGGTCTGGGTTTTGATGTAACTCCCGGGGTTAGCCCAAATCCACACGTGTGCAATGCACATAGCGGAAAACTGTTCACACAGTCTTACTTAAAGCTGCTTAACAGCTTAAAATGATAAAAAAGCCCTTAACACAATTTAAGAACTTAAACCACTTAAACTGTTGGCAGCAGCTTGTGAGCGTGAGGCGTTTTGGCGGGGCGGGCGCGGCCTCCCTGCGGAGCGCAGCCCTGGGGCAGGGCTGGCAGCTCCCCGCGCTGCCTGCGGGCGACGGGGCCCTCCGGAGCCCAGCCGGGCGGCCCGGGGCGACCTGGCGGAGACAGGGGAAGAGTCTTCTACGTATTTTTACGTAGCGTGGTGTGAGTGCCCGGATTGCTTTGCTTTAAGTAATGTGGCAGGGAATCTTACAGGTACGTGAGGTGTAAGTGGCACCCCCCAGTGCAACAGGGAAGAGGGTGGCGGAAAAACATTGTCTGTGACAAGTCTTCAGCTGTGGAAAACAGCGTCAGCTCACGGGCCCAGGGCAGGCTCCTCAGGAGCACTGTGAAGAAACCTCCTGCAAGAGCTACGAGGCAAAACGTTTCGCTTCTGCGGCTTCAGGAGCCGGAGGCAGGTGGGAGGTGGCATGAGTGGGCCTTCGGACGTTTTGAGGAGGATCTTTTTTTCTGGTTTTGGGAAAAAGAAATGGGGTGTGGGAGGCAGGGAGGGTTGCTTTAGTTTGACTGATCTCAAACAGCGTTAGTCAGTTGGTCATATCAGATGCACGTCATTGTTATTATGTGAAGTTACACATTCTAAAACAAAAGAAACCACTCTTTATGAGATCCAGTTTGGTCCCTGCTGCCGCACGTGGTGGTCAGTGGTTGAATGTGCGTTTGTGTGTGCGTGTGCTCAGATGAAGAAAACGGTGGCACTGCACAGAAGCCACACTTGAGGACAAAGGAAGGAGGCACAGGAATGGGAATGAACGGCTGAAGGTGGCAGTGATGCCACCTTACATGTTTTGAAACTTGGCCTGCTTTTCATTGATGCAGGCAGTGATTTACACCTTTCTTGGCAGAAAAGGCTGTAAAACAGGAGTGAATTACATTCTGTACAATTTGAAAATAAATGGTGCATTCACAGCCACTCATGTCGAGGCCCATTTACACTTCCAGAGTGGTATAATGAGTAAATGAAAGTTAGGCCTGTGTGTGAATGAAAAATGCCTGGTTTACTAGAGGCTGTGAAAAGAGAGAGAGAGAGAGACTTAGTGGAAAATGGAAGCGAGACTTTTATTTGTTTGTTTAAAACACTCGTATTGATTTGGAGTCAGATGGAGTATTGGTGTAACTGCAAACTAATTCCACTGAATTCTGCAAGGTATTTCTGGTGATGCTGATGGGGCTGGAACTTTATATTTATCATCTGAGTTTTTCCTGTGCGAGTAAGTCTGTATTGCACTACATCCTTGTGCAAACTTGGCATCGTAATGTTTACGTGAATGTTATCTGTCCAAAAAAAAAATCTTTACTGGGGTGAAAAAGAGCTTGGGTATAGTTAAATTCATATGATCTCAATACAATAAAATTACTCCTTGGTTTTCTTTTATGATGAGGAAAAAGATATGCAAATGTTACTCGGTGAGGGTAAGTCTTTTCTGACTAATGATAGCTATAGAAAGAAACATTTAATGAATGAAATCTTGGTAATGTACTATGTAATACTAACATCTCAATATCGCTTGAATTTCAGAACATTTCAGGATCTGTCCAAACAAATGGATATATCTTACGGTACAGTCAGGGATTCAGCAGTGTATGAATACTTTAAAGCTAAAGGGACAAACCCTTTGGAGCAGGACAACACATTTGCTGAACTGTGGAGGACTATCAGTAAGAATAATGGGGCAGATAACTGTGTATCGAACCCTTCTGAAGGCATCAGGAAGGTAAGACTGGATCACAGGGGTTTTTGTTTAATTTTTGTGCTGTATCAATGCTGTTTGCATGGAGTTAGTAATGTTAAGTCACAGAAAAGCGATTACATAGTCATGAAAAAAAAATCAAATCTGAAGTTCCTTTTAGTAACTCGATGGCAGATAAGAATCATATTTTGGGGTCATGGTTTTAAATTTAAGTACCTTAGTTCTGCCTAAGTCTTCAGTATATAAGTCCTTCTTTGGATCTGGCCATAAGGTTTCTCAGTTTCTTGGGAGCTCCGATAACACCATTTTGAATGTCATTCATATTATTATCCAGGTACTGGCTCTTGTCCTTTGCTCATTTGAGTGGTTTTTCTTCTGAGTTGATGGATTGAACTTATGGGAAACATGAGTAAGAATCAAGGAATTCATTTCTCTTAGAACAGAAATTTAATGCAAGATTTTCTTTGTTTATTCCAAACGTAAAGAAAGTGCATACACTCCTTCACATGTCACCATGCTTTCACCTAACTTTTATTTCTCCCAGATATGACTACATGATTTTTTGGTGAAACTGAGCATTGATGTGGGATTCAAGGACTGATGTATAATGGCTTGGGATCCTACAACCTTGTGCCAAGTCCTGTGATAAACAGCTCTGGTTCACATCATGCAAATAAACATGTCCACACTTTCTCACTCTTAGTCTGCCTCTCTTCTTATCTGCTTCCCATCTTGTAGTTCAGCAAAAACAGAGAGTAAATAACATCAAACCACATTGTGTCCAGGAGTACGTTATGGCAGAAGGGATGCAGACATGGTGAAAGTTTAATGTGCTGCTCCTTTAGTGAAAAGTGTCCGCTTTATTTGTCAATTGATTTTTTTCACAAAACAAGCGAACAGCTGTTATTAACGTAGTGATTGTTTGATCAAAGTTATTCTGTTGTCAGTGAAACACTGATTCTGAATAAATGTATTACTAGTTCTTTACACTTTTGTAAGTGGGAAATAATAAAATAGTTGGGGTTTGGGTTTCTTTTTTTTTCTTTGAATCTTTGAAACCTTTTCTGAACAGTCAGAGGGAAAGCATCCAAAATTTACTGGTTTTTACAGTGCCATAACTGGGCTGAATACAGTAACACAGGCCATCCCATTCCCCAAATCAAAGTCCTTTGAAATAAGATTCCCAACTGTTTGTGTGACTTTTGGACATATATACACAGTCCTTGTATATATATATAACAGTCCTTATATAAACAGTCTTGTCTCTTCCCAGCACAGGGCTATTTAGTCACTAGTTTTGGTTCACCCTGCCTTTTCTCCCATCTCCCAGCTGAGCTTTCCTAAAGCCCTCTGCACTCGACTCGAGGAGCCTTTCTTCCTTAAGGTAGAACTCTGGCAATAGCAAACTCTGCAGCGTGTTGATTCTTTTTTTCAATTTGCTCAGCACTTCATGAAAATGAGGCCTCTATTTTGAGAGACTTTGTTAGCATTTAAAGGAGGTAGAAATTAGAGACATTAAGTAATTAATTTTCTATGTACCCTGGCATTAAAACCAATAATAAAACAGTTTACCTAAGAAAAAATGCACATTTTTTTTCTTTTTTACCATTCTTATGTCAGTGGATGCTCTTTAGCCATGAGATTCTAAATACTCTTGTTCTTCAAGCCTACTGCATGCTGCCGTTTACTATAGCTAGATATGCCTAAGCCAGAAATGTAACTGTAGATTGGCAGGCTGTTTAGAATACCAGCTACATTGTCTGTATGGAGCTGGCAGCTCCATCCTATCTATGTGATAATAACTTTTCATATTAAGTTTGATTTCAATATTGTAGGGTGATTTTTATATAACTTGATCAGCTTATTCAATTAACGTCAACAATAACCAAATTTACTTCAGTCCCCAAAGCTGACCAAGGCTGCTATTTGATTAGACACCTACATAAATTGGGCTTAATATTTAATAACATTATCAACTAAACTGTTGTGTTTATAGTTTAAATGTCGCTCTTCCTAGCTCATTGAGCTCTTTGAATAAACAGGCAAGTTTTCCATGTAAACTGTTATAGCTAGAGATTCTGTTTTTCTAAAGGAGACTTGATGTCAGCAAAAGAAATGGGACTTTCCATCCGTAAACATGTACTGCTGCATGAAAGAGATGTAAATGTGCCTTAAAAGTGTATTTTATAGGAAATGGGGAAATCTAAATCTCTCTAGCATAAAAAGATCCCTGACACGTTTTTCTGAATGAGGACTTGCCCAACACAATGCAAAAAAAATCACTACTACGCTTTCTCCCCTCCTTCCCCTTTCCATTTTCTTCAGACAGCATCACGGTTCAGCTGCAGTTACAAACAGCAACGCCACTTCAATGCAAAACAGGGGAGTGCTGCTTATTTATGGTACAGGCAGGTATTTCAGATGTTTTTCTCTATTCCGTTTACCTCCCTCCATTTTCCAGAGATTTTCCTGCTTCCTTTGACTGGCTAAAAACAAAAGGATAATAGTGGAAGACACTCCTGAAAGCATTTGTGGCCTTTGGTTGCCATGGCAGAGGTCTCTTTTCAGACACAGCACAGTCCCTGTAGCCATGAGCCTGACCATCTCCCATTGTCAAGGCACAGCTTTTCCAACACTGTTAGAGCCACAAAAAGGGCATTAATGCATTGCAAAGTCACGTAAGCGACAGAAGGACATTGCAGAGCCAGAGGGGCAACTTGCTTTTCTTGTACTCCCAAGGCAATTGAAAGTGGTCATTGCAAGGAAAACGTCCTCCTATTCATAAACGTCTCTACATAGCGTAAGAGAAGGTTTCCAGGCAAATCACCAGTCCATACAAAATGCTTCTTTGCCACTTGGGTTTTCTGGTACTATAACAGACGAGGATTGACTAATGCTGTCGTATAGAAAGTTTCTTTCTGGGTCAAGCTACAGCTAGGATCCCCAAGAAGCATGCAGTGGGTAGCTCTTGCTGTCTTATCCCAGGCGGACACTGGCATTGGAATCACACACATTTCTAAGCCATTTGTAAATCTCAGCAAGCTGCATAATACCCAGTGGCAATCAGTTCTGCAGGGCAATTATTAGTTACCACAAGATATGTAATAACCTGTGGCTTTTTTCATCATGGGCAGCCATTTTTGCTTTGAACAAATGAAGTAATATGACCCCTATGATCCATAACTATATAGATATATATCCCATATATATATACCTTTTATATGTATACATAGGAGAGTTAAATTGTTATTGTATTTTTTAAAAGTCTTGCTTTGGTGGAGACTGTTTGTTCCCCTGCCCAAACAATTTGGTGCCAAAATTACTCTGAATCCTTTCTTTTCTTCCTCTATATCACTTTTGATAAAATGATCAAACCCAAGTACAATACAAAATGTGAATGTATCATTGATTTAGGCAATGGCACAGTAAGAGTTTATTCCTTCCCTTTTTTGCTTCCTGCAAAAAGTTTCTTTCCCTTAATCAACGCTAAACATTAAATCAGAGCATTTCTTGTTGAACAGTCACCTCTGTTCATTTTTATTTTGAAAGTAAAAGTAATTTACAAGTTCAATGAATAGGATTTTTTAAAACTATTTTTTCCAATAATTTATTGCCCACAATGAATTTTATATTGTGAATTGTGGTTGCTTATCCCTATGTTTTCATGGGTCCTCATAAATTTCTCCATTTCTTGACCCATCAGCCTTTGGAGTGAAAGCAAATGATTCCTTAAAGCCTTTAGTGGCTCCTTAATTATATTAATTTTTAAATCATTTGAACAGGATTAATTGGCATGTTTGTTTTCTTTTTTTTTAGAACCATGTTGCTTCTCTTGAAGGACTTTTTTATAGATAATACATGTTATCCAAACATGTTTTTGAACTATTCCACTAGTGCCAACGTAAAGGTCCTTTTTTGATATTTCTGTGGTACCAGCCATATGATGGGATCAGCTACAGTGACACTCCATTCTGGCAGTAGATTAGTGATGAATGTTGCATTATTCTTGCACTTTTGTCTTTAGTATGCTAGCTTCTTCATAACTTTCAGATAAATCACAGACATGTTAGCGATTAATCTGAAATTCATCTTTTTTCAAGTTATTATTATTTCTTACCATGCTTTCTTTGAAAAACCATCGTTTTACCATCAGTAAACCAGGATCCTTTGAACAATATTCTTCCATCTCCCTCCGTGTTGAAGAGTGACATTATGAGGTTGCTTACTGCTTTTCTGAAGTACTACTATTCTCTTTGTGGTCCTTCTTATATCTAGGAGGCAATCTTCCTTGGCCTTTTAGTTTTTTATGATTGTGAAGAAGAAATATTTTTAATATGTTTTGCCTAGGAGGTTCTTTTTTTCTTAAATCTGTTTTCTTAAACCTCTTCAACCAAAGATAAATCTGGTGTCTTTGGTGTAAACCACCATAGCAGTTCCACCTGGGTGGAATAAGTGAGTGCTGCTTTGACTGAATTTCTGTTAAAGACATTTTTGAAAATTTAACCAAGCCATTTTTGTTTTGTTCTGCAATATGCCTGCATGCTGAGAGTCACAATAAGGCCATAGCAAAGGAGCAAAATATGAAGGCCAATTAAAAGTCTAAAGTATAAATTTTAGCTTATTATTCTGTGTTTCATTTCAGTCATTCTTTATTGAAGCTATCTTACCTATTCTCAGCTGGTATTTGCCACATTCCCTTTTACCATCTCTCTCTATATATTATCTTTGCAATGATGCAGTGTATGATCACTAGAACATTTTTATTCTTTTTTGGGCCCTAAAAACATACAATGCAGGCATTAGAGGGCTGAGCTGTGAATGCGAGAGCCTGAGGATATGGATCTCTGCTGCATTGTGGGCAGGACTCAGTTGCACGGGTAGGTACATCTGTGTCATACCCAACTAGGGAGCCATGATATGTTTCCTGCTCATACATGCCATGGGTCAGTGTTTCCTGCAGTTCTTAGTCTTCCTACCTCCAGCACCCGCCTGGCCTGGAAGCTAAGGGGTATGCACATGTGCACGCCTGCATTCTTTCATGTAACAAAAATGAAAAGTTTAAACTACTTTTTAAAAGTTTTGGTTTGATTTTTTTGGTTGAAAATAAGTGTCAATTTCATTTTGTTTGGCTTTTACTGCTTGCCTAGTGAAGGTATATAAAAAGTAAATATATCTCAAACACACATATGTATGTGTTATGTTGTATGTCTTGTACACACGTTTTTCAAAGTTTGCCAGTTTTTCTTTAAATTGAGCAAAAGATACAGCTTAGCTGTCAAAACAGATATTACAGGGAAGTGAAGGGGGCTGAATTTAGACCACAATTAAACATTTGGTCATAAGGAAGCTTTCCATGCAATGAACATTTATTCAGAGAAGAAAATTACGCAAGTGGAAGAAGTTTTGGAAGAAACAAATCCTCCCTTAGGAAAACGGGATCTTTGGAGATTCTGTTTTTGGCAATCAGAGGGGGGAAACAGTCTTACATCCAGTATTTCTGGGGGTTGAGAAATATGTATAACTAAGAGTTTAAAACTCAGATTCCTGTTTATGCTAAAATTATCAGGCTGTTAGAGAAATAATGTTCTACAGATGTGATGGCACTGGATAGAATGGTTTATGTCATAAAAAGTATAAAATTGATAAGAAGAGACCTGGTAGACTTTGTTTATTGACCACTTACAGTTGTAGGACATAATTTAGGATAGCAACATTGCAAATGGAAGAGAAGTAGATCTTGTCAAAAGATCTGCTGTCTAACACTGAAAGTCAGCGTACAAAGCTCTTCTATACAAGATAACATACAGAAAACTGTGGCTTGAAAAGTAGAATCAATAATGTGATTTTTCTCTAGACATTGCCTTATAATTGAAATCGAATATTTGAGAAAGATTATTCGTCAAGTATTACTAAGAATAAGATGAGGAATGTATGACATATTGCCAGTGTTCTTCTTTTGTAAATTGTAAATTTGAAAAGATGATTTATGGAGCAATTCTGAAACAACTAAAAGATACAGCTATTTAAAACAAAAAACCAAACATACCAAAAAAACAACCAGAAAAATGCAAGACATGTTTTAGCACAGTGATTTAGGCCAAATCTTTTCCGGGTCTCCTCTTTCTGTACATCCATCAGGCAAGTTTTTGTTCTCTAATAACAGATTTTGATTAAATTCTGCGTACAGTAACAAATGCTGTTGTCGTTGGTCCCATGAGTACGTATTTTTAGTGCACTTGAACTTGGACAGTTTTCTGTCATAGGCAGTAAGAGCCTGTGTACTATTTACCATAGAGCACAACCTGCCTGAGATGTGCAAAAATAGGGATTTTGATGGTCCTTCCCTGCCAGGAACACCAGTGGGACTGATGCCCATTGCCTGTTGTCCCTAACCAGGTAGGAGGCCTACCAGCACCATCACAGATGTGAAAGCACAAAATGTGAATCGTTAAAGCCCATCACAGGAAAAGCAGAGGGCAAGATGCAGAGATGTGCTGCTAACAACCCAGTTGGTTATGAGTACACGATCATTCAGAAAATACCTTTGAGAAGCACATTTTCGGCTTCCAAGAATGTAGGTTGCTGGCTGAATACAGGCTAGATGCCTTGAGGAATCACTCCCTTGCCATCCTTAATCTTTTACGCATCCTTGCGTTGATAGGTTATGAAGCTTTTTCTGGCTGTCGCGTATAGTAAAGAGTGATTTGTTCGTTCTTTCCTCCTTTGTGCCACCATATCCATTTTAGGTAGGCAGCCAGGGATAGTATTAGAATGCAGACGTGGAAGTCTTGCTCTGGTCTGGTTTCATACAGTGACATTTAAGTGAGAGATATTTTTATGAACGTTAGTTTAATAAGTTGTGTGAGCTAAATCAATGTATGATTTTAACAGTAGAGTCCTGTGGCTCCTGTTTGAGCAACTCCTGTAAGACCCATAGTGTAGTTTAGATTTTAATGATGTTTTGTACTAGGATAGCAATAGTTGTCTGAGGCTATATGCATTAATTACTGTTACTTTGAACTGACCAGCGAGGTGGCAAAGTAGAAAGTGGGGACAAACCCACAATGATGGCATAACCTTAACAAAAAATTATTTTCAAAGTGGTCAGTACAGGCTCATTTAAATCTTATCAAAGAGGAAGGATATAACATTTTTACTCTGGTTTAACTCAGAAGCAAATGAATTTGGGGATCTTTGATTGCCTTGATGCAGATGAAAGAGAAGGGGGGAGAAAGAGGTGGATTATGGCAAGAAGCTTACAGAAAATCCAGTCAACATACTTTTAATCTTTGTTTCCCTGGATTCTACCCACTAGAGGATAACTCACCCATTTGATTTATTGTCATGTTTAAACAACTTTCAGGGACTTCAGAAAGCTATGGTTTATATCAAAGCATGGTGAAGTAAAATTAGTTTAATTGCTCAACTGAGGAATCCAATACGATGAAATAACTGAGGGAGTCTTATAGGCTTACAGGTGAATTCAAAACTGAGCTTAAACAAAAATGGAAAATATGTGGAAGGATGAGCTAATTCCGTGTCAGAGCTGCAGCCATTTGCTAGGAGAGCTTGGTGATTCACTTCCCATAAAGAAATACATGCAGGACTTCAGCTCCCTGCCTTGCTTTGTTCTGACCTAAAGAAAGATCTGAAATCACCCGAAGTTTAAAGAAAAAAAAAGTCTTGGAAGTCTACATTCGTGACTACTCATTTATTTGTATTAGATGTTCCAGCCCATCTGTTCCATTGTGCTCTGTATGTTCACTAGAGATTTAAAAACATACTACTTAAATATATTAGGAAACCAATGATTACTTTAACTGAACAAAATTATGACTTTTTTCTTTACTGAATCCCTATCCTGAGATGTTTCTTACATCTTATGTTAAGTAAGGTGATTTACATTCATCGTATGCACTGCGTGCAGGCACTGGTTTGAATCCTAATTAAGGCTGACATTTAAGGACATCTGCATGGGTGTGTGCTAAAAAAAATATTTGTCCCAAAACTGAGATAATAGGAGACGCTGGTGACTCTTCTTACCCGTGAAAAAAAGAGGGAACTCTTTAAGCTCAGAACATGTCTTTTGTTACAGGACTAACATAGTTCTCAGAAGGGGCTTTGTTTATTTACATGTTTATATGAGGAAGACTGTAAAGTTACCATTTTGTGACTGTGATGACTAGAAAGCACCACTTAGCGCTCATACTGTACCCATCTAGTTACGTGATGTTTAGAACCAGTCATGCTCCTCCTAATCCATGTCTCCTACAAAACATACATCAAATTTCATCAGCTAAGGCAACAGCTTTCATTTATAATTAATTACCTGTTATGTAAGCCTTGCCTACTCTTACAGTTGGCTATGTTATCCTATGTATTCCTATTAAAAATGGAAGATATTTGAGCAAGGTTTGATGTAGATGAGGTACTGCTGGGAGGGAAGAGTGTTAGAAATGTATTAAGAAGTTGGAGGTCTACATACAACCTGTGACCTAATGAAATACCACTGTGGAGTAATGACAAGCTCAGGGTTTGTTTGTTTGCTTGCTTTTTGTCTTACCTAGAAATGTAGTTTTGTTTAGATTTTGTTGTGTTCATGATGTATTTACAGGCAAAGAAAGGAAACTATGCTTTCCTGTGGGATGTGACGGTGGTGGAATATGCTGCGCTGACAGATGATGAATGCTCTGTGACAGTCATTGGAAACAGCATCAGCAGCAAAGGATACGGGATAGCACTCCAGCATGGAAGCCCCTACAGAGATCTTTTCTCCCAGAGGTAAACCAAAACAAAGCTCATTTTATAGGATTTCTTTCTGCAATCAGCAAGGCATCCCATTTGTGGTTCACATTAATTTTGGCAATTATTGAATAAAGGACAGTGAATAAATGACAGCAGAGATGTTAAGAGTTCAGGCTTCAACAAAGCTGCTACTTCTGCTCCATGTGCATCTGCTTAGGGAGGAGGGGACTGAAGGTGGTGTGTGGCCTCCCACCTCCAGGCAGCACTGCCTCTGGCAGAAAAAGGACTGATGCACTCAGAGCTTTGTATGAGCTAGGGGAGAGATTGAAAAGAGATCTCTGATTCATGCTATGTTTTGCAGGCTTTGAAGCAATGTGTTGCTCCCTACAGTAAGCAAGTAATAACACCCTGGTTTATCCTTTAGGATGGAGAGGCAGGTCGAAGCCCCACAACGGTACAGGAAAACAAGAATTGTTGAGTATTGTGTGGGATTGCCAAGACTATGAGACTATAAAACTATGCCATTTAGCGATCTCTGAGCTGCCAGCTAGGAATACCTTTTTCATGTGAATGTGTACAGTGAAATGAAGACATGCAGTTGTGCAGGCATGTGTGGCCTTAGTGGAAGGTGAGCGGGTGCTCTGCTCCAGACAGGGGGCTGAAACAAGGTTTCCTCTTCTCACTCCTTCTTTAAAAAAAGCAGTAAAATGCCAGCTGCATAAGCAGAGACAAAGCTGCCTCAAGAGAAAAGATTGTTAGTAAACAGCTAAAACAGTTATCAAACCAAATGCAAAATGAATCATTCATGGAGAGAAAGGACATTTCACAAGAGGCAAAACAATGATTAATTAGCAACTGTTAACACAGTAATTCAGGCATGAAGTAACAGCATTGAAGTAGAATCCTTTTGAATAACTACATTTGCTGAAGTAAATGAGTTGGTTGCTGCTTAAATGGATTTGTATTAAGTGGCACACAAATAGTAGCATGTTTAGTCTCACATGATTTTGAAATTATTGTGGGAGAGCAGCAGTGGAGTGGGTTGAGCATTTCGCTAGTGGGACCAGCTGTTGCAGCTGAATGTAGCCAGACCAGCCATGACTAACTGGAATATGGTGATTTCCCTTGGAAATGCTTCTTGCATTGCAGTGGAATTTTTTACAGTCTCTTCTTTTTCTAAAGTTACCCAGTGGAGTTTACCTGCTGCTGTGAATAGAAAGAAATCCTGGTATAATGGAGTTTCAGATGAAGAATACTGCGCGGTGGTGGCGGTGGGATGGAGTTTTGAATTGTGGGACAGTAGCTTTAAGAGTTATGCGACATATGGAAAAGACCAAAAAACTGTGAAAAAGTATCATTGAAAATAATACTTGTGTTTTGAAATTTCTGCAGGATCTTAGAGTTGCAAGAAAGTGGAGATTTGGATGTTCTTAAACAGAAATGGTGGCCACGGATGGGACGTTGTGACCTGAATAGCCATACCAATGCACAGACAGATGGGAAGGCACTCAAGCTTCACAGTTTTGCAGGCGTTTTCTGCATTTTAGCAATAGGCCTTCTTCTTGCATGCTTGGTGGCAGCATTGGAGTTGTGGTGGAACAGCAACCGTTGTCATCAAGAAACACCGAAAGAGGTCCATAACTTTTATTCTTATCACAATTAAAAGTAGAAAACACAAAAGAAAGAGAGAGCGAGTGGAAGTTTTGGGATTTTAGGTGCTCTCATACAATAAATTTGATTTATTCTGATTCACCATACTAAGCTTCGCATATAACTTTTTGGGTGGTTGTTTCTAAACAAATAAAAAAACCAAAACGTGTCTTTTGTGCACATGGAAGGTGCCAAACTGTCAGCCCTGGAGACTAAAGTCTTCTATTTATTTATAGAGCAGATACAGCATGGGCAGCAGCAGTGCAAACTTCCCCACATTGCCCCACCAATGTGCCTCAACCCTGACCTGGAGAGACCACCTTTAGGGGTAAGAGAGTAGTTCAGAAACATGCCCTCAGCCTCTCTGCTGCGAGTGACGGGGAGGCCAGTCACGGGCGCCCAGTTGTGCCATCTGTGGTAATGTTTTCTCTGATCTGAGACCCCATCCATCAGCTGCGAGAACCATGTCCATCCTGCGCAGGCTGTGCAGCTGCCAGCAGCTGGTAGCTGGTTTCCTTCATGGCTGACCTAGGCTGAGTTTGAAGAGGTACACAAGCAATTAAAAATAAAACAGCTAGTTATTAACTGAATAAGCCATATTGCCATGACACTGTTTAAATGCTTCCTTTCTTTTGAAATCAGTTTTATTTCTAAAAGTACGAGCCCCTGAGTAAACTGACCTTCATATGACACATTTTACCTAGCAAAATATATCTAAGAATTTCTTGGGTTTGAAGTTTTCGTCCACAGCAGCGAGTAATAGTTAGCAATGCTATGACAGAATAATCAGTCCATACTCAGATTTGTCTTGCATGAAGCCTGTATTTGTTTACATAGATTAAATGTTTAACAAACTAACCCTTGTAATTTTGGAGACACTGAGGCATTTGTAGGTGCTTTCATGTTGGAACAGGTGTTTGTTACAAGCAAATAATAGCAGTGAGCTGCACTACAGCTGGAAAATAGTACATAGCCCATCAATTTCAATCTATGTTTCTCAGGTTGCCAGGAGTGCTACACTAATTGACGTACCTATCACCTGTAAGCAATTCTGGCAAATGGGAGCTGAAGATATATGTTGCAGTCTGTAATGTTGTGAAATATTTATCAGTAAGATTCCATTCTTCTGAGTTCCCGCTTCTCCCATTTGAATTCATCCATCAAGTGCTTGGTGATAAACATCTGTACCATGTTTGTGGGACAAAGCTGCAAAGTCACTTGCCTGTGGCTCCACAACGTACAATAGTGAAAGGGAAATTTTGGTAAAAGGAAGCATGCCTCTGCTTTGCACAATGCAGCATGCCAAAAGCAGGCACAGGGAGAACACAAGTAGGTACTCTTGCGTATAAAGTATCTTTCATATGAACAGAAGTGCATATTTAATTGCTCTTTGGTTAAATACTGTAGCATTTTGCTCTGCTGCCCTGTAGAAGTGACTCCTGCTGTAACCCCAAAGGCCCCATCCCACGTTAGCATTGCTAAAGCCTCAGCCCTAGCAGCAGGCTGTTCACTGCCCACTGTGGAAGCCCGGCAGGGCAAGGGGCAGGGATGTTGTCTGAAGTGTCCTCATGCTGCGTGTGCACAAGCATTCATCCTGCCGAATTCTGCAGTGCGTTCCTCTCTCTATGCTCAGGGACTCCTCTTTGTGCAACTTTGTAGAGTGAGATAAGAATATGTCCCAAAGGCAGAGTTTCATATACTTAAGGTGAAATAAATCACTTTTTTATTGCAAGGAATTTTAAATACTCAGCTTCCATCTCTGAAAAAGGATCTGTCTTCCTGACCTTAAATAGCCTCTTTTTATACCTGTAAGGATTAGTACAGATCCCTGGCTACCCCATTTTTCTCCCCTTCTCAGCCCTTTTCTCCTCCTCCTCTTTCCCTCCAGTGCGTTCTCTATTAGGGTTGCTCTGTACATCCTCTTTTGCAGTTTCTGTGACCAACAATAGAATACTTCCAAGCTTCCATTTTTGAAAGTGTACTAAAGTTACCCAGACGATGAAGCTGTACTTGGGAAGATCACCCGTGTGTGGCGCTGGGTCTGACCTTCAGGTGCAGCCATTCCGGCGTAAGGGAGGCAAATTAAACTCAGGCAGAGCACACGCAAACGAGCGCAGAAAAGGTCAGTGATGTGGGTTNCTCTGATTGGCCCGGGCGGCCGGGGCCCCTGTAGAGCAGGGGCGCGTACGTGACCGGCTCGCCCGCGGTGATGGCCGCCCGCCCCGCGGGGTGGCGGCCCGGGGGCAGGTGGGAGGGCCTGCGGTCACAGTGACCACAACATCCACTCAGATAAATTAGCAAACGAATGTAGCAGATATTTCTTGGTAGATTAGTGGGCAGAGATGTTTTATTTATGCACTACTAGTGAGGAGGGATTGAAGCGGGATTGCTGATATGGCTACTGTAGTTAATGTTATAAATGATTGAGTCCCAAAA
>VZTQ01012136.1:548780-574358 GCA_013400755.1 Pelecanoides urinatrix
AACAATAGAATACTTCCAAGCTTCCATTTTTGAAAGTGTACTAAAGTTACCCAGACGATGAAGCTGTACTTGGGAAGATCACCCGTGTGTGGCGCTGGGTCTGACCTTCAGGTGCAGCCATTCCGGCGTAAGGGAGGCAAATTAAACTCAGGCAGAGCACACGCAAATGAGCGCAGAAAAGGTCAGTGATGTGGGTGCTGCTGAGGGCGAGGGAACAGAGCCAGCGGGAGCCCCGGCACAAGTAGGTGTTAAGGCTGAAGGTGAAAGTGCCTGTTCCGGAGGAGAGGGCCCAGGGATGAGGGCTCACGGGCCAGGCCCGCCGGGAGGAAAGCATAAGGATGGCACGTGGGGCGGGCGGGATGGAACGTAGTGAGGGGTCCCCAGAAAGGAGGCTGGGTGCAATGAAAGGCAGGTGGCCAGCAGCACCTCTGGATCAGATCAGAGCGGCTGGAGAAAAGGATGCCTGCCGCCCGGCGCCGCACAGGGTCTTCAGGGACCCTCGGCTGGGCCGGGACGCAGCCACGCTGCTGGTACAACCTAAGCTTTACTTCCACCCGGACCCCCCGCAGGCCGGGCCGTGTAACAGCCCACCCGCAACCCGAGCCCGGGGCGCAGGCCCGCGGCCGGCCCTCCCCGNGGCACTTTGAAACTGCTAGCCAACAGACTGACAGGCGCCACACCACTTAACAGACAATAGGTGTCTTTGCTACACCACTTAACAGCAATAGGTGTCTTTTGTCAGAAACCTGAACTATATACATTAACCCCTCTGCTAGGCTTTAGGTTTTCGGTTATACAAGGATATGTATGATAAAAAGTCACATATCATCACACGAATCAGATGAACATATCTCACATTAAGACAAGAAACCAAGTTTCAAAAGAGATGGTGTAGATTGGTTGAAGTTTTTCAACATATTTAGGAGAACCAAGTTTCAAAACCTTGGAAAGGAGAGGATCCAGGGATGAGGGGAGCGTTGAGTCCTGGGGACCCTGTGCCTGAGTCAGGAACAGTGGCTGAGCATTGCTCAGGGGACCAAAAGCAAAGAGGGGATTTGAGCTCCGGGAGGAGTGTATTTGGGATATCTCATTCCTGTCGCTGTTTGTTACCCAGTATTTCTACAGCAACAGCCATAATAACTGATCTACGGCAGACATAGTGTATACACAACATTAAAATCTTCCTCTTAGCTGCATCTGATACTCAGCCAAGTCGTTAGTTCAGTAACAGCTGCAAACTTAAAGTCATGCTGGTGATTTTCTGCTTTTGGGAAGGCCTTGGCAAAACACGAGTGTTGTGATGTCATGTAAAAATTGTGGGAACTGGACTGTCTCCCAACCATTTTATTCTGTGAAGCACTGAGCTTGTAGAGGGTCATGGAAGGGACTGATTTTCTTGCAGCCCAAGATTAGACTTTGGTGTCACCTTCTCATGAGGCGAAGGACAAGGAGGCAGTGTTTGGCTTCTGTGACCCTTACTGTGTTAGGAGCTTTATAAATCCATTGTGGAAAGTTACAGTGGATTCAGGATTGAATGGGGAGTTGTCATAATCTGCAGAGCCCTTGTGTATCATTCTCTCTTTGGCTTGACCCACTTGGTGGGCTGTATCATGCCACCAATGTCCAACTCAAAAAACAGATGTTGGGAAAATGGATGCACGACTGCTCTGGCAGATTCATGACAGTGTTGGACAGCCATGCAGCTTGCTGGAGAGAGAGGGAAAGGATTTTTTTAGAGACTATCATTTTGTATGGCGAGGGTCTGTGAGGTCTGTGGCTGGAAGAACATGCAAAGCCTTCACTAGCATTGGAGAAATGTTTTCAGTTGACATTAAGGTGTTGATATTTGCCAGTTTGTTGTCTTTTCCATTTTGTATTCCTTTGGCTTTTGTGGAGGTTAACCTGAGCCAATACATTGAGGTGTTCAAGGACTCAGATGTCTGTGTGGTATAAATCACAGCTCTTAATTACAATGAGTGAGAAAAATGTAGTTATGTTACTATGTAACTGGGAGGAACAGGAAGACTATCTTTTGAAACCTGACAGCATAACTTGAACTTCAACATGAATCTGATTTAAGTTTGTAGAGACTTTATAGGAAGAGTTATGTCAGATGAAGACTACTTCCAATGGTGATATTTTTTACATTGTTCGCATACGAGGAAAACCTGCCCCACCCAATTAAAAAAATAGTGTTGTTTCTACCTATTATGTCAGTTCATTAAGGTAAACCTCCAGGGAAGATGGACTTCCTTTAATTTCCCAAAAACACAGTTGCCGTTGGTTCACAATTCTATCATGCTAGGAATAGTGAAATTTCTTGCTGGAAGAGTGAAGGCTGGGTTGATTTTCTTTTTCAGGATGTTGATACAAGATATTTTTATGCTATTTGAAGCAGATTTGTAAAATGTTTCTAACGAGTTCTGTTGTAAAAATCTTAATGTTATCCCTTTTAATTCTCCATTTAATCCTTATCAAATCAGATTAACAAAAGAAAGATTAGCTTCAACATCACGAAAAAATGTGTAGCTGCAACACCATGCCGCATTATTCTATTAGGGCTCAAGTTTGTAATCTCTTAAAGTTGGAAAGATATCTAGTAATGTTTAAATGCCCTTATTATTTTCTAATTCAGGAAAATTTACATTTGGTCATCTTTTTCAAATCAGATTTTCTAGAATTTATAATCATCCTCTTCTAATTATTGTGGCCATCCTATACCACAGTGAAATTTAGCCAGCTCATACATCTATCTCTACGTGTAAAATCTTGAATTTACACAGCTGCTACTCAGCCTGCAGTACTGATACCTAATCTTTTGACTTTGATAAGCTTCAGAAATTTGGAGAGTTGTAAAATTAAAAAATGAAGATTAATATTTATTCTGGAATCTCTGTTTAGTCACTCTATGTCCCTTTTGAATAATGGAGCAATCAGATAAAGTTATTGAAACCTGCTACCGTAGAAATGTCGAGCTTTCAATAATTAGCTCTGTATTTCTATATCTTTTGGTATGAGTCCTATGCATTTATTTCATTGTATCAATAAGCTATAATATAATTTGGATCATTTAACTGCCAAGGGCTTCGCCACATCATCAGGTTGTTGGTATCTTTTATTCCCTTTGACGTGCTGAAAGACAGGTTTCAAATCTTCATTGTCATTGTGATCAAGTGTAGCTGCTTACTGCAATGGACTCCCCAGCATCCTCTGTGCTTTATCAGCTACGTCTTATTGTGATGTACTATTCCCCTTTAAGATTATTACTTCTGAGATCTCTTCAGAACTATTAAGAAAGCACTCCTAGTTCATCCACATGCTATACTCCAAAACAATGAAAACTTAGAAGCAAAGATAAAATATCATATTATTCACGGAAAGAAAGTTGAATTCCTATATTTTTCACTGTGCACATGATGTATTCACTAAAACCAAATTAACAGGTAACCCCACATCAAAGAAAATTAGTCACTTATGCAGGATGATTTTTTTTGCTGGCAACTGATACCTGTTGCATGTTCCATAAAAAGTGATATTGATTCACTTATTGTTAATATAGCTCTTGAAAGACAAAGTTAGAATGATCTCAAGAAATTCTTGGTTTGATTCTTTCTTAGCTCAGAGAATATGTATTATAAATCAGAAATGTATTTTCTACAAACCAACTGTGCTACTCCTAGCAATGTGAGAGTTTCGGAAACTGTACCCAGTGTGTTAGCAATTTTGTAGCGCGTGAAGATTTTGGTTTTTTACTGGTTAAGGAACAGCATAATTTTCCATCTCCTGAGTTGCTACTAGTCATTGCCTCATAACTTGCGTCAAATTTATAATTCATTAACAATCACAGTCTTCACAGCTTAGTTTGTGATTTCTTAACTTTCTCATGCTTCTGCAAAATAATTTTATTCAACAGACTTTATTCACTTTTCCGTTCTCACTTTTTATTTTTAGATGATTGAAAGGGGGCAGCAATTCAGGTACTGTCCAGAGTGGGAACAGACTTGTGTACTAGTAATAGCATCTTATCAGTCCTGTTTCCTGCTGCTCCCAGCTTAATAATGTTTTAAATGTTATTAAATCTCAAAAAGTCTAGACTCTGCAATACTTTATAGCTTTACAGGATAGTGGGAGGTAGCAAAATTACTCTAAAAATTATCACAAATATCTTGGCAGTATGCAGGATGAAAGAAAGAAAACCTGTATCTCTGTCCAGGCCAGCCCTTGTATGATCTGCCTTAAGTTCCCCTGTTTCCATGTTCGATGATATGCAAATTCCAGCCTACCTCAAAAATCCGTATTTCCAGCTTTTGCAGTCATGAAAGTTACCCATTAGGACTCTTCTCTGGCATTAGAAGACTATGAAACCCAGCGTACTTCTGAAGTGGAAATAGGAGCTAGCAGATACGAGTCCAATAGATCAAAATTTGTCACTGCTAAGAATTGTGGTTTGCACTGTATTCCTCTCACTTCAGTTCTCCAACCAGATATTATTCCATGGCAGTCGAGGCTTCCGTACCTTCAGCATGGTGTCAGCAGTGTTGGTTTCGATTATTCAAGAGTCTTATGCTTTCACCATTATTTTCACTTTCCTTGTCTTTTTCTTTGTCACTTCATTTACCTTGTCCCCTTTGTGGTGTTATCTTTTTATCTGACAATTTGATTTCCCCCGGGGTGGTTCCTTTTGAGAGTGAAAGGAAACATGAGATCATCAAACTGATATTTTATTTTCCCTTCATTGCATGTCCTCTATATTTTATCTTGTTTTTATTTTAAATTATTTTTTCTGTATTTTTGACGTGTCTGAAATCTTTGTACATTTTTTGCTCAGTTGCATATAAATGATCATTTGTTTGTACCACTGTATTGTATTCTACTTTTCTAAGAATAAATAAAGTTTTTTGGGGAAAATAAATAATGCAAACACTGGCAAAATAATGCATTTTAATGCCATCTAGAAATTCAGTTTCAAACTAGCTTTCAATAGAATAAGCTGAGAAACTTCATTTAACTGGCATTTTTAAATCAGCAAAGTGGTGTTAGGTATCAGTCATCCCAGAATGCAAAGTTTAATGCTGTTTGATGATGAAGTATAAGCTGGAAGAATCAGTTAAAGGAAAAAAAAAAAAAAAAAACAGGAGAAGGATATAATATATAAATTGCCTTGTACAGAAACTGGTAATAGCTGGAAGGGCATCTTAGCTAACTTGGTGTTGGCTTTTTACATGAGTGAAGAAACAAGATTTTCTCCTTAGAGGTCCCAACAGTGAAGCAGATAATTCTGTAGTATCTGGTCACAGACAGTGTGCTCATTGAGAATCCACTGAAATCAGTCAACTTTTGCTATTGATCACCATAGATTTAGGTCAAGGCTGTAACATATTTAAAAGTGACATGTCATCCCCATGATTAATGACACTGTGCCCAGGCTTCTGCTACCCAAAGCACTATTGAAGCGTTCAGTTTTGGTTCCAGCATATTTCCCTAGCTGCAAGGAAGGGATTTTTGTGTTTGGTTTAATTTTTCACTCGGTCACATAAGAAAACCCTGCTAATGGGATTCTTAGGGATATAATCTGGACTTACTCGGCGTGAACCTTGGGGGGCGGGGGATGGAATAATTGAACAGAAATAAGCTTAAAAAATGAGTGTTGCCATGCAGGGAAGTCAGAAAGAAGCAACCCGTTTAAAGTTCCAGTTTGGTGATGAATGTAAGTACTCGCTTAAGTTGCATTACATCACCTATCCCAGAGAACTTCTGTGGCTACTCAGTGCTTGGCATGAGCTTAGGTATTTTACTGAATTGGAGCCTTAATGTGTCAGATTCTTTTAGATTCATTACACAATGTTTACGGAGTTAATGTTTGTATATTTTATCTCAGCCTACAGTGGTATTTTAAAGTTGACTTTCTGAGGGGGTGTTGAATGTTCAGTGATAACAAAATCAGTAAAAGTTGAAAATAAAAACCATAAAATATGGCTGTTTTCTCAATATTTTTTTTTACATTTTTGTGGTTTATAAAGTGCCTTAATCCAACCAAGCATTTAAACATGTACATAAAATTAAGTAAGGGTTTGATCCTGATCTCACCCAGATCATCAAAACACTTCCATTCATTTTAGTGGAGTAGGGTTAAACTTGAATCGCTTTGAAACCAACATGTATAAAGCATAAACTGGAAGTCGCCTGTGCATTGGAGGCTGAACTTGCTGAAGGTTGAACTTACTGTACAATAATATTAACAAGCAATTTATAAATCTATTTATCCATGGAATTAAAATCATTTTATAATACCTGAAATAACCTGTTCTCAATATTAGCAAAATATTAAACAATCAAAGGTACTAATATTGTGGAAAATTAATTTTTTTTTTTTAAACTTGATGGTTTGGTTATGATTTTTCCTAAGTTCACAACCACATTTATAAACACATATATAGAAAAGACCTACTCGGACTTACTCAACATAACAAGTACTGTTTCTTCAGAAGTATTCGGTATCCAAGAGTTCTCTTTTGGGAAACTGGTGGCCAGATTTTTATTATGCTGAGCTATTTTAATGATTTGGCTGGCCATGTATTTTCTCATGTCAAAATAGGAGCTTGGGCAGTTTCCAAAATACAGCCCTGAATGGGGGTGCAGAAACCTTTTCAGAATTCAGTTTTTAATTAAAACATTTGTGGCTAATAGTCAGGAGTAAGAGTTTTCTAAGGCTTTCACATAGCTGGAGTGGAGAGGAGAGGCTTTGCAAGGCAGCTATCGCTGGGCATCGAACAGGTTGTAGAAGCAACTCCTTGTGTCTCCTGTGCCAACTGTCTCTTGTACTCCTGGCATAATAGGAAAAAATGGGAACTTCTGAGGTTTGGATTTGACTGGGCTGGAATGGTGAAGAAGGATGATGATAGAGTAAACTGTTACGCCTGATGCTCCAGTAGAGTAAATCAGACTGTTAAGAGGCAGCATTGCTTTGCTTTGGGCTCAGTAGAGTGAAAACTTACATCCCGTATGGACTAGATGATAATTTAGGATTTAAAAGCTGTGTAAAGCAATGTAAAGAATCCATTAATTTTTAGTGAGTTTTGGAGCAGAATCTTTGTAAATTTAATCTTTACTTCGTAAAAGAAAAATCTGTCACCTCACAGGGTCGTTTTAGATGTAGTTGAATTCTGAAAACACCACCCTCTTCAGGGCCATCCTTTTTGTTTGCAGTGGCTAGAATTTGCTATTTCAAACTGCAGGTATAAGAAGTAGTAAGTATATGTTTGCTAAAAAGAGTGAAATATTAATTACATTATTAGCCTCACTATCTTGATGCTTTTTTTTTCTCCCCATGTCTTCCTTTCCCCTTCTATCTGGAGATGGCCAATGATGTGAGGTTGGGCCTCAGAAGCATGGTGAGAATTTATAATAAACAGATAATTGGTTTGTTGTTGAAAATGCCTGCACAGATGAATCCCTGCTAGTTTTCTCCTCCTCTTTACCTCTCCCTGGAACTCTCCTTGAACCTAACCTTCGTGTTGTTGGAAATGCCTGTAACTACAATATATGCAGTATGTGCACAGTAAAGGTTTCTCCATGTGCAAGTTCTTTCTCCTAAAAGAGTTCCTTTGCAGAGACATTGGCATGCTCATCAACCAGCACCCATTCCGTACTGCATTTTGCTGCTTGTGTTGAAAAATGTTTCTTTGCGTTCTCTTACTATCCTGTTTATCTTTAACCTCATGAAAATTGTGGAAACGTCTGTATAATGTGAACCAGTCATTCATTTTCTTTGTAGTTGAGTTACCAGCTATTACTGCTTGTGAACCAAGGTTGGTAAGGATTTTGAAGCTTGAGTACATCAGCACGAGGGCGAATGTCCCCTTTCTTATTGAGTAACAAATGAGGATGCTATCACAGCCTCTTACCTTGCAGGTTTGAGTCTGCTGTGGGTTGTGAGGACTAGCCAGTGTTTCTCTGTGATTGCACTTAGTTCATGGATTGTGATGAATGTTGGAGCAGATCACTGCAAGAGACCGTGGGGCTACCTGCTGTCACCTAATGTGCGATGCTTGCCCCATTGGTACCGTGTCCTGCATATTTAGTCGCACAGTGCCATAGCATGCAGATGTAGTTGAAGAGAAAAATTAAAAACAGGTGTTTAGCTGGTTTAAATTGGTGTGCTTCATCACCAGCTTCAGTGGCCTGGTGGGGAGCTTATTGTCCCGTGCATTTCTGGACAGGGCTCACAGGCATGGACTATGGGACAGTTGCAGCCATTTTCAGAATTAGATCCCTAGCTAGATGTGATTTCAGGTTAGATAAATTCAAGCTGGGTAAGGGGGACAACGTGAGTGTGGAAAGATATGGACTGCTTCGTGAAGCTCCTTGCTACTTGTAGCAATGCTGTAGCAAGTCACTGTTACTTGATTGGTCTCCAGGTTTTTGGTAATAAATTCACCAATTACAGATGTTTTCTGGCTGGCAATGTATTTGAAACAATTGTCTATCACATTAACATAATCTTTGCAGTGTTCTGTTATTTCTCACTTTTTTTCAGGTTTACTTAGAAGGGAAAAGAATATTACTGTCTGTTCATAAAGGAATTTCTGCTCTCTGATGAAGGAGAGCACCTCCTAGTGAATAAGGTGGCCTCTTGTACATAATTTTTTATGAAGTTTTGTTTCTTTGAAGATGATTACGCATTGAATGAAATTAATATATTGCAAAACTCTTTCATTTCTTTTATCCTTTCAATTGGATAACAGTCTACTGGACCTCAACTGATGTCAGTCTCAATGCATTCTTCTAGCAGCTGTTTTATAGATGATAGCTTAGTTAATTGCTAATTTAAAATACATGGTATAGTTTCCACTTATAAGAGCAGAAGCTTGATTGCAGAGTTGGGCCTATTTATAAAAGCAGTTTTTCAAGTAGGCTTTTGAGGTGCATCTGTACTTATTTATAATAAGATACTGTTATGGTCAACCCAGCATCTAGCAGAGTACACTCAGAAACCACTCAGCAAATTTTATGTTACATTAAGTGCTATTTGACTAGGTCAGTTGCCTGTGTTAAATTAATGACAGCAAACATACATCATCGTTGCATCTGTTTACACGTCTCTCTGCGTTTCACTGCATTGTCGACTGTGGAATCTCTAGAATAATGAGTGTGGCAAACTGAGTCGTATTAAAAAGGTGTTATTTGTATTAATATAACACCATACTGTGTTGTCATTGTTTTGCAGCACATCTATTACATATATCATCACTGCTTTTTCTTCTCGAGCAAGCCAATTATGTCTGGTTTTGCCACTCTGTCAGAGCCTCCTGGAATAAATTAAAATTACAGCTTTACATATGCAGTAGCTGCAGCTGAAAGTAATGATTATGACCCTGGGTGAATACGGAATTTCAAAATAATCTTAAACAAACACACATATGCAGAGCTGCTGCTTCTTCATTTCTCCTCAACACGCTGAATGTTTGAGTCCATGATGTCTGAAACCCCACAGACCGAAGCTGGTAGCTGGGTGGAGCTGTGGGTTTTGACGCTGAGCTGAGAAGAGAATAACCAGTGCGTACCTGAGCGTGGAAACCTCGCTGTTTCAGTTTTATTCCTCTGCTTTGTTTTTCAGTTACGCAGTATGTCTGTGCATGGAAGTGCCTCAGAGACTTCCTTTCTGCCTAGCTGTGTACATGTGTGCCTTCTATCATCTGTGTCTCATGACCACTGATACTTGTATTTTTTAACATATGTTAAGAGGTGTTTTATGTGGATGGTAGAGGGACTGGCATGTGGCCTGGTCAAGGTCAGAAGAGAAAATGTCTGTCTGAGGCTGGGGCTTGACTCAAATTTTGAACCCCAGTCCCAATCACAAAATTGTCTTTTTTTTTAAATAGTTCTTTCACAGAATGAAAGTGTGATATTAACATTTTTGTCTTGGTTTCATTCTCTCACCGAAAGATAATCCTTCATATTGTCACTCAAGACAGAAACAAACAAAACAGAAATGTGCCGTGGTTGATGATTAAGACTATATTACTTTAAAAGATCTCAAGCATTATTTTCTGCATATTTCCTGAGGCTTATTAAGAACTGCATTAACAGGCTTTTAATACTTGGCACAGTTATCAGCATCTGACCGGGAACCATCGACGTGTTCATGATAGTCCCTCGGTGTATGTGTCTGTCCGCCCATATTGGCTACATTTCTGAATTTTTAGTGCTTGATATTTAGGGTCAGGACCATCAGTCTTTTTCTTCTCCTCTAGTCTAGTGTGGTTTTATTTGCATGTATGGGATGCAGATGCAACTTATCACAGCTTTGGCATAGTTTTAGCATCAAATTTCTGCAGATATTCTGTCTTCCTTTTTGGGCATTTGTCTCCCTTTTTGGCCTTACTGAAATTGCTTCATCATCTTGCAACATTTTTATCTCTTCAAGTGGCATCTCTTGAACTTTGTGATAAGATCAGAGAAATCATGAGTAAGAACAAGAGGCCACATTAGTGTCTTTAATAAAAATATTTTTCTCAAAAATCTTCCCTTTGGAAAATCCCAACCATTGCAAGCCTGGCAGCTGAACAGTATTAGCTTTGAATTAATTGTGTTTAGAGTGATGTAGGCAATTTCTTGAAAATATAAGCCAGTAGCTCCTTTCCAACACTCACTGAGATGTTTCTCAAATTTGATGATGTTAACTGACTCCAAACCTCCCAAGTAGTTTCATATTCTTTCAATCTGACTGCCCACATGCTTTTATTAGAGCCCACTGTCAAAAGTCACAGAAAATAAGCTAGGAAAAAATATTGATTACTTTGTAAATCATCCTGTCTGCATTTATATCTTGCCATAATTTCTCTCCGCATGATAAGGCCCCGACTGAAAGGGAGTCGTAGTTTCTTGCAGGTGCAGTCATGCAGGTGTAGTCGTTCCCGGATAATTCTGGTGAGCATCCTTCAAATCCATGCCAACGGTTGCCACGGTGTGCTCCTGCAGTCAGTCATAGGCCATTGAACCTGTCACTCATGATCAAGTGCTTGGGACGTATCAGAAATATGCCCTTCATTTGCCTTTCCAGAACTCAAACTCCTTGGGGAAGAATGACATTTCAATTGGTATTTATGAATAAGATAATTTCTTGACCAGAAGCGATGTTTGGTTAGCTGTTTTCCTTAAGCTTGAAGAGGATAAGCCTGTGTTTATAATTCATTTTCCTTACACGTGATGTTTTTTCTTCCCTTCACTGATCAATTTCTTCAACTGATCTATTTGGAGTACAACATTAATATTGAAAATAGAATTATGAAGGTAGCAAAGGAAAAATATTTGATCTCCCTCTGGCAACACAAGCGTATACATTTATCCAATGTAGCTGTATATGAAAAGTGAAGTTGAATTGGCATGAAACATCTGAGATATGACATATTTATAATAATAACAACTAAGTTTTGCATATTAAGTACAAAAAATAAAGGGAAGGAAACCTTTGGTAATGTGTCTGTCACAGACACTGAAATACTGAGTTTGGCGCTTGTTCATTCAGCTCTTGAAGAGCCCTGACTGGAGCGAAGGGGGCTGTAGCCGGAAACCTTTGTGAGGAGCAGCAGTGGCTTCCCCTGAGGGGCTCTCCTCCGGGGGGGGAACTCTGTGCCAGAAAACGGGCACACCAGCCCTGCTATGGCTCCTGGTTTTTCCGCCCAGCTGCTAGGTCTGGTGTCTCTGCCATTCCCTAGCTCCAAGCCTCGATTTATTAATTTGTAGTAATTAATTTATTTTAATTCATTAATTTTGTCAGAGAGAAATACAAAAATAGAGAACAGTTACAGCATCAGAAAGCTTGCAAATCTTTTGCAGTGCTACATTACCATTTCACAATTAAGGTGACAAAGCCTCAGGAAATGAATAAAAAGTGCAACCTAACTAAGTGCTTAAAATTAAAACAAATGACTCATATTTAATGAGAACTAGAAGTAAAAATAAAGGAGAACACTGAGCTGACAAGGGAGCAAAACATCACAACTTTTAAGATTTGTTTTTCTGGCTTTATTACCATTTAACCCTTTTTCCATTTACCTTGTTACTTTTCAGTAACATATGCTTTGTTACTGAATTTTCCAGGAGAACAATAAAGAAAGATGAGGTTTACAGAATTTACAAATTCTGAAGGCTTGGCTTGTCAAATAAAGCTATCCCAAAACCTTCAGTTCTAGAAATCTTGGGATTCAAGGCAGTCTTCTAGTATGTAACAACAAACAAATCTTTTCAAGGGTTTCCAATTTTTATCTTAGGTTTTTTTTAAAGCGTTTGAAAAATCGTTCATTCAGCATTAAGACAGTTTCATACAAATCTTGACATTTAGTAATTTAGCTGCTCTTCATCTAATAAGACAAAGAAGAAGGGAAGAACCTTTAAAAATGTGTTTTTATTATTCCTCAGAGACAGAGTTGTTTTTCTTAACCTTTACAAACATTTTATTTTAACAACAAAAAGAGGGAATAATGTAAACTTCTGGGCTCTTGGAAGCCTTTAAAAAGTTTTCTCTGATCTTAATAAGGCCAGAAAGTTGTCCTTAATGCTGAAGAAAGAATTAGAAGTAGGCAAATGAAATCCCCACCCCTACCTCTTAAAAAAATCCCAAGCATTTACTTCTCTACTTACTTCATAAAGTATTCTGTAGTAGATAAAATGTGATGTCTGTGTGCAGGAATTGTGTTTTTCTTTTTCTTGATAATGAAAACTTTAGCACAGTGAAACATAAGTTTATATTGTGAAACATAAGCAACTGCAAATCCACCATTTTCTGAGGAATGCTGTCCCAGGGCTGGACTTTGCATAGTAGAAGAAAAGAGGGCAATCCTGTTAGGCCAGCGGAGGGAAACATTCCAAACGACGTGGTCCTTAATAACCCCTCTGGTCTGGACCGGGAGATGTCTGTTAAGAGCATCCCATCTGTGGCTCTTCATGTTTACATTTTAAAAGAGCTAAGCTAAATATATAACCAGGATTAATTAATCTTTTGAATTTTGTGACCTTTTGTGCACAGATGTTCCAAATGAAGAGCACACTTCATTCACAAATGTATTTTTCCTCTGCAAAAAGTTAATGACTGCATGTTGCAAATATTGAAACTCTGCCTTTCCTGCTGGCTTGGCTAGTTATCCCAGTCACATTATATTTGTTCCTGTAGCAAAGCAGGATGAAATGCACCGAGGATGTGCTTGCAATCAAGAAATACAAACAAAATGTTGATGTATATTTTCACTTGAAATGATCTGAAGAAAGCAGTAGTATTTGGCAAAAACTCAGAAAAATGCAAATGATCGTGAACATTTCTCCAAAGTCTTATTTAGGAAAATTTGTTCTAGAATTTGCTCAGTTCTAACCCGAGTTCTCTACTTTTTTCTTATTTTGTAGTAGAGGCTTAGCAAGAATATGGGTCCCAGATAACTACAATGCCAACCTAGGAGTCTAAATTAAAGCTAACAGCATTTTTGAGAAAATAAATAGTATAGGGTACCTAAAGAAGCATTATATAGTGGGCTTCTGGGAGTTAGCTTCCTTAGACACGGGTATCATCATGCGCGGCGGTAACTGAAGTTTGCGGATGAACAGAACTTTGCAGCAAGCTTTCGCTGGCAGAGAGCTGGGGAAAGCGCAGCGGTAGGTGGCCAGGTGGGTGTGCAAAAGGAACCCATCCATAGAGGTTGAGCCCTTGCTCCCAACGGAGGACAATCTATGAACACTTTTCACGCTTGCCACAGTCTACAATTTTACTTCAAGAAATAGAAATAAATAAAATTGTGCATTAAATCCATGTAATCCTCTGGCCATCATACCACAGATCCTTAATTTACCTTGCTATGGAGTTTATGAAAGAGCCTCTATGTTATTGTCGGCTTGGTGTATTGTCTAACTTGCTGAATGAAGAGCCTGACAGGTCAGGTACAGCTGTTGGCAAGAAGGACTTGAAGCAGCGGCAGTGGTTTTCTGATCAAGTATTGTGTGGTCCCTTTCTGCCACAAAAGTTTATTTTTCATTTATTGTCCATTGATTTTCTCTAACTCAGGATTACCTGATTAGAGGATTTGGCTGAAAAATCAGTATTTAAAAAAAAATTGTTTGTTTCTCTGTTGAGGAAGATGATACCCAGGGTTCCTGGGAGCTTCATTGGGAGTTTGGTGGATTTGTGATGTAAATGAAATAGGAATTCATTTTCCACTGATTAGCAAAGGAGGTGCAACATGCAGCTCAGCCCTGTAATTGTTGAACAGTTGTTCTCCAGTTGATATCAATAGGGATTTAGCCTAAGCTAAGGACACAGGCTTGGGTTCATTATCATGTAACACTAATTCATTTCCAAATCCATACAGAGATCAGCAAATCCGATGGTTCTTGAGTACCATAAAAGTGGTGTTAAATCACAAGGTTAGAATCAAATCTGTAGTTGACATTGACTGGAATCAAGGGCTTTGGAGTTGACTTGATTGTCAATTTACAGGTGAAGGCAAGGTTGCATAGCAGTGGATACCACTGGAATAATACTGTAATTCTCTGTGCTCCACCTGAACACCAGTGGCAAAAGGTCATGAGGAGTGGGTGGCAGTGGCACCTTATACTTCTCTTTCCCAGAGCCCGTTTTTTTGCATGAATGAGAGCATCTGTAAGGCTCTGCTGTTTGGTTTAGCCAACAACTAAGCACATGTGGATCTGTGGGCAGTTGGGGATTACTGGAACACAGAAGTTTCAGGTAGTCCTGTTTCCTAGGCTGGGATTCTGCTGGCTGCCCAATGTAATTACAGGTTTCTGTCAGACCAGGGAATTTCTCTAGTTCCTTTTATAGATGCTTTGCTGCTTGTCTGCTGTATGTTACACTTGCACCAAGTAACTACAACTGCAGATCATAGCTGTGCTTTATGGAATATAGAGAAATGATATAATACCTTTTTATTGGCAATACAATGCTAGCTATTAAAATTCAGTCGTACAGCATCCCAGGTGGTTGACTTTGCGCTGCCAGTTTTTTAGCTTTCCAATTTGAGCATCCTGAATGCCACGCTGAGGTGATAAACAGCCCATTGTAGGTCTTTGCTGCTTCGGGTTTTTAAAACAATTTCTTCGGCCGTATTTCCTCATGGAAGCTAAAACGTGTTGAACAAGTAGTGCTGAAAGTCCCTTGAGGAGACGACTCTGGGACGCTTAGCCAACGCGTTCTCAGAAGATGGTGATGCATTTTCTGAAGACCAGCGTTGCTTTCCCGAGCTCTGACCACAGACACAAACTTTTACCAGATGATGTGTCAAGGTGACAGACAGTTTGTGGTTGGTCACGCAACTGTTCAAAACAGAAATGAGTGGTCCCCTCCCCAGGGCTCACAGAGCAGTTTCTCTTAGTGCTAGGTCAATAGTCTGTGCCACAGAGGTGACCCAGGGCTTCATGCTGGGAAGGGAAGACTTCTTCACCACCACAACCCCTGGCCAGTAGATTTTGGCACATGAAGCAACTACCCTGGGCTGTGTGCAGTGTTTTACTGGCATGTTCCTTAGAAAATTCACTGCAGTTAGATGAGACAGTGGTGAGCTGTCTTGTGATTACAAGGTGGCGAGCTGCTCACTGGAATTTGGAGTCCCAACTTGCTTGTTTGCCTGCCATATGCTTTTTCTCTGGGCTTGTGCAAGTTGAGCTAAGGGCTTGCGGGATGTGCTGGTCCCTGGTGCCAGCGGGACCAGAGCCATGGGTTTACCTCCAAGGAGGAGGATATTGACATCAGGGGCTTTTGCAGGCTGAGATTGAGCTGGTGTTTTCTTCAGCATGTGTTTCTCAGCTGGAGATGTTGGGCAGACCTCGAGGTTTTGCACAGGCACAGATGAAATCGAAGTGATGTAATGAGTGAACAGCAACTCCTGTCACACAGAGGAGGTGGAGGGGGGCCAGATGGGGTTGGAAATTGTGTTTGAACTGATTGTTCTGGTTTCTTCCTCACTAGGACAAAGAAGTGAACCTGGAGCAGGTCCATAGACGCATGAACAGTTTAATTGACGAAGACATAGCCCACAAGCAAATCTCCCCAGCGTCCATTGAAATCTCAGCCTTGGAGATTGGTGGCATGCAGCCAACTCAGACCCTGGAGCCGGTACGCGAATACCAGAACACGCAACTTTCTGTCACCACCTTTTTACCAGAACAGACGACTCATGGTGCCAGCAGGACACTCACAGCTGCCTCCGGCAGCAACCTGCCGCTGCCCCTGAGCAGCTCGGCCACCATGCCCTCCATACAGTGTAAACACAGGTCGCCAAATGGAGGACTATTTCGTCAGAGTCCCGTGAAAACCCCGATCCCAATGTCATTTCAGTCTGTGCCGGGGGGAGTCATTCCAGAAGCGATGGAGCCCTCGCATGGAACATCCATATGATGAAAACAAACAGTAAAACAACCAGCAGAGCTTTTTAATACAAAATTTAAAAGAAACAAAAAAAAACCCCACAAAACAAACTCTTACATTTTTCTTGTATATACCTGTAAATAATGAAAGAATGAAGTGGGGTAAAAGTGTATTTTGAATATTCCCAATTTTCAAAGTCAGTAAAAAACAAAACAAAAAACAAAACAAAAATGTATGAATGACTTTGTAAATTTTGTTCTATATGAATAAAAAGGCAAACTACTTGTGATCGTTCTCAAGTGCCAAAGAAGACCAGTTACTGGGACTGAGGGCCCTACTTTTTTTCCCGTGGATTTCAACATTTGTTCCCTTACTGTTGTTGTTTTTTTTTTTAAAAGAGCAAAAAAATTACCCGTTTCTTGCTAGAAAAGTTCACCATGCTCAGATCTCTCCTTTCCCCAGAACCCTGTTTTATAGTCAAGATGGCAATTCACTTGGAGAATTTGACAGCTGGTATTAGCGTAGCAGTAACAAATGTTTTAAAGGTGAATTATAACTAAAATCCAGCAAACTGTAAACAGGAAAAAAAGAGAACTTTTTCCTTCTAACAAAGATTTAAACTTCCACACAGTTTCTAAGTTTAAGCACAGGATTATTGAATTGTGTTTTTACATGTCTGCTGCGCTGTGTGGCTCTTTTTATTTAACCTTCTGTGTTTTGTTATATATATAATATATATTATATATATATTATATATATGACGTATATATTATATACATAAATGCTTTGATAAACAACAGGTTTTAGGTTATGGGGAAAGCTTTTAAGAAAAACTGATCAGCTCTTTGTTGTGTCTTGTGTACATGACTGGAAACGGGGAGGAACCAGTGGCTGAAAGGAGTGAGATGAGGAAGAGCTTTAGTGGGCGGGAGATAACGGCATTGCAGGGACTGTGCCCTCTGGTGCCGTCTCTTTCTTTAAGATTTCAAGGAATTTGCTGCATAATGGATGCAACGCTCTCTGTTGAAGTCATATCCCTGAATGGCAAGGCTAAGCTCGTCACTATAAGCACAGCTCTGCTTTTTTCCCATTTATTTTGTAAAGAGAAACATTTTAATGACCGTGTCTATAATCTTGGTAGAAATGGCTGTAAAATGCCTTTTTCTTGTCTGTGAAACACAATCAGAGGACAAAGATAAAGCGACACGTATAGCAAATTCCGTGTCTCGTCCTGCGAATATAACCAGTGCAATTTCATATGACAAAAAATCAAAACAAAACCAAACACCATTGTTTCCTTCCCAATAGTAGATCTAATGCCCAAGATAACTGATCCCCGCCGCCCCCTGCCCACTGTTGCTAATGGACCATCACTATCTTTCAGAACTGGGATAATTTAGTGTTTTCTCAAATGTATCCCTATAACTGGGTTGTAAATTCCCTTTGTAGCTGGATTTCTTCACTTTATTAGAATGCTGCTATTTGGAAAAGGCTGTAGATCTTGGTGCAGCAAACTCACTGCCTGCGTTAAGGTGAAAAATAAAGTTTGAACAGAGGTAGAAATGCATTCGCATCCCAAGAAAGTCAGCAGGCAATCTGGGTCAGGTTTTTGGATAAATAAACATTCCGTTGACTGGTCCTAATTTGATTTGCATAATTACGCAACCGGTATATTTATGGGGCAATAAAAGCCTCCAAATTATTACATTTCTAGTTTAAGTGGTAGGGAAGAAAAGTCAAACTGTGATACAAAACCCACCTAATGGAAGAGCATACTCAGCATACTACTTTTTAAATGAGGAATATTGATGGTGAGCTTACAGATGGAGTACTCTTGCAGGGATTAATTTGTCTGTTGTCAAGCTGGTTCCTCGTGAAGACAGTGCGATTTTGCAGCTTGGCACAAATTGCACTATTTGCTTCAAACTAATTAAAAATGAATAATGCTTTAGCCAGCTGACTAGATTTATCTTATTTAGAGACTTGGTCCACACAAGCTTGGGTTTTTTTTCTTTCTTCTTTCGTCACACTTTTTCTTATCATCATCCTAACAAACTTATGGCCACAGAAAAAAAATAGACATTTCTTCCCCTGATTTTTTCCCCACCTTCCCTGAATACACCAATTGATTGTGGCAGAAATAGCTGTGCAAAAAGACTATGCGCACCTAGGTATCTGTAAAGACACTTAGGAGAAAGCATGCAACTATTTGCATTGGAAAAATCCCTCATTTTTATTACCAATTTAAGAGTTTGGCAGCTGCAGAGGAACATGCTCCAGAAGAGGTGCAAGGAGATGCTTGTGTAGCTACAAGGGTGCAATCTGCAAGTTCGGGCTCGGCAGGAGCAGGTACTCCATCCCCGGCGGTACCAGAGCGAGGAGGCCGTCAGCCCTCGTCCCGAGCATCCTCCAGAGCACGGGCGGGCGAGCAGCTCCCTTGGCCACCGCGGCAACATGAGGCAGTCGCCCAGCCACGTCCTCCCTTCCGCATGGTGAAGGGCCGTGATGAGCTGCTGGTGCACGGCAGCGTCGCTGCTGCTGCCAGCTCTGCAGCAATGTTGTAGCAAACAAGCTGGTCAGAGGTTGTCCGAGCTGCTCCCCTGCCCTTTCCCCAGAAAGCATGCTATTTATTTGCTGCAGAAAAGCTCGGAGCAGGGGGTTGAAGCCCTCCTCTACTGAGGCATCATTGCTTTCACAAAACATATTAGATCTTTTTTGTATTATAGTCTAAACCACTGTACTGAGTAATTTAAACTGAGCTGCATTTGTAGAATAAATTGTGAATACAGTATATTTTGGGGATTAACTTTAGCATTCTCCATATTCAGTGTTCTCTTCCTGGCTTAGTCTTGCCATGTGCTGTAAAGTTTGGAAGTGTGGTTTAACTTACAAACAATGTTGGATCTCAGTGATTCTTATGCATAGAATATCACTCGCCTGTTTGAATGCTCTGCAGGATTACATCTAAGATGATCAGGATCTTGAAGCATCAAACCACGCAGTCCTCACTCAGAAAAGTATTTAAGCATGTGTGTAAGCCCTATAGAAAGCAGCTGCTTTATGCACAGGTTGAAGTGCTTTGCTGATTAACGATGGAGTTAAAATGCACGACTCAAATTAAATATATGTCTAATTTTAAGCAGGCGAGTGAGCTCACTGAACTCCCTGGGACTATTCAGTTAACCATCTTGAGTGCTTTGCTGCACCAGGGTCTATACCATAAAAGTAGGAATCCACAATGGATCCGTCACTGTCTAGTTATTATTTGTTTATGTAAAAGCTAGCAAGTCATAGCCTGAGCCTGTCAACCATGACGGGAAGCTGTTAAATCTTTCATGTGATGGTGGTTTGGTTTTAGATTATTTAAGCAAATCACCAGGTTCTCCTTGAACATAAACAATGTTTCTTTCCTCATAACTTTCAGTTTTCAAAGTAAATGCAGAATGTATGATTTCCATATTCTGTCTCCTGTTTTATATTTATATCTTCATTTTGACAGATCAAAGCATTCACTTTCTATATAATAAGTATTCACCACACACTCATGCATATATTTATATATATACATGCGCAGTTACTCACAGAAGAAGTGAGAAATACAATTTCCATGTGATGTAAATGCGCATAAGCTCAAAGCTGTCACAGAGCTGTGCTTATTTACACCACCTGCAGATTTGACCCTTCACTTTTAATATGTGGCAAGTTGAAGTAGAAAAACTGCAGAAATTCCTGAAAACTTTGAAGACCAAACTGTGCCCTTGATTTTCAAACAGAACTTCCCCTGAGTGTGCTTAAAAAGGGAATAATGTATGATCCCAAATATTCCTGCTCCTCCAGGATGTTTACATTGCAAAGGTGGTTGTGCATGAAATGGAAATCGAGTGCCTATACCTTCCTTTTATCGTGCTCTTTTGCTGATGAACTTTTGCGAAAGTGGCATCTGTGGCACAGCACTTATAGTGTGTCTTGTTCTATTGATCCATTAGTTTAGAATGACTTTATTTTCATACAAAAATGTGACTCCATTTCTTCTACTTGCTTGCAATCCACGGGCAATCTGCTTGCAATCTGAAGAATGCATTGCTCTTATTTCTTAGTATGTCATGTTTTCCTATTGCAATGGAAAAAAAGAGTAATTGTGCTTTTTAATTTCAGAGTTGAAACTTCATAGAACGTTTTTATGCTGAGTTACAACTACACGTGTGCAATTTGTCTTGCAAAGTGAAATTCCCAGTATCTGCCTTGCTTTGATAACCATTGCTGCACTGTAGATGAAGTCTCAGCAAAACAACTCACTTTCTCTTAGTCTGCTGATAGAATAAAACACTTAAACCTGGGTTCTCACCTGTGTAAATCAGCATCCCTCCAGTGAAAGGGTCAACCATACCGAGTTTGAGTAGGTGAGGATTTGGCTCTTAATATTGGGCTTGAGAGCACTGCTTCTCATAAACTTGTATTCAGTAATAGCTCTGAAAAGCAGAGTGTTTTGAAAGGCTCAAAAATGAAAAGGAAAGAGGAACATATATTACTATTTTGAGTACTTGACATGGATTTGAGTTTAAACTGTATGCTGAAATAGCTTAGAGAACAAGTTTTTTCTTAAAATCTGTTCAAATTTAGATATACCTCTCCTCTAAGAAAGGTTAAAAGCTGTTGGCTTGGTGGCAAGTGGAGCGTTCTTTTCAGAGGAAATCACATTACTGGGCAGTCAGCAACCACAGTGCTCAGACCTTTTTATTTTATTTTATTTTGCTTTTGCTTTGCTGACTTGAACTTATGTTGTGAGCAGCTAAAGCATAACATAGATGTAAACACAACACATTTGGGGGACCCTGTTGGAAATTTCCCAAAGAATCCACATCCTTTGGCAACCCTGGGAAAGGCAAGGAGAAAGTTAGAAGAAAACTCTGAAGAGAAGCAAAATTAAAGGTAAAAATGAACATGTAGTGAAGGGGGAGGGAGAAAAGGGTGGTTACAACTCATACGTCCAGCAAAGCTGTATTACTTGTATGAGAAGCCTAGATCCCATCATACAAGCAGTCGCCTCAGTTAATTATTATTTTTCTTAATTTTTAGGAAACAAATAAAACCAGCATTTGTTCTACCAGAAACAGTTGTTATATTATTCCAGAGTTGGAGTTATTTGTTTGGTGATGCCAGTATTTTTTTGGCTTGATTCTCACCCAGCTGGGTAAAATCAGCTTCAATCAGTGATTTGCACCTAAAGCAGCTGTGGGCTGCTTGCTGGAGGACACTCCCAATGGCTGTTTAGGTCTGCAGCTGGGAAAAATCAGCCTCACTCAGCTGCCCATAAACCTCTAACTTCTCCGGTTTTGGGTAAGAGTCAGGGCTTGGCGGTATCAGCTGCATATGTCTCTGGGTTCCTGGGTAAGGATGCTGCTTTGCTGCTGTTCGTGTTGGAGGGGAGCAGCACAGAAGCTTGGCTTCTCCAAGCTTGCAAGGTAACTCATAACAGAAGCAAGTGATGCGTAAGGCTTCAGTCTCTTACTGAGTTTTATTTTCTCCTGAGTTTACTGTTAGGCTTATTGAAGGTGTTTTTTAATTTTTTCTTTTAACTGCACACTTACAGGGTACTACTTAAATTACTTTATTTTCTCCTCATTTAAATTGATATCAGATAGTTTGCTTAGAAATCAATTAATGCTGGTAGTAACTTTATGTCATGTTGTCATAGAGCACCACCATAAGAAAGTTGCTTTGTGGTTTTTTTTAATTCCTCTTCTTGTAAGTCTCATTGGAAGATGTCTCATCTCTCAGTAACTGCTTGGTTATTTTGTTGCATTTATAAAGTTCTTTAGTTTTGACGGTGTCAGGGTTTCTATCTGTTTTAGTCCCTACATAACATAAGGGGGGGGAGATGGGTCCTCACAATCGTAGATAGACACAGATATGGGAAGTAGCAGGGTAGGGAAAAAAATCGAACAAAAAAAAGGAAAAAATGTTTGCACATCTTGCCAAAGCTTCAACTGCTTGGATGACTGGCTGGGACAGAAAATGATTTCTGAATAATATGTTACATGTGACTGACTATACTGTAGAAATCATCTGAAATGTTTCTAGGTGGGAAGCCACAAATCACAGCTCAATGTGCCCCCAAGTTGTTTTCAAGATAAAGAATGCTCCCCCCACCCCCCATTATTAATTGTTTTGTTATAATGTCATCATTGAAGCAATATGTGAAGGGATATGGACACAGAGGTTTTAAAACAGCTTTAGTTAATTATCAGACTACTTTTAGACTCTGATTCTAAAAAGTTACTCATTCATTAAAGGAAATATCTTTGAGATTTTCTGTATTTTAATTTTTTCTTAATTTCTTTCCCTCTTGTAAAATGTATGTATCTGTTTTCTGATGAAATTATTTTTGAAGTGGTTAGGTATAGCACAAAGGAGCCTAGCACTTCAGGTGAGAATGGCAGCTAAAAAAACAAAAGAGCATACAACCATGACAATGAACTCTGAAGAAGAGAGATCCCAGATTTATGTATCTTTTTCTATGTATCAGCAGAAAAAAACTTGACTTCTGTTTAATGTAGTTTTTATATGATTTATATTGGATCAATCCCATCAAATTAAATACTTACCAGAAGTAAAATATTCCAGCCCACCAAAGTGCTGAAATGCATATTTGCAAATAAATCTAAGCAGACACTGGAAATGTTTCCCTGTCTTATATAGAAAGCATCATTTTAATCTGCTGAAGTGGGTATACTTACCGGTTAAAGATTTCGGGGACGTCACTAAAGCATTTAGTAGTGCTGTCCTGCACGCAGGCTCATCGTGCCAAGTGCTCGTGATGTGGTGTAGCAACCCACAGCCATCGGTGGCCACACCAGCAGCACAGGGAAATGGGGACGAGATTAGGTTTGGGAACAACTACTTCATCCTGAGACAGAGAGTTCTCACCCGTAAATAAATCTGGGATGACAGTAGGTGGAAATGTTTAACTGCAGTTGTAGGCCCTTTTTCAACTCGGCACATCAGTAAGGATCCCCGAGGACTGAGCTCAGCCCTGTTGCTGCCCGTCGCCCCCAGCAGAAGGGCCAGGCAGGTCCTGCTCTGGGTTCAGCAGAGGGATGTGTCTGTGTGTCCCATGTTGTGGGCTTTGCCCATCTGTCAGGGTGCTGCTCTCGGGTGTGGGCTAGGTTGCTGCTGCTGGGTGGATAATGAGCAACTCTCCTGAGAGGTGTTGGGTGTCGGCAGGTGTGGTGGTTACAAGCTGTTGAAAATGAGTAGTTCCTGCATTTCAGCTGCCAGTTAAGAGCTGGCCAGGAAAATACATTGCAATATTTTTCTTGATTCTAAAGCAGCTTGAATTATGGTGAGAATTAATTTTTGGGAGGGTGCTTTGGTCATGAAAGCTTTCAGCTTCCAGTGTAACAACCAGTAACGTGGCAGTAGAGCCCACTCGCCCTGCGGGGACCCTGAGGTGATGGCCGAGTGAGAGTGGAGCGAGGTATTTGGCAGCGTTTGCTGTGAGCTTCCCGGGGAGCTTGTGCCTGCTGGGGTGGTAGTGGAGGAGCAGAGGGGAGCCCCAGCGCAGCGGTGGGAGGGGAGCTGCTGGGGAAGGGGGACGTGGGCACACCCCGGAGGGCAGGGGTACCAGCTGGGGGGCGAAGGTCTCCGGAGAGGAGTGCTGGTGTAGGCAAGGTGCTGGGGTGGGAATTACCCTTCAGCAAGGGTTGGTGAAGCTTGGAAGTAAAATGGGGAAAATGCTGTGCTAGAGTATGAATACCCACCGGGGTATGAACAGTGGGTGTGGAGGTTGCTGCATGCAACTGTCATCATGTGCATGAAGATTTCCTGAAGTCCACATGATGCTAAAAGGGGAAACTTGGGTCAGACTGAGCCTGGCACATGGTGCGAACAAGCAATGATCAGATCAGGCTGTGCTGATAGGGCTGCAAGTCACTGTTTTAAGTCCGTGCTGTTTGATTTCCCCTCCTGTTCTGTGTCTGTAGACCAGCTCGCTGTCTCTTCTGGGCTGTGATTAGTTGTGCAACGTTTACCCAACTCTTTGACAGGGGGAATGTGTTTTTACGACACCACAACAGTTTCCTCTTGCACATTTGTATTCCTGGCTTTGTCTTGTCATTCATGTCAAAATGTCAAGCAGAGAAACATATGCCTTCAAATGGAGTTTCTGCAAACCATTTGGATCAATAAGGACTGTCTGTCTGCATATTTGTAACATCTGCCACGGAGGAATATGAAGCTCTATCAACTCAGTGGCTTTAGTAAACCATATTTTACTCCAGACTGTAGCTTGTTTACATTCAGTGACAGGAAAAAAAAAATCTGTGCTCTGGGCACTGCAGAGGTCTATTGTGAAGCAAGTCCTGCTTTTTGGAAAGTAGGTGTCTCATCTTTTTGCATGCAGCAAATACATGCTGTCCTGACAGGCTGGGGTATTAATCCATAGGTGCATCACTTGGCTGCTGACAGCTCGGTGCAGCTGCGGATCATCCCTGGTCTGCTCCAAAGGCCTGTGCAGGCAATAACTTTGATTATTCTGAGACAGCACCTGAAAAACTGCCAGGGAGTCAGGAGGGGAAACAACAGCCAGGGTGGGGGGGGAGTGTCTGGTCACAGTCCGTGGGGGCAACGAAGGCGAAGGCTCCCCTGTGCTGTGCCTGGGGGGATTTGGAGGATGAGGTACACCTCGGAGGGCTGAAATACCACAGCCAAAAAATGGGGGTGGAGAGCAGTGATAGGAGAGAGGTCTCGAAAACAGGGAGAGATGGTAGCGGAGCGCGGGGCAGGTTAAGAGCTTGCTTGGCCCCGGCGCCAAGCTCCTGAAGTGGTGCAGGTACGTTGCTGTGAAGGACTGTGAGGTTATAAAAGCAGCACCCTACGGTGCCAGCTAGGGTATTAAACACTTGTTGGGCAGGTCCCAGGCCTTTAGTAATAAAGCCTGCTTAGTTCCACAGTATTAAGTGCTGTGAAAAGTATATTAAACCTTTTATTAAGAACTCAAACAGCAGCCAGTAAAAGCATGCAAAATATAAAGTGTTAAATTAGACCATCAATTTAATTATTCCTTATCACTTAATCCCTTTACCTGTGTGGCTTGTTAAAGGGAAACCCTTCCCTGCCCTTCAGGGAGGAATGGCAGAAGACGCCGCAGCTCTCGGGGCGGGAGGGCGGAGGGGAAGGGGGGGGCAGCCCCTCTTTGCCGGGGGCGGACTGGG
>VZTQ01012136.1:574472-756513 GCA_013400755.1 Pelecanoides urinatrix
GGGGGCGGTGGAGGAGACGTGGTCGGCGGTGCGAATTCAGCGTGGCTGGAGGGAGGCCCCAGTAGCCAGAAGTTACACGGCTTTTGAACCGACCGAGATCTTGGGTTTGAGTTTTGCGCGAGGGTGGGGAAGGGAAAGCGGTTCTGCTGCGGCAGCCGGGCCCGCTGCGGCGGGCGGGCAGGAGCGGGCTCCGCCTGAGCCGCCCCGGGGCTGGCGGCAGGTTTGCTCCAGCGGTCGTGACTTTGTCTTTCTGGCTTGACCTTAACCTGTTATAAACAAGCATTAAGAAGAGGAGATAAGTTAAAAAATATATATATTTCAGTGAAGCCTAAGGGAAAATTCTAGCTTTTTCCTCACCAGGAAAGTGCTTATTTTCTCAAAGACAAAAGCTTCTGTATATGTGGGATTTGATGAGCAGATAAGATAACAACGTATTACGAAAAAAAAAAAAATAAAAAAAAAGTCCTGCTCTTTTGTTTCTGATGCTTCTGGAGTTTTTTTGCATTGGAATATATTGTTCAATATTTTCTTGAGTTGAATTTTGATCAAAGCTTGCATTGGAACTGAGGGTCTGTAATTCACTTAGTTGGGATATGCATAAGATTTTGTGTTTAAATTAGCTGGTCAGTATTACACAAATACCATCAAAAGTTAAAATGACTACTCAGTGAGTTGCAAATTAAAAGTATTAATAGTTCTTAAAGACAGAAACATTAAAATTTCATTTTGCTTTTGTTTTTAAAAGTAGTAATTAATTGGAAATAATTAGCATTAAATTACTCACCTGGCTTAAGCTATGATGGGTTTATTAAGTCATTATTGAGAGATTGAATGGTGGCACATGTTGATTGTGTTTAGATGTCAGTCATCTTTGTTTTTTCAAGCACTAGAAGGAAATAGCTCAAGTCTTCTGACAGCCAAAAAAAAAGGTAAAAATTGATGCTATGATTGAGTCTAAAACTTTTAAAGTCTCCTAACTATTAAATTTCAGTGGGACTTATCAGCTTAACTCCACAGAACCCCTTTGATGGTCCCTGATCAAAGCAGAAGTCAGCTCACCATTATTTTGTGCATGTCATGTCAGATGCATGATTTCAAAGCTGTTTCACTATTTTGGATGATTAATTCAAACCCATACCCTAATATTTGTGGAAAGGCTTTTTGGTTTGGGTTTGTTTTTTGTTTTGGGGTTTTTCTTTTACTTTGATCAGTTTTGAAACTTTCATTATTTTGAATATGTTTCCATCTTAATCATTGAAAATCATTCAGACAACAAGTTTTGCATTCTTCTGCCAGGAGAGGAGAACACTGAAAAGAGGACTTTAAATCACAGTTATTAACTGAGACACCCAAAGCCCCTGCCATTTTCTTCTGCCTCTGGGCAAAGTCTCATACTGTGGGGTCTTGGGTTGTCTGCTGGGATCTCCTTCGTTGCAGTCCTACAGATAATATAGAAATAGATGTGTGTGTGTGGAATTCTGATAATGTAAAAGGGTTCAGACTTCATGTTTATTTATGCTGGCCTTCTATTAGATATCCTGAATAACCCACCTGTGTGGATCATATAGACTTTTAAGTCCCATGGAAAGATCCAGCTGTTCAAAAATAAAAACAATACTGAAGTCTTTCAGCATTGTAAACAGATGTTACTTCCACTCCCAATGTCGTATATATAGAGAAAAAACATTTCAAGGACTACTAATGCAGAGACCATTAAATAAACAGCAAGTAAATTTTGTTTATATTCTATTAATGCTAATGTTGTTTGTATTTTTCAGTCGTCTTTGGTTAATTTAGTTCAGTAATTCATGCAGCATCTGCTATCATGGATATATTTTTAAAAACAGATGATATTTCTTAGCATGTAAACACAAAGGCAGTGTTACCTCTTGCAGTGGGAGTAGGAAGGAATGTTTGTTTTTATCTGTATTTGCTGTATTACAGCTCTTGTATTCAATGTGCAATAATTTTAAAAGCACAAAGAGTTATCCTGTGTAAGTGAATCAATCTGGCTGAAAAACTGAAAGCGTTTTTGAGGAATTAGGCACAAAATAGGGTCCTTCTTCCTGCCTGAAAACCTTGAAATTAAAATGTTTTGTTATTCTCTTCAGGTAGATTTTTTTTTTTTTTTCCTTCTCTGTAAAGTGTGTTTGAAATGTCTTTTTTTGTTCTCGGAGAGGAAGAGACAAAATGTGCAATGTTTCTCTGGCTTTCCTTTGCATGTTTACCTTTAAGGTTGCTGTGATACATGTGGCATAGGTAGGTTTTTGGGGGTGTGTGTTTGTATGGGTTTTTTGTTGGTGAGATGAAGAAGAATAATGTCCCAAAGAAAGAGGTCCCAAGGTCCCAGCCTTAACGCCAGGGAATTATTTGCTGTCTAGCAGAAGCTTGTATTTCTAGCTGTCATCTTTGTGGCTAAATCATAAGCTGTTCTTCTAACTCAAACTTCCCAGAGAACCAAAAATTTTGATCTATTGCTGTGGCTGGTGTAAATAAGGATAATTTTCTATTAAATGTGATCTATCACATAGTGGCTAATTATGTCACCTCAGTTAGCAATTTTCTCAGATTTCCAAACTAGAACAAAAACACCCATCTGGTTATAATTGAAGGAAAAGAAAAGCAGTGGGAAAGAGAAGCATTCAACTCGTCCCAATGTGATGGTGTACCGTATTCCTACACGTCAGGCATGGCTCCTTACCAAGGTTGCAGGTGCATAATGACTTTCTTGTATGCAAGTTTTGCTGGAGGTCTGTCCTACTGCCCCAGGAAGATGAGATTTTTAACTAGTCTTTTTCTTTTGTCCTTCCTGTGTTCTTCGACAGTCCCAACTGCAGATACCCAGGAGAGCTTATCGATGCTTTCAGATTGCTCCTTGCTCCTCTTTGTGGGACTTGCCTACATGAAAACTCTTTTCCTTCCTGAAGGAGTGGTCTACTCTGCATTTGATGTGGCTCACATAATTGATATTTCCTCCACTGGACTCACCTATTTTTTCATGGAGTAACTTGTGAATTTAGGAATAGCTATCTTCTTGCTGGCTCATGTATACTTATGCAGCTGAGGGAGAGGAAAAACAAGGAGGGGTGGGGGGGGCGAAATCAGCAGACAATTAAAAGTAAAATCCTTTTGACATCTGAGTTCCTATGGCTGGGGACAATTCTGCTTAGGTAGTAAAGATTTGAAACTTTGTCCCTTGAGTACAATACATTAGCAGTTTTGCATTAAAATAATCACCAGTGCGAGCAAGAAGACTTCTCAACTTGGCCTGTATTTATCCTTGAGGTTGGCTTTGTTACCTGCTGTTGGCTGCTTTTCTGTGTTTCCCTGGCACTTCTTGCCGCAGCCTGTCCAGCAGCAGAGCACGGACTTGCCTCCGCGCGTTGGGAGACCCCGGGGGTCAGCGCTGGAGGAAGCGCTAAGCCAAGTAAGATGTCAGGCTTCAAGACAATTGCTGCTTTCTTTTTTTTGTTTTGTTTTTTCCTTTCTTTTTTTTCCTCTTAGTAAGTTATCTGCTCGGCCGTCACACAGTACCCTTTATTTTGAACACCACCACTGGCAAGCTGAGTACTGGGGGGGCTGGAAACTTGGGGGTGCCGGAGCAGAGGCTTGGCCCAGCTGCAGCTCTGCAGGACTGACCCAGCCTGGGTGCTCGCCTCCCCACCCCCGGAGGAGAAGCATGTGTGGTCTGATTTTTGCCAAGCCTCCATGTTTCATGTTCCTTGCAGCCACTCTCGTTTAGGCACTAAGAACCTATCTTCGTCCCTGCAGAGGCAGAAGAGATTACGATTGTGTTGGGACCTCCAAAATTGATCCCATCTGAGAATGCTTCAGTAGTCAGCCTGCTGTAGGTGACGGGGAATCAGCTGCTGTCATCTTTTGAAGAGGGAAGGGTGGTGTGAATCTTCATCTACCATCCATAACCTCACTCCTCTAATTTTCTTCTGCTTTTTAGATTTTTATTGCAGGCAATTATAAGATGTGAATGAAGTCACAGGTCGGGTACAGGTCTCTGTGTTAGCAGGTACACGTGCAGTGTAACTCAGTCTTGTTTGCACCTGTGGATTTGTTTTATACTGAGTAGTTGGATTTGCATTTGTGAAATGCTTAGGTCTTAGTTGTGTGACCTCTTTAATTGTTTGGCTTTTACATGTAAATTGGTTCTATGTCAGCCAAATACTGTCTTAATTAGAAAACAAAATATGTATCCTGGCACCTAATGTTTCCATTAGCTTGTTTAAATAGTCTGTAGATTTGGAGTTGGGCCAGCTTATTCAGAGTGTATTTTTTTAATTGGATTATTAGTATGTAATAATTGTTATATCACTGATCCATTATTAAAATAGATGCGTTTGAAAGTGTTCTGACACATCCCAGTGGAGTTTAATTGAAATGTTTACTCCTGTAGAGTAGTATAGGCCTTTCTTCTTTCCATGCTAAATAATAAAACCCAAATGGTTTTATGGTATATTTAATATATACCTCCCTTTGTCAAAAATAGATTCATCTTTTGCTCATATTTGAGATGGATCTTTGAGGTTTTTTATGTATAAAGAAAGCTATTGTTTTCCTCTAAACCTTCAGAGTGGATATCCTCATTTTTGAAGTAGGAAACTGAAATAAGGACTTTTTTTGGTCAGAAAGCTAGAAAATATTTTTTTCTTGGAGTGCACTTCCTTTGAAAACTGCCCAGTTGTTTCCACTTTTGTTTTTTTATCTTTTAGTGAGGTGTAAAGAGATAAGTTGCCGAAAGATAAAACCATTCTTAATCTGAGAAAAAATCTCTTGCTATCTCTTAACAACTGAGTTGCCTTAAGAAGCACTTTTGAGGAACAGCTTCAAATAATTTTTGAAAATGCACCTTTATTGTGTCAACTGGATCATCCTTTGTGACCCTTGCAAAAGGAGAATAGACTTAAGCAGCATGGTTTTTTCCTTCTGAAAAGGCAGAGTGGTTAGCGTGGGGTTTTTCTGTCTGCCCCCCTGCACACCACCCGCCACACGCACTTTCTTGTATAAACCTTGCTGCGTGGGCTGTACGTGGTAATTTGGGAGGAGGGGACTAGAAAAAGAGCCAGACCTGAGCGTCGCCCTGCTCAGCTGTGGCTTCCCCGGCAGCTTGCAGCGGGGCTGCCGCCTCCGAGACCCCTCGCGTGCCCGCGGAGGGTCCGAGCTGCTGCCCCTGCCCCGGCAGAGCCCGGTCCCGTGGGCGCTGCTCCGGCGCGCGTTCGCCCCTGTCGCGGTGTTACGCGCTCCCGGAGATGCCTGGCTCTGGGCGGCTCGGTAACGCCTAACTCGCGGGCATGAAGTCTGTGCAGAAAGCTGCTGGTGAAGGATAAATGAGCAACAGACTAAAACATTGGACGGGATCCTCCTTACTGAGTCCAGCCGTATGTCACTGTGAGTCCATCGCTTTATTCTCAGCCTTTTCCCGGCTGTAGATGTCTCCCACCCCATAAAGCTTCTGCCCGTGCTCAGTTACCGTCCTTTGAACCAGCTGTGTTAGTGGATCCTTTGGAGGTTTCTGGTCCAAAAGGACTCCCCAGCTCAGACCTGAGCTGGTCTCTCTGTGAGAGGTGGCTTCTTCCTCAAATCCCTTTTCTCTCTGTTCTTGTCTGGAAAGATGTAATCATGCCCTGTCACTCAGGGCTGGTCTGTATTTTAGAGAGAGTAATGACATTTCGCCACGCTTCTCTTCTTGAGTGATGTGCTGAATTTTTTTTTTAGTAAAGTTCATGATAAAGATAAAACTGTTTTAAGCAGGCATTGTTTCCAGTAACTGTTACTTGCCCAACCAGAATCAGATGGATTTGTGGTGGTGGTGTCAATGTTTTTTCAAGCAACTGTATAAATGTGTCAGCCTAGTTAAAGCCCTCAGAGCAGACTTCAGCGCTTCTCCCAAAGAGATGAGATGAACGCGTGCTGAGGGCTGGAGCCTGAGGGAACAGCAGTGTTGCGTGCTCTCCCCAATGCAGTATTTAAAACCCAAACCAAAGTCTGAAAGTTTGAGTTGCACAACCTTGAGCTAAAGATCAGCCTATATAATTGGGGAGAAAATGGATTTGGTTTGCATGACTTCAGTGACTGTTGTGTTGATGTTTATCTGTATGCTTTTAAAAAGAAAAGGGGGGGCAAAAAAGGGGGGTGGGGGGGAAGAACATGCTGTTTTGCTGCTAGAGGGAGGTCCCCATCAGGCCTGTGCAAGGGTAATGATCTTCCTGTGTCCCTGTGAGTTTCCAGCTGGGATCTGAACCACAGCCACTTTGCATTGCTGAGTCAAGAGTGACCAAGGGTGCCGAGGCAGAGAAAACAGCATGCAGCCCGTCTGTCCCTCGCTGGTCGTCTTGTGAAAGGAATTTTTGTCAGATGCTGTTTAAAATTTGAGGAGGCTAGAAAGTGTTTTTGTTGTCCTTTTGGGCTGCTTAGTTTTGAAGCTTCTTCCCCTTCCTACCTTGCATGTCTTGCAAACTTTTTAGCTATTGACACCAACTATGTGTCTAGATCCTTTCAACATTTTCTTCGTTAATTTGAAATCTTAAATGATTTGTGGGTTTAGGGTAAACCCTTTGTTTACAGTTCCTAGGCAAAATGTTTTTATTTGTACAAGTATGTAATGAGAGGAATGAAGCCTCTTTTCTTTAATGACACCTATTGCTGAAGCCTCACTGCCCCTGCCTGCAAAGCAGCATTTCTGATGGAAGGAAGATGAAACATTTTTGGTCAAATATAATGACAAGTTAATTCCAGAATATCAGAAATTATCCTCTGCAGTATTGCCTCTCTTGCTTACCAAAGTCAACAGATTCTTCTAGTTTGAGGCATGTCTAAAATGCCTACCCTGCTGTAAAGGTTAATTATGGAGGAGCTGGAACTGGAGATCATCTCCTACTCAGAATGAAAATCCAAAACGCCACCTCCATAGCTTGTTAACTCCTGTAACCTCCCTGTCCTGGCCATGATAAAGAGTCATTGCCCTATCTGCCACTCGGTTTGACTCAGATTTCCTTCAGCTAGAAATCGTTCATAGCTGTTGCCTTCTCCATCACAGTGCAGCTCTCTAAAAGCTGAAGCCATCTGTCTATACACTGAGCACCCACGGGCACAAACTGCTCTGTTGTGTCTCAAAGCAAGAAACCCTTTCCCTGGGTGAGATGACAGAGCAATCGCTGTGGTTCTTGCAACCACAGTGATCATGATGGGTGTCACAATTGGAATATGGCAAAGGTGACCCTCCTGGTCGCTACTAAGTCACCATGGAAGCTGACTGTTAAGAGAGAGAGAGACATATTTAAAAAAACAAAAACAAACAAAAACGAAAAGGAAATTTCCATGTTGGCTGTGAAATCTGGGCTTTTATAGGATTCAGAGCCACAATCAGGGTACTTCCACAGCGTGGGAGCTGTAAGAAAATACAGCCATCCCTAGCATACAGATAGCCAGTACAGTATTATGAGTTATCATGGTTCTTAAACATGAAAAAACCAATTTCTGTGTAGAAGGAGCAAAAATGCCCTGGAGGATTGTACAAATAGAGGTTTCAGCTCTTACCTCAGAAAGTGAAAGAATGAAAAAGTACCTGAGGCAGCTTTGTTCATATATGGCATGGATTCACTTATTCTTTTATCTGTAGTAGTGCCAGTGGTCATTTTGAATCCTAGGTCATTTAAGAGGAGGCAAAGCCTCGGCAGCAACATCTCTAATTCAATTTGGTATTTCTGGAAGGAACTATATTTTTGCAAGAAACTTATTTCCTGGAGAAGGGAGCAATTAATACCTAATACTCTGCTTATATTCAGAGATGCTAGTATACTTATTATAACATTGCATGAGCAATTTAGGGTAAAAAAAAAAAAGTCACACCAGGACAATGCAGAAGAACAGAGTCAGTAGCAAGAGTAAGGCCACCAGCAAGTTTTGGAAATGTAGGGGCAAAAACCAGGATGTTTTTCTTTCCTGGATAAAAATTTACCAACTCTCTGCCTTTATCACTCTCTTCCTCCAGAAGAAAAGAGACTGCCAACAACCTCTCTGGAAGCCCCTATGCCTGTTCTTCAGCCAGGATTTACAGTCCTTGGTAGATTCCCAGCACCAGTGTGCTGTTTCTTAAATGAACCTGTAAGGGCTCATTTCCTTAGTTATATTCCCATTTTATTTAATTACACTTCCTGAAGAGGAGCTATTCTGTTTTATGTTTAACACTGCTGTCTGCATGGGAAGCGAGAGGTAGATAGAGCTGGTAAAAATCTATTGCAATTAAGCTTTTTGTGACAGTACTGAAGCTGTGACCATACCACCATGATATCTGGAAAATACATTTCTCCAACATAGTTTTATATGGTTTTGTTCTTTGAAGACTTCAGGCAAAGCATTTTATAAAAAACATTTATTTAAAAAAATTTTTAGAAAGTAAAAAGTAATGCCTTTTTTTTTTTAAGTTTTTACTTGCTGCAAAATTTCCTCTGGTTCTAACTCCTTTGTCTGAAAAGCTTGAAACGACTTCAGTTTAACTGAAATAAATTTTTCTGTGAATCCAAAGGGGAATTTAGTGTTTGCTCCAAGAGAGACTGTTTTTAACCTTCTATTGCAAGTAAGCAGGCTGGTTAAAGGGAAGATGACTATCTTTGAGATGCATCACCTCCAGGTTCCCAAGATACAGACCCCTCTGTCTGAATGGGTGAGGGAAAGCAAAAGTTTTTCTTAGTATTTCTGAAATGCCTGATATGACTTTTGCAACTGTTCTGTCCTGCTTTCTGTAAGGTGGTAGCTTAGCCCTCTCCATGCAAGTCAGGAGTATTACTGCTTCCCTGGTTTCTTAAGTGTGTCTCAGCTGGGATACAAAGCCAAGCTTAGTGCAATAAACCTGTTAGACTTTCATCTTTTTAGCCAGGTCAAAGGATTGATATGTAGACCATCACCATGTGTTGCTGCTGTTACATGTAGAAGTGGTTGAAAACTAGAGGTAAAAAGATGAAATTGGTTGCGTAGCTGTAGCAGTCGATATCAAAAAGTAAAAGACAAAAGGAACGGCGAAACAGTGGTCTTTACTAGTCTGATAGCTTCTCTGCAGCCTCCCCACCAGCGCGTGCTCTGGCTTAATCTCAGCCCTAACAGATATTGATCAACAAAATTACTTTTCAAGGTCATCGCTCTGGATAGAGCCTTGCGCCAGAGATAAGCAGCCCCGGCTCCGCCAGCGGAGCGGTGCCCGCCATAGCCTGCGAGGACCGATCCTCCGGCAGCCCTGGAGGCCACCCCTGCCTCGGCAGTGCCGGAGCCTCCTGGGGCTTGTTGGGATCGCCCAAATGCTGTCCGGGAGCACTGCGAGCCTGTGGCTTTGTTAGTTTGAGCTGCATGGAGTAACCCAAGATTTAACTGAATTTAAAGGGACTATTTTTACTTTGGTTTTCTGAGGGGGTTTTTTGGCTGTGTTTATTTTTAATGTGAGATTCCGAGGGTGGTGGTTGGTTTTTGGTTTGTGGTTTGTTGTTTTTTTTTTTTTTTACCATACACAAACTACTTGATCTTTCAATTCATAGTCAAAAGATTTTTCTTTTTAAGGTTTTACAAGTTTAGTGAAGAATCTTTAAAATGAATGGTGCCTATGCGAAATTTTTCTGAGGATGAGCTGAGTGAGTTTAATCGCTACTGGAAGACTTCCCCCCAGTTAAAATGGGGGGCAAATGTAATTTTCTTAGAATGCAAAGTATTGGGAAAATTATTACAAAAGATGTTAATTTGTTCTTGTATTGAGAGTTAACAATGGGACTGAAAGAAAAACTTTGAAATATTTTCTGTCTAGTAAATATACTTCTTTCCAAATGACAAAACCCCTTCTTCATCTCTGAGGACAGCTGAACTATGTGGGAACAGACATTGGAGTGATTTTTGGTTACAATAGTTTGAAAAGCTGCTTTCTGGTAAATAGCAGATACTTGAATAATGGTAGCAAAAACCTCAGAATTTTGTTACTAAAGGTTAAGGTTTGGGAATTACCCAAGCACACTATTTTGGGATGTGGTAAATTTGGAGCCTAAACTATTTTCTGTTTTCCCTGGAAAACCACAGTGATGTCACCGACCTTTGCACTGGAAACATTCTGAAATGAGTCCAAGCTGCTTAGGTCCTCTTCTGTTGGGTGAGCTGGATGCATAATGAAAATCTCAGGTTAATTATTAAAAAGGAAAAGGAAGTCACCTGATGGATAGCATCTCTTGTGAACTCTGATTGCTTCATTTCACAGTGAGGGACCAACTGCCCAACAAATGGCAGGGAGACCCTTCAGTGTTACCACGTTATTTTTGGTGCAAAAGGATGGCAAAAAATGAAGGTGTAACAAGTTCAGCCTCTTTCAGAAACTGTCCTATTCAGTTTTTTGGCTTGGATTTGGGCTTAATGCGCAAGTAGTGTGTGAAGCCATTTGACAGTCCTATCTCTGGACAGTGGTCTGTTTTCTGGGGTAAGCTGGTGCATCTCCGGTGGTGCTGTAATTTGTATTGACCCATACTGGATGTTGGTGTCTGCAATAGCAAATGGAGTTCTTGGCCTCCCCAGTATCCCCAAAACAGCTTATTTTCCTTCTGTACGCCTGTCCTGTGAACATCAGGGCTAGAGCTGGCAGGCTTGAGCAGATTTTATAAGCGCACCTCCACTTATGTGTGACAGAAAATCAGCTGACGCATAATCAATTTATTTCTCTGGTGCAAAGAAATAATAGGTTGCAACTGGTTACCATTTTCTAATGATCTCTGTGCATTGAAAGAGTCATCAGCTTTGTTCCATGTAATTGCATTCTTTAAATGTGGCTATTTGTGGTAGATTATAGCTTGCAACTACAAACGCATTTGAGTAGACAGCGGTTGAAGTCCATTGCTTCTCCTTTTAGCCTTACCCAAGCAGCTTCCTTGGTTTTAGTGCAGTGACAGCTGGCTTACCTCCATGAGAGGAGTGAAAAGCGATGTCTGAGGTACGCTTCAATTCCACAGAAAATACCCAGTTGTCTTGGCCTGATTCTTCTATTTCTTGAGTTATATATCAATACAACTACAGAAACATCAGTTTCCACTGTTGTGAATTACTCTTAGAAAACTGCAGAAGTAGCAAGGAACTCGATGTAAAATATTCAAGCATCCTTTCATTATGCACTGCATATTTTATATAACATTTAAAACAAAACATACACACTCCAAAAAAAAGGACAGGGCTCCTGTATTAGTATAGAGAGTTGGAGAAGGTCTTTGCTGTCTTCACTATAGGCTGTATCATTCTAAAGCCAATACTGATGCTATTTTCAGTGCACCAGGTAACTTACAGAACGCAAAGAGCAGAAGTCGCCATTTTTAACCTTTAGTTATTATGTAGTAATATAGGCTAGTTAGCTATTTTTTCCAATTTATTACAAGACTTGAGTGGTAATTTAGTCTTCATGCTAGCTTAATCTTCAGCTCAATGACTTCCAATTACCAACAGAAACACTCTGATGCTGCTTTAGCAATTATGATCTCAAGGTCAAACAGACATGAGAAGTGACCGCTCCTGTTTCAAGGTGCCCAGGCCCGAGACACCCAGGAGTCATTTCCAAACACTGATCTTGTCTCACCAAAAAAAAGCCATACCCTTCAAACTTTCCCAAAATCTTAATGACTGTCCCTCTCTCCTGCTGTGCCTCTCAAATACTTGTTTAACCTGTATTTCCATTTTGAATTCTTTTAATGTACCAATACCTCTCACCTGTGTGTCAGAAAACATGCTAGGTGGATGCCTCTGGATGGAAAACATGGGACTGGCTCATACTGAGCTCATGGTGAACCTCTCCCACGGTCTGTCTTTTTACCTGTGCATGTGATTGTCTGTGTGCATACACACACACAGAGTATATTTAAAATGTGGTAAACACTCTTATTCTTCATGTAAATGAAAGAAGTTTTTTCACTATAAAGGAGCTCCTTTAAAAAAAAAAACTAAACAAAACAAACCCCAAAACAAATGATGTATAAGTGTTGGGTGGGGGGATGCTGCCCATGTGGTGTCATGTTAACTAGCAGTTATGTTTTCTGACTCAGTAATGGTGCTGGATAAATGTGAGCTCCAGAACACGTTCCCACCTGCATCCCTGTGCAGCAGGAGTCAATTGATATACCTCATTTGAAACCATGTCTTGCATAAAGCAGTGAGAATTGTGCATCTATCACCTCTCGCAGGAAAAGGGTTCTCTCTTCTCACTGAAAAAGAGAGGAGATGGCAAATCCCCATTTATTTATTTTTGCACGCCGAGGGGTGTTGACTCCCTCAAAATGGGCATCTCTCCACACGTTCTGTGTCTCATTCTCTGATTAGCAATGACCTTGGCTCACAGCCAGAAGACTTGTCTTTACTCAGAAAGGGAGGCTAATTTTCTACAGCTCTAAAGCAGTGCTCCACTGAAAATCATCCCTATTTTTTGTGCAGGAGAACCAGTATCTCTGAAGGGCAAGCTACTTGAGAATCCAGAGGAAACTGACTAGTGTCATCAAAAAGGAGAAACTCAAGGAATGTCCCTAAGGAACTTCCAAATGTCAGACCCTTCTGGAGGCAGGAGAGAAACCTAAAGAACGTGCTCCTCTGAGGCCATGCTCAGTAATAAATCGTGCGGTCCTAGCACTCATGAACCGCAAATCCTGTCTCTTGAAACCGCAAACCCTGGCTTCATTTCTTACCTTCAATTTGCTGCCAACATATACAAACATAAATGGCAAATGCGGTTTGTTTTTTATGTGATTGTGCTAATAGGTTGCATGAAAGAAGATACCACTTGCAGCACATATAGTCAATTTAGGAACTTTTACAGTGAAATACCATTAGCAGATGGCAGAGGAATATTGTGAGTTGCACAAAGTCCAGGTGTAGTCGCTAAGCAACTGCCTCGCGTGCTTGTCGCCCTTTGGAGAGAGGACTCGTGCAGGGGGGAGAACAACAGGTCATGTTAGCGTCAGAGCTATTTTGGGTGACTTCCCCATCGAGCTCCTTCCCTTCTTTTACCCTGTTGCAGGTACCTTTATTTTACCTCTCCTAGATCCTCGGGGCTGTTCAGAATTACTCCCTCCACGCCCGAACGCTGCTGGGGGAACGCGGCGAGGTCCTGGCTGGAGCTGGGCAGCCCTGGGCCGACACGGGCGGCTGCAGCCCTCGGGCCATACCCTGCCCACCCGCCCCTCCCTGTGCAGTGGCATCTGCTTGGGCAAGAGAACAGAACTTGTCTCGGTAGTTCCTCCTCTCTAAAATTTGGTCTATCTTAGTTGAAGTTATAGCAAGAAAAAAGCAAGTGAAATAATTTCTATTTCTGCCTCTTAATTTCCTAATCCTCCCTAACCCCCAGTGCGCTGAGGTGCCTGGATCTGTATTTCATGTCTGATCAGAGGGACGTAGGGGCTTTTGAGGAACTTGACTGTAGTCCATTGTTAACAATTATTCAGTGGGAAGTGACACGGTGGGCTCTCTGTCTGGGCCCTGTCCATCTGCCAAGCCTGCTGTCACGGGTGCTGCTGTGGTCTTTTTTGGGAGGCAGACATTAGCCTGAGATGAACAAATTAAATTCTTGTGGGTCAAACCCAAAGGTCCTTGAGAGATTTCAAGGCTGTCCATCTGATGTGTTTGAAGGACAGCAGAGGAGCAGGAAATGAGACAAAATAACAGTGTTGTGGGAAGCCTTATTTGCAAAGTTTCTCCTATCAGTCCGATGCTGCTCAACCCAGCCACGACTGCGTGCCCCGTCCTGGCAGTGCTCCTCACGGGGCTGTGCCCATGCCATCCCACCTCTGCGTCACTCGGCGGGTGACTGGCTTTCAAGCCAGCGGATGTTTGAGAAGCCTCTTTTATTTGTGCAGCCTCTGGTGCTTGGGCGTGAATTCGCCTCTTCAGCCACAATCGTGCGTCCCTGCCAGGACGGCTTGCTCGCCCACCTCCGTGCCTGCAGCCCTCCAGTGCCCTGAAGGAGGGTGGCAGGTACGAGGAGGGACCACAAGACTTTAGAGCCTCAAGTAAATGTGCCATACCAGCGTGAGCAGCACTGGGAAAACAGGGAAAATGGGGGAGAAAGGGGAACGCTTAAGCAGAAGGAAGGTAGTTCTCGCTGCCCGAGGCTCGGAGGTGGCCCTGCTGCCTGCAGGATGAGCAGGCAGCGAAGAGGAGGAAGGTGTCACCTCAGCCCTGCTGTGGGGCCAGCTGCAACTCACTGCTATAGCACTGGTAGCAACCTCTGTTATTTGGCCTTTCCTAGTCAAAAAAGAGGGGTTTAGAACAACTAAAGTCAATTGAAAATGGATGCAGAAGTGACAGAGAGAGCAGGTACCTGCAACTGGGAAGAGGGGAAGGAAACAGGAGGTGTCTGAAGTGGCTTATCTCCTCAAAGGCTCACTCTTACTCCATCTCTTCTTGCCCTTCCTCTATTTTTTTCCTCTTTCTCTAATCATTGTTGTTTTCCTTGGGCATTACTCCTTTTGTTGAAGGTAGGTTGTCTGGTCAGGAACAAAGGCCTTAATATCAGAGTTTATGGGACCAGTTGCACAGCCGGGGTGCTGGACATCACCTGCTAGAAGGAGTGTCTACTCCAGGAGCTTCTGAAAACACCATGACTATTATGTCATCTAACAGTTTTGAACGTGGTGCTGTGTCACGAGCTTTGTGTTTGACTACATGGGTATTCCTTGTGGGTTGTTATTTAGCAATAGTTTTGCAGTAGTGAAGTATGGTAGAGGTTTGGTGATTTGGAAGAATTTTGACGTTTGTCATGGTTTTTAAAAACTTCATACAAAAAAAAACCCAAACGACTCTTTATGGTTTCCCAAAAAAAGAAAACAAAATGCATATGGACAGCTAGCATCTTGGAAAATCTACGGCAAACCTCACAGAGGGTATTCAGTGAAGTCTTTTCTCTGAAAATATCCATGGTGCATCATGTTACGTGGCTATCAAATCTGGCACCATTCCTTTTTAGTAAGTGGCTAAAGAAATAAAATTAACCTGTAAAATCCAAAATTATTAGGGGAGAAAAAAATCCCCCAAAAAACTGCCCCCAAAAGGTACATACAGCAGAAATAAATTTCAAAACTGAAGCCATCTGTTTTCATGCAAGTTGTCCTGTAATTTTGCAGTACTAAATTCTTGGCGAAAAGCTTGTACTCATCCTTAGTGCAGGAAAGGAAGATCAGAGACATATCTAGTCTCTGTTAAGCATTGCTATTTCTTTATATACTGTTAAATGCTGACCATAAATGCTGCATATTGCTTCCAATTGTTTGTGTCTCACATCATCTTCAAAATCAGTGAAACTGTTCTCATATATAATTAAGGAAGAAGGGCTATAGAGTCCCAGGAAGGTACTTGTTGTGGTACTGGCCTATCAAACATACTGAGATGAACAAATTAAATTCTTGTGGGTCAAACACAAAGGTCCTTGAGAGAGATTTCAAGGCTGTCCATCTGACATGTTTGAAGGACAGCAGAGGAGCAGGAAATGAGATAAAAAAAACAGTGTTGCGAGAAACCTTATTTGCAAACTTTCTCAACCGGCAACTCAGCCGCACACAGCTGCTCGCTCACTCTCCCTTGGTGGGATGGGGGAGAGGATCTGAAGAGTAAAAATGAGAAAACTCATGGGTTGAGATAAAGACAGTTTAACAGGCAAAGCAAAAGCCGTTCACGCAAGCAAAGCAAGACAAGGAATTCATTCCCCACTTCCCACCGGCAGGCAGGTGTTCAGCCATCCCCAGGACAGCAGGGCTCCATCGTGCGTAACGGTGACTTGGGAAAACAAAACACCATCACTCTGAATGTCCCCCCCTTCCTTCTTCTTCCCCAGCTTTACATGCTGAGCATGATGTCACATGGTATGGGATACCCCTTTGGTCAGTTGGGGTCAGCTGTGTCCTCTCCCAGCTCCTTGTGCACCCCCAGCCTGTTCACTGGTGGGGTGGGGCGAGGAGCAGAAAAGGTCTTGACTGTGTGTTAGCACTGCTCAGCAGTAACTAAAACATCCCTGTGTTATCAACGCTGTTTCCAGCACAAATCCAAAACACAGCCCCATGTCAGCTACTGTGAAGAAAATTAACTCTGTCCCAGCCAACACCAGCCCAGTACCTCACAGTGCCACCGTCTGCCTTTTCTAGCAAAAGCATGAAGTAGGTAGTAGCCCCTGACAGACAGGAGTGTATCAAGATAGATTACCAAATATTTACAAAATAGATCAAGCAGAACAAGAACTTAGTTTGAGAAATGTGATATTAATGCTTCACTAGACAGACCTCACTACTGTAGACTATTAATAAATGAGGCATTATTTGTTAAATAAAGGGTGGGTAGGTGTGGATGTGTGTGTCNCATATATAATTAAGGAAGAAGGGCTATAGAGTCCCAGGAAGGTACTTGTTGTGGTACTGGCCTATCAAACATACTGAGATGAACAAATTAAATTCTTGTGGGTCAAACACAAAGGTCCTTGAGAGAGATTTCAAGGCTGTCCATCTGACATGTTTGAAGGACAGCAGAGGAGCAGGAAATGAGATAAAAAAAACAGTGTTGCGAGAAACCTTATTTGCAAACTTTCTCAACCGGCAACTCAGCCGCACACAGCTGCTCGCTCACTCTCCCTTGGTGGGATGGGGGAGAGGATCTGAAGAGTAAAAATGAGAAAACTCATGGGTTGAGATAAAGACAGTTTAACAGGCAAAGCAAAAGCCGTTCACGCAAGCAAAGCAAGACAAGGAATTCATTCCCCACTTCCCACCGGCAGGCAGGTGTTCAGCCATCCCCAGGACAGCAGGGCTCCATCGTGCGTAACGGTGACTTGGGAAAACAAAACACCATCACTCTGAATGTCCCCCCCTTCCTTCTTCTTCCCCAGCTTTACATGCTGAGCATGATGTCACATGGTATGGGATACCCCTTTGGTCAGTTGGGGTCAGCTGTGTCCTCTCCCAGCTCCTTGTGCACCCCCAGCCTGTTCACTGGTGGGGTGGGGCGAGGAGCAGAAAAGGTCTTGACTGTGTGTTAGCACTGCTCAGCAGTAACTAAAACATCCCTGTGTTATCAACGCTGTTTCCAGCACAAATCCAAAACACAGCCCCATGTCAGCTACTGTGAAGAAAATTAACTCTGTCCCAGCCAACACCAGCCCAGTACCTCACAGTGCCACCGTCTGCCTTTTCTAGCAAAAGCATGAAGTAGGTAGTAGCCCCTGACAGACAGGAGTGTATCAAGATAGATTACCAAATATTTACAAAATAGATCAAGCAGAACAAGAACTTAGTTTGAGAAATGTGATATTAATGCTTCACTAGACAGACCTCACTACTGTAGACTATTAATAAATGAGGCATTATTTGTTAAATAAAGGGTGGGTAGGTGTGGATGTGTGTGTCCATACCTATATGTTATAGAAGAGCATTTATTTTATATTATTTTATAGAAGATAGACCCCTCTAGCTTTCAGAACAGGGCTTTTTCTAATTTACTACAATCACTTGCTACAGAGATTCCCAAAGTCCCCCCAAATACTGTATGAAATGCTTAACTGGGTTATATTGTAATGGATTGGAACAAAAATTATCAGGTTCTACAGGTTAAAAAATAAAAACAACCCACAACAAAACAAACAAACAAAATCTTTTTAGTTCGAAACTAACCTCCAGTGCTGGTAGCTGCCTCTGGTGCTTCCTCTCATCCCAGAAGGGGATGCTTCTGTGGTTTGGGGCACGCGCAGTCAGTTGCCAAGTGGTGGCACAGGGCTCTCCAACTCACAGCATCTTCCAGCTAGCACAAACTAGATGTAGAAGACTTCTGTAAGTCTTTCCTAAGCGGGCAGGCCTCCGGTGTTTTGGAGGGCTAACAGGAATAACTCAGCATGTTCAGGGCTTCACTTGGAAGAGATTTACATGCTGAAGTGGGTTTGGCAGCTGCAGCACTGAGCTGGGCTGGGCGGTGACTGACCTTGTGACGCTGTTCACAGGCGTGCACTGTTTCCAATATTTTCCTTTAGGCAAAGAAGAGTAAGGAGCAGATATTACAAACTTTTTTATATACATATTTGACACTTCACGGTGAGTGCATTTGTTGAACAAGTGTATGTGATTTATAGGTACCATGTATTCATGATGTGCTGCTCTCGCTCTGTAAGAGGGATTGCCTCTAACGTTGGCAGCAGCAGAGAAGACTGTGGCTAATCCTGGTAATCCCTCTGACTTGTTTATGCTGTACATATTTATCTGTTGTAAATGTATGTTTGATAGGCTAGGAGTTCAACAAAAGTGAATTTGTGTCTAACCTTGTAATACTATAGCTGCTGCCAAATTAGTTCTCAGGAGCAGAGGTCTCTGCAACCTCAAACACTGCTGGGAGTGCTGCTGAGGCAGCCCTGCTAACATTTAAATAAGCCTCTGCCGTGCAAACAACTGTTCCTTACTGAGTGCAGGGAAGATAATTTGTGGTTACGTGCTGGCAGTAAAGCTTAGGAGGTGGTGTGCGCCTTGGGACGGTGGCCTGGTGTTACGTACGGCTTTAGCTCAGCCTGTGTCCCAGGCTGGCAGAAAACGCTGTTATCTAAGTTGACTCAGGCCACCGTTATAGCTATTACAGAGATGTACAGCAAACTTGTGCTTCGCAGAACTGAGCAGGGTTTTATCGAAGACTTTGTGAGTACCTGTTAGCCACAATGAGGGTATTATTGCTGCTAGTCCCATTATCGTCAGATGAATTACTAATGGGGTGTTCACCACGCTGCAGCGTGTGCCTGCGGCCGCAAATGGGACAGAGCTGGCTGGCGGCATCTGAAAGCCTTTGAGGGAGGCAGATAAATGGTGGATGTTTAGAGCTGGGCTTGGCTTGGAAACAAAATTCCACTGAACCAAAAGAAACATATGGACTTTTCAACACTTGCTTGTTTGACTTCACTGGAATTAAAACTAGGCACGTGAATGTTCAGAGGCCTGAGGGAGGTCTCCAGAAATTGCACAGGAATTTAGAGCATCCCAGGGATAGGGATGCCGCATTACTAGCAGGTGCCATTTTGGCAGACAGGTTGGGATTTAAGTCATGTTTCCACTCAGCTGCATGCCCTGACTTTACCGGGGGGGGCTAAGCACTGGTCTTCAGTTAGAATTGCTGTCCAGAGAAATACTTTGTCTCCAACTGATATTTTCTCATAGAAAACTTCTGCTTCAATAAATCCTCAGTTTGAAAAGGGAAAGAACAGCAACTTCTTTTTGTTGTGGGTTTTTTTTTTTTTAATGGAAGGTTTCTGACCTGCTGTATTACGGAGGATGTGCTACTGCAAAGGCTTGGATATCACAGAAGTAAATCTCCCACTACCAGTTCTCAACGGAGATCCTAAATCCTTTAGCACTTGAGACCTGAATCAAAGCTCAATTCAAGTGAGAGTCTGAGGCTTTTGCTGCTGTGGGATGTCATGTTTCTGAGGCACCGCACTGTACGTAGGGAAGCCACGGGTAAGCTGTGATGGCTGGAATTAAAGGCCTGCTCCAAAGCCCAGTGACTTCAATGAGTCCCCAGTTAGCCCTTATGGCGTGCTTTTCTCTTGGTGGGGAATTGGCAAGGGGGTCATAAATAAACCTGGCTCAGCCTTAGGGAGCTGCTTTGGATTTAGTTCATGCGTGGATGAGTGCTTTCACTCTTCCAGCATGCTCTCTCCTCTCGTAATCTATATAAGGTATATAACACAAAAATCTGAGTGCCATGTTTATGAAAAGGTGCTGTGGGAAGGTCTCCTGTGGACAGGTTGGTAAGCCAAGCCAAGCCCCGTGCCTGGTCTGTTCGGTGAGCTGCAGATCCTTTTTTTTTTTTTTTTTTGTTATCTCCAGCCCCATGGGAGAGGAGAGTTTATTTACAAGTTACAATGAAATTAAAGCTGGAGAAACAAGTTGGCTAAAAAGACTGCAACAGGGATGGTCATCAAGCGTGGAGGAGCAGGAGGGTTGCAATGTAACCAGCCACTGCCTGTGGTGGCAGTTGTGAAGGGGTTAAGCACGTTCCGGTAGGTTGATGCAGAAAGGCGACAACGAGCATCTGAAAGGTCCTGTGGGGCTGGAGCGGCTCAGCACCTCCTGGGTTTGGTTGCACCATGTGCTTGTTTTATCTGCATGATCAGCACCCGACTCTGCTGCTCTGTTAGTTACTTGTGAAGTGCAGTGACGCAACACAAGCCTTGAGGTTCACCAAGTTCCCTGTGCTCTCACGTGGTGAAGGTGCAGTTTGCATGCACACTGAGTGGCTATCTGGAAAAAAGAAACACCTGCTGAAATAGAAGCATCAGGAAGATATATGATTATTTAGGCTTTTGGTTAACTCTTCTGTAGTGTTCAGTAATAATAAAAAGGTGGTGCTCTGGGGCTGGGGTAGGTGTGAGTCTTTGCTACCAGAGGGAGGGGAGGGGGGGGAAACCACCTCATGCATTGGTAACTGGTTCAGGTGAGGAGATAGTCAACATCACACTAATTTGCCACTGGAGCAAATGTCAGGAAGGATTGTGAAAATGCACTGATGGTAGCAATTATATTGATAACCTACCATTCCCAGAAGCAGAGAAATCAATCTTGCACTGACAGGACTCTGACAAATTTCTATGAAAATCAGAAAGGAATCAATATTCGTTGTGTGATAGAAATAGCTGTGAGGACTTTCTTGTTTTTCATGGTTTTCCCCTTTCTTTGTTTTTTTTTTTTCTTCTTCTAAACAGCATGTTTAAAAACACTGTAAATTAGAGACATAAGAGAAACATTAAAAGACAAGTGTCATTAGATATGTAGAGTGGCCGCCTGACTAACCTGGATTTCTTTATACTTAGCTGTATGTAGTATTTTAATAGCTTTGACATTTAGGAGGAGTGCTCTCCCTGAGTCCCTTGTTTGGTGCTGAGGAGTTACATTACTGATACCAAATTTTACACTTTTTTTTTTCCCCCTCTGACAAATCTGAATCAGAGCATTAGAAACAATTTACCTTTTGTCCTGCCATTAATTAACTAGATGAGTTCGTTGCTCTATTAAAGGGACATGCTCCTACAACTTCACCTCCCTGGCTGATCCTTGACTCACAGCTGTGTGCCAGGTAGTAATTTTATCTGGTAGTGAACGGAAAGTTTTGACGCTCCACAAACTTGTCTTACCTCCCTTTCTTTGCAGGGATGCTACAAAAACTTATACCAGCTCACAATCTTCTCAAACTCTGTTTTCCAGCCCTTTGGTGTGTCACCAACCATACACTTTGCACTGCATTTCATTTTGGTTTTCACACTGTTGTGGATTTTATTTTAGTTCTAACACATATGGAAAGGGAGCATTTGGACCTCAAGAGAGCTTTCCGTTTTGAAATATAAGTGAATTTGTGATTGGGAAGCTGAAATAAAAACAAAGTGTTTTGAACGCACTGCATTTTTTTCCTTCAGATTTTCAGTTTGCTCCTTTGAGAGGTTTTTTTTTAACTCAGTTTGGAGTGGGGAGAACTGTAGAAATGTTCTGACACCTGTGAGCTGAAATGGGTTATGCAAACTTACAGTGATGGAAATAAGGGAATAAAGTTGACTGTCCCATCTGTATTCTGTTGCTTCCTTGTTACTCGCTATGCTGAGAAGAAAGGTAATATAATAGAATATATATAATATAATAGTAACATTTGGCAACAAAAAGTAAAACCAATACAAAGCCATCTAAATCCTACCAGATTATAAAGGACTGCAAAAGATATGAAGGAGATTGTTAAGAGTTCATGAGCTGAAACCAAATCGCATACCATTAATTGAGTATTTGCCCCTTTCGGCAGTATGTGCAAGAAAACCAGAGACTTTGGAATAGATTAGATTGGGAGCATTAAGTTTAACTAGAAATTGCTAAATGAAATGTTAATAAAATCTCAGTAAGTAAAGGAAGAACACTTTGCTTCTTGAAGCCGTATCTCCTAGGAAATGTATATGAACCCAACCGCCCAGGTAGAGCAGTGACCGTGTATTGCAAATTTGTGTGACAGAGATATGTAAAGTCAGTCTGAACCGCCAGAGAGCCAAACCTGCAAAGGCCTGGGCAGCACCGCTTTATTCTTGCCGTGAATAATAACCAGGCCAAAGTGGCTGTGCTGTGTGAAATGCTGCATCTCTGCAAAGAGCAGCGAGTGCTAGAGGGCAAGAGGAAAGTTTGCTTTTTCACAATGAGGAAATAATGTAAAGGTGTGTAATCGTAGAGGTCTACAAAGGTGTTTGAGGAACGCCAAGGGACTGACACTACCTGCTCCCTTTGTCGCTGTGCCCTGTGAGATGGCATTTAAAAGGGCAGTGAAAGGCCCAACTGAGCTCTGGCAGGTGCCTTCCTTGGGCTGGGGCTGGAGCCGGGGGGATGCGGGTAGGAAGAAAGTGCTCTGGCATCCTGGGAACATCTGTGGTTCGCAGGGTGCCTGCAACGGGTGCAGTAGCTTGATGTGTAGTTGCAAGAACACTTTTTCCAGGAGCAGGTAGTTAAGATTACCCTGATATCCACTATCTGCTGCCCTCTCTAATTCTTCCTCCTTTGTCTTTCTGATGGCTGAAATTTTTAAATAATCTCAACATGGGGTAGCGATAGCGTACCGCTGTGAATGTAGTGCCAAGAAATGCGGATAGCAAAACCCGCTTTGTTATACAGTAAATGGATTTAAGGGACATGTACTTGCCATAATTAGAATATTGCAACAGTCTTTGCAAGCCTTAATTAGCACCACCAGATTAGCAACTCAAAGAAAACTGTAATGCCAGCACCTAACAAGCTTCTTGAGTCAAAGGAAGCTAATCCCAAATTACTCACAAATGACTTGCACACTGTGAACATAGAGCAGGGGAAGTGACTCCTAAACAAACAAATGTAAAAGCAATTCTTCCATTGCAAATGGGATGAAATGAGTTTAGCTTGCCACACAGAAGCTTGTGCATCAGAATTGCTCCTCGGATTCACAGGCTGGCGTAGCTCTGAAAAGTTTGAACAGAACTGGTCCCATTGGCAAAACAAATCCCATAATGCAAAAGAATTTTTGAAATGAGAAGAGTTTTGTCCTGGATCTTGGATTACCATGAGCAGCCTGGCTTGGAAATTTTCGTAAGTCTATAATGCCCAATAGTCATGTAAATCAAGTTCATTTAGAGCATTTCATTTCTAGTTTCTTTAATTCTAAATTAACCTATCTTCTGAAACAAGAAAGATGTTCTCCTCCGTTGAAAGGAACGGTGTTTAGCAGTGTCATAATATCCCACTTTTTCAACTTTGATGTTTTTTAAAAGAGAACTTGCTGTAAATGGCTTTTTCCACGAGTAGCTGAGATTTAACAAAGTGTCATTTTCTGGTGGAGAAATGTCTCTTTGTAAAATTCCCAAGAGTTTTCACAGCGAATGATGCTCCACAGGAACTAATGCATTGTGGTTTGGCGTCCCAGTGCATTTTTAAAGCTTTCGGTGAAGCAAAATGTCTGTTGAACCAGTCATGCCTGGAATATTCCGTGTCATGTGAATGTTCCTGTTGTGTATAACCATAACTTTTGTGTTTTTCTTGTTGTAGATATTCCAGCATGCTTTGGCACGCTTTCTTGTTGAGTGCATGCCAAAACATAGTTCTTTGTAACTTTAAGCTCAGAAGCTGTAGTTTTTCTGTCTTTCTTCCAAGGCAGGCCAATGTTGCTGTCCATAGCGGCAAAGTTTATCTGGCAGCAGAGAGTGAGTGGCTATAGGACTGGAAACACAACAGCAGCACAGTTAGTTTATTTGCTAGAAAAGGCATCATCAGCTGCACCCTAAACTTAAGGACTACTGACTGGCCAAGCAGGTTGCAAACCCTTCTTACAGAAGTCTTTGTATCTGGCAGAAGAATGGCAAATATGCTTTCAGTGTCCCCGTGAGATGCACATATGTCAGCACACAGAACATCTTCACGTAGTGAAATGGGTCTCTGGATTTCCTCAGAGCAGTGGGATTCTTTGCATTCTTTCATGCTTTGTTCTTTTGTGCATCTCTCTTGTCTGGATATTACTGCTCATCTTTCTTTTTTTAACCAGGACTGTTCAAATTCTGGGAAAGTAGCCCTCATATTTGGCACCACCAACTCCTGACGTAGGCAGCCAACTGAGTATATTATACATGAGGAACATCTTTTATTCTATGTCCATATAAAAACCTAGAATTAGATTTTTTTTGAGACTAATAATTTATTTTACTACCAAAAAAAAAAAAAATCCTTCATTTATTTTACTCTTCTCTTTCCTAAATACAGACAGTAAAGTTCACTGATGCCCATGCTCATCAGATTGTTAAATGAGTTTGTCCATTAAATATAGTAAGTCTTGTTTTTGAAGACAGATGTTACATTATAGTCTTTAGGTTTATTACACTATCTCTTAAAGGTAAGTTTGGCCTTCCTTGACTTCCAAAGCAGAGCTAAGTTATCAAAATAGTGTTGAGAAAAACATAGGGTTTTTTGTTTATTTCTTGTTTTGTTTTTGTTTGGGTTTTGTTTGTTTGTTTGTTTTTAAACTTGGCTTGTATATCTCGCTGTTGTGCACAGAAGCTCTGAAACTCTTGATTGAAGAATAGAAGGTTGTCAAATACAGAGACGTTGGTCCGGTTTGAGGCTGAGGCATCTTTTATCTTTCTTTTGCTTTTGCTAACTCTTTTGCTATTTGGTTTCAAATGATGTTTGGCTTCGGTTAACTTTCCACTAAAGAGAATTTTTTTTGGTTTGTGCTGACGGCTTTGTGCTGTTGCTGAAACACTATTTTAGCACTTTACAGACAGCATTTGAACTCTGGTAAACCAAAAAAAGGGAAAATTCAGAACCCACTGTCTAATCCAACCTCCTACAGGTTCAAATCTGAGTTACAAACTTCACTCCACTCAAACCGAAATTTCTCCAGGCTTTTGTGTTAGACCTTGGCCCCCTCTTAAACAAAGAACCCTCTTCTAGTTTTGCTGGAGCGTCTCCATTTAACTTCTGGAGCACAGGTATGAAAGCCACTTGATAAGCACTTGCCCGTCTGTTGACACTGACCGTTTCCGCACTTGTGTGGTATGGGTAGAGCAGTAGCACCCTTTGAGGAGCCAGAGCCTGTGGTCTCTCCAGCATTAATCCTGAAGCAGACATAGAGCACTTCTCCACATTTTGTGCATTTTTGTATAGCCTTATGACGAAATCTTCTTCCAGATTTGGACTAAAGTTTCTTAAATATCTCTTGTTTCCATTTCAAGAAATGGTCATTTACTTTTCTTTCTGAAATGGCTTTTGGAAAAGTCAACCGTATGCCTCATTGCTTGTAAGAATAATAAATACCTCTGGGCTTTGGCAAATCCTTAGCTAAATGACTCCAGGGTCAATTTTCTCTAATAGACTCAGTCGTTTGGTGCATGCTAATTTCTGAAGGAAAAAGTACAAAGGTGACGTATATTGAAGAGTTACTTTATGGTGGATTTCAGTGTTTGACCTGCCTTTGCCTGACCCTTTTTAAAAACGGTTCCTGGAAGTATGGCAGGTGGTGATGAACTAAATGCAAATAGGCACTAAGCGGATTGCTCTCTTTTGGTGTGCAGGAGCCAAGTGCCCACCACAGGCTGTTACCAATCCTGTCGTATTTTTAGCCTGGGCCGTGAAGCAAATCACACCAAGCTCACCGCAGATGCCTCATCTGTACCTGAGAGCAGGTCTGAGCTCGCTGTTACCCTTCCCTATCCCCCTCCTGCCGTAGGAGGTCACCAGCCTTGCACTTACCCTTCGGCCAAGGCAAATAAGCATGCGTTTCAGCTATCTGTATCTCAGTAATTCCTGCTTTTCTTGACCTGATAACCTGGTTAAGCCTTGCACTTGCAAATTCTCTTTGAAAGGGAAGAACAAAAGCAAAATACTTGCTGTTTTGGCTGATGAGCTGATCATAAGGAGAACAGTGACAAATGGCTGCGTTTACTGCGAAAGCTTTCATAGTTTGCGTTTGATGGTGCAGTCAGAGGTTTTGTAAAGAACAACTTAATTTCAAAGGTGCTCATGGCACTGATGGTCAGCAATTGTCAAATAAAATGGAATGGCAGCGAGTGAGGCAGTGTTTTAAAGCAGTCTTGCTCTGGCACAGAGAGATGAGACTCCAGTTGAGGTGCTCCAGAGGTCCTTCAGCTCTGACCTCTTAAGATAATTAGCGATAAAGGATTCAGGATCTTTCCTTTGTGTTCAAACTTTTGTTTCTCTGTCTAAAGGGGTACTTTTAGTGAACAGAAAGCTAAAACAGGCAGAAGCATTGGGACTTGAAGGAAGGTTTCTGAATGTCTATGCAGGAACTGGAAATATTTCCTTCTTTTTTTTTTTTTTTTTTTTTAAGAAGCACTCCAGAGGTAACAGCTGCTGCAGAGGTCAGTGACAGTGGGTCAGTGCTTTTGATGCCTGAGTGTCATTAGACCTAGTCCAAAATCCTCCGGTGCAACAGCGGTATGTCAGTGCGTGCAGATTCATTGGGATAGAATTGTCCCAGCCTTGATGAGAGGCTGACAGACTCCTCTGGCCTATCGCCAGTTTGCTTTGCTGTGTAAGACCCCAAGATAATGAAGAGAGAACTCCTCGGAGGCGCCAGCTCCAAGACTTCCCAGTCAGCTTTCTGGGTCCTCTCACTCCATTGGTGGGTTGAGGGGGAAACAAAAAAAGCTAAAAACTCTGAAAAAACGTGTGTCTGAGGCTCTGGACTCCTGGACCGTTGGAGGTTCCCAACATTTCCAAACTGGGATAAAGTGAAATGCTGAAACTCCCCAACTCTGGGAATTATCATTCTCTGCATAGCTCCAAGATATATTTAGAAAATTAATTTCAGGCTCCTCTGGTTTCAGCTTTCCCCTCTTTCTTCTTTAAAAGGCCCCAGAGCTGAATTAATTTCCAGGATCTTCAGCGTGAATTCAGCCCCTACTGCTGCTGTCATCACCAGACGAACACCACGTGAAATGAACCCCTGGTCTCGCACGGGTCTTCTCATAACAATAACCATTGTCTCACCTGCAGATTGGCTTTTTTGGCTGGAGTCTCATTAGAAAGCTATGAATAACAAATAAGTCTGGGATATAAATTGTCCTTTCCTCCCTATTACAGGATAAGGCCAGGTAGGAACTGAATGTCTTCAATAGGGCAGCAAGGCCTGCTCTCTAGATAAATAAATTATTTCAGCTTTGAGAGTTGTCAAACCAGAATTTATGACCAACACAGGATCCAAATAGACCCTTTATGTAGGCGCAAATGTAAAATAAACTGAGGGGGCCGGTGCTGAGCAGTGCAAAAAGCCCAAGGAAGCTTGCAAGTTCTCACGCTATGGTCTGTGCCAAGCAAAGTGTTTCTTCCTCTTCCTCCCATCTCTGAGCTGGGGTTGATGGTGTTGTATCTCATAATGGTATTGTAAAGGAGGAATTGCTCAGACGTGGAATGATACGGAAGAACTCTAAAATAAATAATAAATTATAACACTAGATATAATGGATCTGGGAACTTGTTTGTTTTAATAAAGGACAGTATTTTGTTTCCCTGATGAATTTCCCTGGTGTTTCTGAATTTATCCCTGGTAGGGCCAGTTGCCTAGAAATAAGAGCTGTGTTCTGCTTCTGCTTTCCAGTAACATGTCTCATGTAAGTGAAGAGCATTTTCTTGAGGGCTCTTTTTAGAGGGAAGACACTGACATGACAGCTTTAGATGGGATCTAAAAATACATGGGTTTATTTTGTTGGCATTGAACTGTGGGTGCCCTGAATAGTCTCCGAGTTGCCTACGTACCTCCACTGGCTACACAGGAGATTTAGGTACCTAGTTTTGAACTACGCACAGGATGTTGCCTCCGACACAGTGAAGAGACCCTGAGCTACAGTATAGCAGTGTTGGTGTGATACGTGACGGTCTGATTTTGCTCACACTCTTTTCTCTTAAGGTACTGCTGTCATAGAGGGGTAGAATGGATTTGTGGTTATTTCCTATTATTAAAGATAGGTCATGTGCTACATTATTTGTATCTCAGCCATCTCTGGTTGTGCATGGGCAGAAGCGAAGAACTGCGGTGTCTGGGGAGAGGCAGCAGATGACATTGCTTTGGTGAACCTCCTGCTCAGGTCAACAGGGAGAACGTTTTCCTCTCTCTCTCTCTCTCTCTCTTTTGTTTGGTGGGGGGTTTTTTGTGTGTTTTTGTTTGTTTGTTTGTTTGTTTTAAATATTATGCTGTTGTGGAGTCTGTGTGAGTTTCGACTTGTAAATCCTTCACCAGCCCTAAAGATTATGGAGAAGGCTGAGGAGAGAAGGAAAAGGTTTAAACAGTGCTTTGAACTGTAAGTGGAAGCTACCAGAGCTAATAAAAATGAAGATGAATATAAATGTTTGTGGGCTGGTGGTGGAGTATCAGGGGATGAGGTAAAGAAAAGTGGAAGAAAAAAAAAAATGACAGCAACTACCTGGTCTGTATAGAAATATCCCAAATCTAAATAAATGTATAGAAATGATAACAAGTTCCTTCAACTATTTTAAAAGATGTAGAGAAATCAGGAAAATTTAATTCAGGAAAATTAAAGCTAGAATACAAGGATTCCTCAAACAAAAGGCTGAGCCTTTTGTAAGTCAAGAAAAAGACTCTATACTCAAAAGATAGGCTCATAAAAGGATGCAGAGCAAACCTAGGCACACTGTACAAAATAAACACTAAAGCACCACTGACTACAGTAATAATTGAAGCAGTGTGGTCCAAAGGAAGCAAAAAGCAAGGGAAGCCAAAGCTCAGCTTGAACTGCTAAAATAAAGGGAAAAAAAATCAATTTATATGAAAGTACATTTACTGAACTTGATGAAGGGCATGTTAGTAATTGGCACAGTGCAATGCGGTGCCGTGGCAGAGCTCCCGGTCTGCTCCCGGTGAGCTGGCATCCCGGCACCGACCAGCACAGGGATGGTAGCTCGGGGCTGGGCAGCAGTGCCAGCGTGAAGCAGAGTCCCTCTGCATGGGCTGCATCCAGCACAGACGTGGTTCAAGAACTTAAAAACGCCCTAAAGGATAAACAGGAATATTTCTGTGAGAATGGCAGCTGGAGAGTTTCGTCCCAGGGTAGACAGAATTTTGCTTCTGATGGCGAGCAACATGGAGAACGCACCAGTTGACCACGGAAACCGCTTACATCGGGTGTGACCCAGTACTTGCAATATCAACTGAGGTGGGATCAGCGTTCCCACTCATTCAGGATCTAGGCAAATAAATGAATATTTGCTTGAGAGCTGGAAACGTGCTCTGCCTTCCTGACTCTGCTCCAGAGCTAATAGGGGCAAATGGCTCCAGATGCTGTCTGTGCTGGAAGGAGCTTTGATGTTCCCCTCTCCATTTTAGGAAAGCAAGGCATCACGTTGGCAGGTAATATCAACAGCGAAGCTTCTCAGCCTCTCGGGCTACATGTTGTAGAGGATGTTACTCATGTCTTAGCTAATAGATAAGCATTTCTCAGACATCGTAATGCTGGGGGGCACCTGCAACAGAGGAACAAAATTTTTCCTCATTATTGTGTGTATGGCAAGGCACAGACAGTGTGGCCTGTGTAGAGGGGTAAAGGAGGATTTCTTTCTTCTTTGGACAGGCTATTATTTCTTGATTGCACTTAATTTTTATAAGGTTTTGAAACTCGTTGCAGGCTGTATTTCTTTCTTCTTGACAGGAAGCCCTGGGCTATGTTATTCCTTGTGATACGTGCATTGCTCAGCAGGGCTGTGGCAGTACGTTTTGGCCGCCTGCCCCGCGCCCTTGCCAAGGCGGCCGGGGGAGCCAGCGCGGGGGGGCTGCTTAACCCCGCCCGGGCACCTTCAGGGCCTGGGGGGGAAGGAAGGACCATGGGGATGGGAGGCCCGTGGCGCAGAGCTGGGTGGTTTAACTTCTGCTGCAGATCATGCAATGAGGAGGAGAGGGCAGCCGGGACATTGGCTTCAGAAGTGATGATAACAAGACTTTATTAGGGTCCGAAGTGCACTGTACTGTGCCTAGTGATTCAGAAAGTTATTGAACAAATAAAACCAGTTAATGAATTTGCCAGAAAAGACAAAGCAGGTGGGAGGACAGCTGGTCAAGTCATCTTTTCCTTTTTTCCCCTCCCTTCCCTTCCTTTTTTCCCCTCCCTTCCCTTCCTTTTTTCCCCTCCCTTCCCTTCCTTTTTTCCCCTCCCTTCCCTTCCTTTTTTCCCCTCCCTTCCCTGCAAAGCTCAGTGGAGGATGTTTATAATATGATCCATTTCATACTTTCAGCCAACTCAGGGCCATGATAAATACATACATTACTAAAACCAGTCACTCTTTCCAGATGCCCAAAAAGTTTTTTTGGAACTAACTATAATATTGTATGTAGCTATGACAATGCTCAATAGTGCTTGACTACTAGAAATGTAGAGTAAGCTGGGAATGAGAAATGAAAGAAGAAACATGCCAAGCAGTAATACCAAGCAGAACAATATGTGAAGAAATCAATATTTCCCACTTGTGCAGCTCCCACATAGGGAAGAATGTCAGTGATTTTCTCAATTATTATGAAAAGCACAAAAATAATAGTCGCTGCAGTAAGGAAAGTATTTAAAAGAAGTCATGGGGAAATTCGCAGTGATGGGAGAAAGCAGGCTTCAGGTGGCTCGTTTCAGCTCCATAGGTGATCTGTAGCTAGAATACATTGGAAAAGAGGCTGCCAGTCTACTTGTTCATCTTGCAGGTCCCTGACCTGGTCCCCAGCTGAGCCCAAGCTCATTTCTTTCTTATGGTTACATGACCAAAGCATGAACTATTTTAGCAAGTTTAATGTAGTGATAAGAGAACATTTGCCACCACAGAGATTAGGTCCGTTGCATTCCCAGTGAATTTCAAGGATGTTAGTACCAGGGAGTGTACAACAGTTAAAAATCAAGGACTTTGCTGAATTACGTACATTTCCTCCTGGATTTTAGTCATAAATTAGTAGAATATGGAATCTGTATAGTTAAGAACTTCTAAGAAAGCACTCAGCACAAAAGTATTCTCTTAAAAGGAAAAATCCGACAGCCGTGTAGAAACCACTGGCAGAGCTTCAGTACAATGGGTGGTCACAGGCGTTAGCAGATGAGCTGCAATTAGAAGATGGCAAATAATCCAGTGATCTTTGCAAACGAGTACATCTTAGAACATGCATGTAAGACAGACTGTAATATGCTTTTCCATGACGCCTGGCTTAGATTCTTTACGTTATGAAAAGCTGAAAGGAATAGGGGCATTTAGCATTCCAGATCACCTTTGCAAATCTCTGCTTTTGTTAAAATACAGCAGGAGGGTAAGTAATCAGCATAAGTCACCTCATTTATAGTTTGTTGATCACACAGTGAAAATATTTGATGATAGATGTATGAATGCAACATGGGGGCAGAAGAAGAATTGACCAAGAGAAATGCAGCAAAAACAAGTATTGAACATCCATAGCTTGTTCTCTTTTGTGTTTTTGTCTGAGACGTGAGTTCAAAAAGTTTTAAACGTGTCTAGTCACACCTTTCTTTACTCCAAATCTAGAAATGCCTGAACATGGGTTGTGTAAATCGTGAGGAAAAAATATGCCCAGGTGCAGATTTCTTAAAGTTTGCTCAGAGAATGAAGAAAACAGGGACATGAGAGTTGTAGAAAGCATTTTGTCCCTGCCATGCTGCTTTTGGCTTTTGCAGATTCCCAAGTATATAGGAACCATCTGCAAAGACTGGAATAAGTAGTATATTTTTGCAGTATAAACTGTTTCTTGTTAGATTAGAAATAAGTTATCCAACATCCTGCCATAGCCACCTTTACAATATGAAAGGCATTACTAAAGTGTCTACTTTCTCAGAATAATTACACAAACTATTCAAGCTATACTTAGAGTTTAAAAAAAAGAAAATTGAAAGCACTTGTAATGGAAATTAGTTCATTTTTTTTCCCTCTGCTCCAGGAAGGGCTGTTTGAAAGCACAGCAATCTTGCACTGACATCCTTGGCAGAGATAAGGGTGGCTAAAGAAATCAAGTTCTTATATCCTGAACTATTACTGAAGTAACGCTGATTGTATGGGTGAATGGTTTTTCTAAGAGTCCTATTTAAAAAAAAAAAAGTTTAAATTTATTTACATAAGACTTTACTACTTTTATGTCAAACAGGATTGTGGGGAAAAGTGTGTGAGCAGGAGAAGAGGGAGAAGAAAGCCTATTGCACTTAGTGACAGCTCTCTGCCTACCCTTGCAGGCATCTCCTGTCATGTACCTCTAAAGACCCTGGCTGCAAGCAGAGCTGCTGAACACATCACTGCGGTCTGACTTAACGTGACTGCAGACCTGGTGGCAGGGATACAGGTGCCATTAATTTTCCTTTAAATAAGGGTATGTCTTTTCTCCTTTTGCATGGAAGCAAAACACACAGACTCTTGCTGGCTTTGTTAAGTACAGAAATGCAATGTTGATCTTATGCTCTTGCCCAGGGTTGTTTCTGCACAGTGACAGGCTTCAGTAGTCCCAGCGTTTGCCTTCATTTTGGCAGAAATTAGCCCATCTGATCTGCATGCACACAATGAAGCCAAATTAGGTCCACTGTGCTTTTCTGCATCCATTCTGGATGTAACCCACAGTAATAGCTTTGTGTTTTTTTTCCTTTGGTCAACCGTGTACCAGTATTAAATTTCTGGAAAAGTGCTATTAGTATAAAACCAACCACATTCATGTAATTGCAGAAGATACACAGGTTACCAGTGTATTGCCTTAAGTAATAAATGGGGTAATTAAGGAGGGCAGTCACGGAAAGAAGCTGTAGGGAAGGATTTGTCTCTGGGAATGTGTCTCTGAGGCTCTCTGCAGGCTTGGAGGGCTTTGGCTGGCTGCTGCTTGCCCTCCTCCGCTGTTCGGTTAACTGCTAACACCACCCGAGAGGGTGTTTGGGCTGCTTCTGAAAAGAGTGGGCTCCTAATGCACGGGAGGGTGTCCGTGCGGAGACCCAGCCCCGACCCGGGGGATGGAAGTGCTGCTGGTGGGAGGTTTTGGCGGCTGTACCCTTGCCTGGACCTGGCCTTTCTGCTCTCGACACTGCAGTGTCACGGTGGTGTTGTTATGACATCATTTAGAGATTAAAGATGGATTGTGGCAAGACTTGCAAAAATACATGGTAAGAAACAGCCTCCTGAAGAACTTGATTCTAAATAAGAAAAACTGATGAAGAGTAAGAAAGGACACGGAGGGACAAAGCCTCGCAAAAGGTCTCACAGCAGGGTCGGTGGCAGAGCTGGCAATTAGAGCTGGTCAGAAAAGTCAGTCTTTTTCCCAGGGAACGTTCTCCTTGAAGGCAAAAAGTGAAATTACAAGAGCTTTCAAGGAGCTTGCTGGAAGCTAAACAGCCTGACTCTTTGCCCCCTCAGCTCTCTGTGGTCGCTCGGCTGTTGGAGAGATATCCGAACCTTGATTAGGAATGAAACATCCCAGTCTGTTGCTTAAAACTGTAGCAAAAAGCATATGGCAGGAACACTTAGAGCATTGCTATTTATCAAGCAAATCTCTTCACAGATGTCAAGGGTACTCACTGAATACTCAGTATATTGACTGCTGTGTTTAGTAAATCATACATGTTAGCTGGCTAAATGCATATTTTGTTATACATGAGGAGGTATCTTCTTGCTGGGAACTGACTGGCTGTAAGGCGAGTGAGATCCCATTTCTAGGGGTTTCTGTTGAAGATCTGCAGCACAGCTGGAGTTTGCACCACCCAGAAAGAAATGTAAGAACTAAACTAACAACATACAGTGACACCAGAGCCAAGGACTTCCCTACCTGACATTCATTAATTTACTCAGAAGAGTTAGAAGAACAAAACCATTCCAGAGTGACGGAGCAAGGGAATGCACCAAAATCCAGGAACTGTGCCTCCATGGCGGGTGAGCAGATTTCACCCACCTGAGCTACGTTGGCCTGGGACTTTTCCCGCAACCGTGCCTGCCTGAGGACCTTGCTAACCATGCTTAATTCCTGAGGCCAAGAGAATCTCACTGCTGTGCAGACTGCCCTCCTGCTCTAAGCAATCCACTATTTCTAGCGTTTCTGCCACCTTACCCAGCTGAATTTACCCCAGCTGAAACCATCTGACCTGCAGGAAGGCTTGTGGGAGGGTGCTTGCCTTAGCTCTCCCCTTTCGGCAGCCTTGCTGCAGCCACCCACCGCTGCTTCGTTACAGCAGACCTCGGCCAACAGCCCACCCCGCTTGTAGCCCACCCCGCTTGTAGCCGACCCAGTAGCCAGTGCTTTTTGCCAGCGTATCGCTGCCAATTCCTCACTGGCACCGAAGTGCCCGCAGAATCACCTCTTGCAGCCGTGCCGGCTGCTGTGCTTCAGCTGGTTTAGGAGTCAGCTTAAATCCCCACTACAAACATAAGGTGCTCCTGGATGGAGTTTGTAACTTATTCCCAGTTTCCCAAAGCTGCAGCAATAGATGCATTCCCTTTTGTGCGGGAACTCTGTCTGTCAGAGGTTTTAGGAGGCACTGTTCTCTGCTCTGTTACCAAAGTCATTAACTGACTTCCCCGGGTTGTCCTCGGCTAGCGTTTGCCTATGTTAAACAGTGATTTAACTTTGTATTTTGCTCAGGCGTATAGAAACATAACCCTGTAAAAAAGTACAGTACTTCCATCAAAGGCATATTTCAGCTTTTTCTCCTCTTCTTTTATCTTTCTTTTTGTCTTCTGAGAAGGCCATTAAAAATCAATGGTTCTGCTTTAAATTTACGCTTTTAAAAGTGTCTAGTTCTGTTGATAGTGTTTGATAACAGATATTTCTGCTAAGGAAGTCAGTGAAAATATTCTTCAGGACAATGTTTCAGGCACACCTTCCAAGCATTATGTCACACCTTATGCTAGGCTATAAAGTGATTTTGAATTGAAACCATATTCTGAGTGGCAAAAAGTATACTCCCCCCCCCCACACCCCCCGCCCAGCCCGGGCCCTGCGCCCCGCCCTCGCCCCGCACCNCAAATCTTGCTGCAAAGTCTGTTTACCAGTCAGGTCACTCCATAAAACTGTATGCCCACTTTTCAAGAAGTTTGTAACAGCTTTTTTTGGAGAGCAGAAGTGTTTGCCTGCTATCTTTGGTTCTTGGAAGACCGAGCAGTACCTTACCTCTTCACTGAGGAGAAGTCCTTGGGAATTTTTATTTTCCTTCTGGTGCTCATCCTTGTTTCTCAGTCTTTCATGGACTGTTCTTGGCCATCTGTTGCACAGTCTGGGGTGCTGCTTGAGCACATATGGATTAAGATATGGTAGTCGGGATTCAGTGGTTTGAGAGCGAGTCTGGTGCTGAGCTCATGAGAACTGCCTCCAGCTGAGCCTTAGGTGGGTGGCTGGCAGCTCAGAGCTGGGGGTGAGCCATGCAGGGATGCAGCTATCAAAGATAACGTGCCTTATCCGGACTAACTCAATGGGCTTTCTAGACTTGAGGCAAATACTTAATTTAACCAAGATTTCTTTCTACCACATGTATATATGCTCTGTCACATGCCTAGCGGTAGCATGACCAGAGCGTTGCTAGGCCTAGACTTCTATGCTGAGATTTGCATTCGGGTTGGAAGAATGAATAAACTGCCCCAGATTTGGAGCAGTAGCAAGCAGAGGCTAGTTGCTTGTCTCAAGAAACATCAGGCAGAGCTGCTGCCTGCCAGGCCTGTCTCAGCCGGCTCGCTCAGCCCCAGGGGCTGGAAAAACTTTCATGTGGTCTAAAACTGCTGCCCTAGACAGTATCACGTCTGTTTTCGCTACTTGCCTCCTTTCCCGTGCCCCGTAAGATGATTTGCACTTCCCCGAGTTGCTTATGCTTTGCAAGGGTTGCGGGGAGCTCTGAAGAAGGACTGTCTCTCCTAAAACACTGCTGTTGCTCAGGACAGCTGACCACAGACTCTGATCACAAGCTGTGTCAGGTTCATCTGGCTGAGCTCTTCTCGATATATTGCCTTAATGGCAAGGAGAGGGTTCTCCTTTCTTGTTAGATCTTTTATTTTTGTTACTTGAGTTCTGGTACCTCAGTAGCTTGCCCTGAGGAGCAAAGCAGTGGCTGCCACTGCTGACAGGCAGGACTTTCCTGGATTTAGAAAAGTTCAGGGAAGTGCTAAAGCTATGAAGAATTATTTTAAAATCAATGTGTCAGGCAGAATAATTGGCATAAATACAGTCAGTGTTTACAGCCACATTTATATGCAGAATTTATTTTGGGTCACCGTGGTATAAATAACATTGGTATAACTAAAATGTTAACATTTTTTCTGTGTTCTCTATCTCATTTTCCATCTTGATGGCTACACTTCAGATCAGGGCAAGTAAGGCCATGAGGGAAAAACAGACAACAGAGTTTTATGACTGAGAAACACAATGAAAATAACTGGGGTGCAGACTACAAACATAGTTTAGCTGTGAACTTTGAACCCAGGGTAAATTAGCTGAAGCTAAGCTTCCTGCTTCAGTGTCTTGATTAGTGCCCGGGTTTGCACCAGATCTGTTAGATGAGGCTGGGCATTTCTTAACTACACTGCAGACATGATGGCTCACTTCGCTACCCTGTCCGGGAACACAAACAGCAGCAGGGAATGGATGGGGCTGCAGTACAAAGTTAGCACGCAAAAGAAGAAAATTCCACGTCCTTTCAGTGTCTTACCTCTGTGCACCCCCCTTTAAATAACACGGGTTCAGCCTTGGGAACTTGAATGTGTCGTGTGGCCAGGCCAATTACTGCACCTTTTCAGTTATAATGGAAAGGTGTGATGTTCGAGCCCGTGCTCCAAGCATGCTTGGGGACGTTATTACTCAGCTGACAGTAAGATCCTGAGTTACCGGATGAGCTGTGTTTTGTTGTGACTCTTGAAGAGGCTATTAAAACTAGACAGAAAGAAGAAGCCCCGTTCAACCTGGCTATGATCTCTTCCAATTACCTTTGCAAATTCCCAGACCTAGGGTAGCTGGAGGCCGGCCTGACCCCCAGCAGCCGTTAGAGCAGCCTGGGGGCTGCCCCGCATCCTGCCTGGTGCAGTAGCACAGTGGTACTGGCCTCCGCGCGGGGGCTGCTCCAGCCTAGTTTCTCCCTACCCTGAGAGAGTGGTTGCATTTCTTTTTTCTGTGATATTGAATTGAGTGGGCTCAGGACCCAGAGGGTCATGGCTTGGATGCTGTGTTGCCCTGGCATGTTAATCCCAAACTGCCTCCCGTTGCTAATGTAAAGGATGGGCATTGGATTTAAATGATGGTCAGCCAAGATTCATCAAAGCGTGTAAATAATTGACCAGTAGGGTTCAATCCATGCCAATATGACACATATTACAGCCAGATTAGTTCTCCATAGCAGACTAGATCCTACTGTAAAACTTCCCATCCTCATGCGTACCTGCTGCCCAGTGCTGAGAAGCGAACATTTCCTGCTCCGGACCGCGGGAGGAGGGTGTCAGCGGGCTCTTGAGCCAGGAGCACAGTTTTTCTAGGGCTTTATTGCCTTGGCTGCCTGGCCAGGCTGTCTGTCAGCCTGGGCAGAGGGAGCGCTTTACCAGGTCTTTTATTTATTTAGCTGTTGGATACATTGTGCTCTTCTTTGATTACTTGTCACATCTTGCCCCTTTTTACTTTACGAGGAGCCTGTTCCACAGCAGGACCCATCTCTCTGGCAGGAAGATGGACTTTTCGCTCCGTACAGCAGTCAGGAGAACAGTAAGAGCGTAGCACATTTGGCATTTCTTTTCCCCACTGTCTGCCTGTATTATATCTTGAAAATCACTGGGCAAGAGCACAAGAGCCCAGTTAAGCATCTCAGTGATTTAAAAGGTAATAAGGCAAAATACAAGTACCGAAAGCTTCAGTAAATTGTGCCTGTAAACTTCTTGGGGAAGAATTGCACTGGGGACACAGAATTAACAATCAGCAAGGAGTGCTGATGCCTACAGCAGTGCTCCTTGATCCATGGGTATTTTGACAACAGTGGCAAATCTTTTCAGAAATCAACATAGGCAAGCAAAGGGTATTTTAGTATTGCAACTGACAGTTGAAAAAAAGAAAATCACCAGGAAATATCTTTATGTATCTGGCAAGTATGTCAAAATGCGGTCCAAATTGCAGACCCAGCATCAGCAGAAGCCACTTCATTGACTGGGGTGCTGCTCTCACTAGAAAGAAAATTATGGACAAATTAACTGCTGATGTACACTCTGTAGAGTCACTGACCTAGCAGAGCCTGAATTGAAAATGTTACCAAGTTAAAAAGGTGTTTGACGACTAATTTTTCATGTGTGTAAGTGGCTATGTATGGAGCAAACCTGTGGAGAAGTTGGCAGCCAGCATTAAACTCTGTGGGTTGGATTCATCTCTGCCTGCTGGCGAATGCCCAAAGGGCAGGTGGAAAGCTATTGAGAGAGCCTCTGCTGTCGGTGGGAAAGAAAGCGCTTCCAGAGCTCAAATTGTTTACTTCAAATTAGTCTATTTTGGGTGCTGATTTAAGTTTTTTTTTTTCTTCAGGAAGGAATAAAAATAGTTAGACAACCCATTCAGATGGAGAAACCTATATTTAGACAAACTAATCGCACCCTGTGTGCCCGCAGCTCCCCTGAAAACAATGCCAATTACCAGCTCCTGGGGATTTGAGCCTTTGTTTGACATTTAAAAGGAGAAAAAATACCTGCAAGTATTTAACTCCGAGAAGAATGCTGGACAAATTCGTGTATCGGGAAATATCCTCACTATCACAATTTGGTTAACTCAAAGTGGAATGTTTTATAGAAAATGATAATGATTAACATTCAGAATAGACAATATTTGGTCCTGGATTATTGATAAACCTAAAATTTCTACCTGTGTGACCATCCAGGATTGTACCTAGAAGTTTTTCACCTTTGGGAAAGGGGAAGCTATAATTTTCCAGTGGGACAGCACTTTCTTCAAGCTCTAGTGGGTCATGAGTTCTGAGAAAGTAAAAGCTACAGCAGTAAATTTGAGAGATGTTTTAAATATTCTATACCTCTGAGCACAGTACAGCATGGCTTATTTTAATTAAAGTCTGCTTTGCAGTTGGAAGGGTAGAAGAAATGGTCCCCATAAAATTTTTTTAAGACTCTCTAAAAAGTGTCTTATATAGAGTTTTTTCCTTCCTGTAAAATAAGTTGCATATGTAGAATATATGGCAATCTCATATAAAAAGGTTTTATTGGCACTTGTTGTAATGACTTTCATAACTTATTCATGAGTTCACTGCTCATGAGTAATCTGGTCATCCAAAATACAGGCCAATAAAGCTGTTATCTCATACCATACTGTGATGTCTTCTACACTTTGGTGGGTAGATAAGAAGAGGCATACTAGAAGCATGTTGTAGATCCTTTAAGGGAAGAATTAAAATGGAATGTAAGTTCAGCTGTGATGAAAAGAAAAGCGATTAGATGAAGAGAAGCTGATAAAAACCGCCAAGACCAAAGCAAACGTGTTCTGGTTTTGACCTGATGAAATTGATACCGCTTTTTAATGTGTCTAGGGTTATATGTCCTTATGGATCAGAAGCTGGTGCTCGTGACATTGCTGCTTATTCTTGCAGGTCTCCCGTCTTTCTGCCTTTTTTTTTTTTTTCCCCCTTCACCAAGTGGGTGGCAGTGGGACAGTTGTTCTTTTATAACTGGAGCTGTATTACACTGGACTTTTTTATGGTTTCTGAAGGGGTTCAGGAGCGAACACTTTCATGCAGTTGGAGCATAGATTGGATGTAAATCTAAAATCAGGCTGTCTGCACACAGAGAAAGCAATCTCTTATAAATCTAGTTTGACACGATTCCCTATTTTTAGCTCTGTGGTACAGTATCATATGACTAAGTGCCCCGAGGGTATCCGCTGCTGCCACAAAAGAGGACTCCCACCTCCGGAAGGCAGGCTCATATTTGTTATTCTACTCAAGAAATCTAATGAACTCCTAACTAACATGACATTTTATAACCAAGAGAGCTTTTAGGTACCTGAGCTTGGAGATAACGTACAGATTACCACTTATTTCATTTCTCTACCACTTTAAATCAGTGGCATGAAATTCATCATCTTTGAGCCTATTTTTCTGTCAGACTACTTACGCTATATATGTCCCTTTCTTGCAGCATATGAAGATCTCTGCTTATAAACTCTTCCCTAACTTTTTTTAAAAAAGCATATACTGTGCGTATTCTCCTACCCGGAACAGGGTGGATGTCTCCCCTGCCTGCCAGCCCCTGGCATTTCTTAGGCAGAGGCTGTTCCTTCAGATGTGGAGGGCCTGACCGTGTGCCTGGTGCGTTTGTAGTAAGAATATTGACCTTCAGCGGCTTGGCAGAGAGCTGGCCCTTTGCCGTAAGGCGCCGTGCCGGGGAGCCGGGGCGGGCTGACTGCCCTCAGTAAGGCCGGCAAAGGGTGGGAAGGGGAAGGGCTTGCTTTGGCATGAGTGGCCTAAAGAGGGGTGGTTCTAGAGGGACTTCTGCAAGGAGGAAGCTTCTTCCCTCCCAGTTAAATGAAGGAAACTTTTCAGTCTGAGTAAAGGAGAGAGAAATTTTGCTTAATGAGCTGAATGGTGCTGCCTCTTTTATTTGCTAAGGAGCAAAACCTGACCTGAAGCCGTTCTCTTGGAGTGATGGGAATTCACCATCCTGGATACAGTAGAAGCAAGGCAAGGCTTAGAGGGTATAAAAAAGGAGGGGTGAGGGGATAGAAACGTGTAGCTGTAAGGACCTAATGCAGTAAGTGAGACTGGTTCACAGTTTTTCTGGTAATTATGGCAAGAGGGTAGCTTTAGGGTCACCTAGCCCGACAACACTGCAGTTCTTGATTAAAGACAAGCCTTGTGGTGAATATGTCCTCAATTAACAAAAATATTAAGGATTTTTGCCGGCTCAAATACTTTAACACTACTTTAGTAACCCAGGAGAGTTACATAAAATGCCTGGCTCAGTCAAGCGGGTGCCCAGGCCTTTGTAAGGCTCTCCCAGTATTCAGCCTGGCAGTTCCAACTCACAGAGCAGTGTTCTCCCTTGAGCCCCAAATGCACATGTGATAGTTGGAGAGGTTGGTAAGTTAGGTCTGTTTTCTGGGTATCCTAGGTGTTGAAAATGCTGTCTGGTATTTACAATCCTGTTAAATTGGGCTCATTTTATTTGAACAATTTTTCAGCAAAGGAGACCTTGTCATCTACGGTTCCTTGCATTATTATACAAATGTGCACACACATCTACTATTCCTATTCCTTTTTTTTTTCCGGAGATGTATCATTAACCTTTGTCGTTTACAGTGGTTCTAGCAGAGACTGTGTACATCATGTCCCGATTTTACTGCAATCTGAAACATGAGATAAAATTGTATACCAGACAGTTTGCATATGTATACATACCACAACATCCTATGAGTTAAAACTCAAGAGAGACATAGGTATTAATGTTAACTATTCTTTAAGATAGGATTTTAAGGGACTGTTTAATTTATGTTATTTGCTATTGATTCTCTCTGCTAAGGAATAGTGTGTATCCCTCATGCCCGCATGTAGTTACAGCTAGTGCCACTGCACTTAACAAGGTAGGAGGTCCCATCAATTATATTTTTTTAATGCATCCACATGAATGCTGCAGCACTTAGACTTTTACACCCTGCTGCTAACATGGGAAGTTGATTGTCAGTCATTTGCACGTTAAAATGACTATAAATTAATTATATCTTTCTGGAGGATGGGGGGAGTGGGTAAAAATGCCTAGATCACATAACTTGTGACAGCTCTCTGCTGCCTGTAAGAAGGGTTATTAATTTTCACCTCCTTGCCTTTCTTCCCTACCTCTTCTAAAGATCAGTAATGAGGGTACTACTTACAACAGCAAAGTGGCTGTCCTGTTCGTTTTGTTGCATATGTGGGGTTTTTTGCTTTGCTCTTCTGAGTATTTTAGATTTTTATTAATGATGGAGGGAAATATCATTTGAATGATGGTTTTGTAATTTGTGGCTCTCTGGGAATGAAGGACGGGGGAGGTGAGTTTCCCTGGAACCTCCTGGTGGTGTCCTGGGCAGAGATCATCCACAGGTTTACCCAGAGCAAAACTCATCCTTCATTTCCCACCGCTTTGCCCCCCTCACTGGCAGCAACACACTTCTCTAAGTAATATAAAGATCAGACCCACAGAGAGAAGTTGCAGATGCCATGTCTAATGGCTTCTCTAGGTGATGAAGACTAACACATAAATGAACTGTAATTTGTTCTTCTGCGCCTAACTCTGGACTACTTTAAATTGGTGTCCAAGTTCTTCTTGGCAAAACTCCCTCATTATTTATAGTTTTGTTTGAAGGTATGCCTAGAAAAGCCTACAGGCTAGGCAGCTGGAGCCTAAGAACTATCAGGATCTATAAACCCCACAAAGCTACTTATTTCCCCTTCAGATCCTGCTCTGAGAAATCCCAGGCCGCATTTACAGGGCCAGATCCTGTATGAAGCGAAGCACTTCTGTCCAGTGGCTCACGCCAGCCATGAGACCTCCATGGGGAGCCCTCCCTCCTCTCTCGCAGGCAATCTGGGCTGCTGCTTCCCCGCCCGCACGTGAACTCTTCTGCCATTCAGCTCTGTAAAAGTCTGCGCCGAAGCCTTCCCAGTTTTGTCCGTTGAAGCTGTTTTATTTTCTGTGATGGCAGAGTAGAGAACGTAGGTCAGGCACGTAGAAGTGACCGTCGCTGCATAGACGAGTACGTTTGTCAGGGCATTCGACGAGTAGTTCCTCTGCTGGTGGGGTATATAGGCTGGGACATCTCAGCATCCACAAACGCTGAGTGCTCAGGGTGAAGTTCGCTGTTATTAAACTGTTTTTCCGAAAATAGCCCTGTTCGCTGAGGAATGTAGAGTCCTTTCTGAAAATCAGGCCTAGCTCACTACCTAAATCATTACTGAAAAGGAGTACTTGCTATTTTAAAACACAGCTTCATGAAAAAGATGCACTGAGACATATTAAGATACTGGAAAAGATAACTAGTTTATATTGTCACTCTCTCAGTAAGTTATTAAATGTACTTCAGTGGTATAAGGAGACTAGTTCTTTTAGTGTTTGATATAAAGCATATTTAATTATTATCAATCGCACCTGTGAAGAGAACAATATCCTCCTCTTTTATACACGTGGCTATGTTTGGCTCTAGTCTGCACACCACGAATCATGGTTGTGGTAGAAAATATCAAAAAGTCATTATGGAATTGAAGTTTCTCTTCCAGAAATACTGCAAGCTTATGCATATTCTTCAGCTTTTACAAATGCTTCTCAGCTGGTGTATAAATCGTTGATAAAAATGATGACTGGAAAATGTGGAACTTTCTGTAAAAAAAACAGCTGAAAATATTTTTTGTTTTCAGCTGCAAATCAAAACCTGGTGTATTCCAGTTGCAAATGAAAAAATATTTTAATTCTGAATTACCACTGTGTCCTCTGGGGAGATGATTTAGATGTCTTGTGTTCATCTCTGCCATTCTCAGGTTCTATCTTCAATGATGCATCATGATTTTTCTCTTGTGATGGGACTTAGTGGAGTGTGGTGCTAGATGTATGAATGTAATTTAATGGCAGATAAAGAAAAGAAAGGAGGAAAAGACATTCATTTTCCGTGAAGTATTGATTTTTTTTTTTTCAGATTGAGATAATTTTGCTATTTGTTATTTTGATGAGAAAGTGAACTTTACCAAAGCAAGCAACATCTTATTGATGTTAAACGATAAGATTTTTCTTAAATCTTATCTTTAAAAAAAAAAAGTGCTGAGTTAAAAACTCGGTATAAAAACGCATTGACCTATCATAGTGAACATGAACACTGAGCTGTAAAACTACTGTCAGTATGCAGAACACGTCTTTTGGTCATAATACATATGTATGAGAAAATTATCCTGTGAGAGGCATATAGTGAAGAAATCTTGATTGCTTTCTGGTGTTATTTATATATTTAAATCAGATAGAATTTTAAAATTAGTATATGCAGAAAACAAAGGGGATATTTAGGACATACCAAAACGTTACGATAACGCCCTTATTACTCATAGTTACTGTGCTGCAAATCTGATACAACTCAATAAAAGTCACTTAATTTACACCAGTATGAAAAAGACGATAAGACGTTAATTTTTTTTTAACATTTTTGATACAATGAAGAGATCATCTCTTAAATCTAATTGGCTTGGATAGAAATGTTGTTACAGCAGGCTGAAAAAAAGTTCTTTGGTCTGCTGTCAGTCTGTATCGTTGGCTCTGACGCGTTGAATAGAGAGAAGCCATTCAGCGCTATCTTTCCACTTAGTGCAAAGAAAATCTATGAGTGCAATGGGTGTTAGAGAAGGATCCAAAATGGGCCCTGTGCCTCCAGGCCAAGAATCCTTCTCCGAAAAGTAAGTTGTGTAAAAACTGAGATAAATGGAGAGAACGTCTGCTTTGCCAGACTCCAGGAGGAAATCCTTTTATTGTCTGTATTTAATACATAATGGTAGCTACAATGATGTTATCTTATTTTTTCCACTGTATATTTGATACTGCTACTTGTTTAACTCTTTCTTATACTGCACTTTCTCCTCTCACTTACATGAATTTAGTAATTTCAGGAGGTTATTTTTGGAAATCTTTAATCATAATTAAGTGAATTGATTTATACATTGCACTTGTAATCATATTCAAGAGGATGCAAGAAGGGCTTAGAAAGGACTTTCAAAGTGCCAATTAACTGTAGGGTGTAGACACTGGATGATGACTTATACATTGCTGAATAAATCGGTCTGCAACACTATAAAATCAATTTTGTTTCATGTTCATAAAACAGTTAATATAAACAATCTGACTTCAAAACTATAAAATCAATTTTGGCTCATGTTGTTTCATAAAGTAATTAATACGAACAATCTGACTTCAAACCTCTGCTGTCATATAAGCCATTGGATCATTGGCCTTAAAAATGCCAACAAGTCTGACAATTTAAACTGAATCGCCTAGCGAGGTAGTGCAAGAGATGATGGTTCAGCTGTTGATGTTTTTGTAGGCTAGTGAAAGGATGTAGCAAAAATGACGGTCGGGATCAAAGTGAGCTCTATCACTTCTGCTCTGCCTGCCCCTGCTGAATTGGGGCCGGTCCCCTCGGCGCAGGGCGATGTCTCTGCCCTGCCGCAGGCACCCGCACGGCTCCCGGCTTGAAGCTGAAGTTTTGCCCGAGAGTCTCTGCCCTGGGCTCTGTAGCTTGAAGCCCTCCTTGGAGATTTAGCTCATAATTTCTTATTTCTGAACAACCTAGACACTCCTCAAATAATTTCTTTAGGTTGTGTTAGCAGAGGTAATATTTGAGGAAAGAAAGTATCCTTGCTTTACGAGAGCTAAATAGACACAAATCAGGAAAAGGAATTCAGAAGGATTCGCGGGCACAGAACAGAAATGCTCACAGAAGACTAAGACAATGGTAAACTAAAAGAATGAAATATTTAATTTCAGACACATCTAATTTTGTCTTTCTCAGCTGTAGCCGTGACCCATTAACAGACAGTTTCTGTAGGAGGGTAACATGTAGGATATACATCTAGCAGACTGTAAGAGGAAAATTATTGGATGCAGAGGGCTGAGTGAGACTTTTTGCATTAAACTTTTCAAAAAAATATGCAAATTTAACAACAGTAAAATGTTTTGCTGATATGTGTTGACTTCAGTAATTTTTTTTTCAATTTCTGAAAGATTCATGACTCTAGTTTCAGCACTTCTTAAAAAGAACATATCGACTTGGGTTATATATGCCTTCTTATTAAAAGTATTTTCTAATATAATTTTAAAATATGTGAAGTAAAGCAATAATGGAAGAGAAAAAAATTCATGTGATATGATATTTTTTGCAACTATAAATTTGGCACAGATATAAAAATTAATGTTTTCACTGTGGTCTAGTTTGTGTCACATTTGGTAGGTGCCTACAGACTCTGCCAAATTATACTTGTTATTCTAGGAACCAATATAATAGTAATAATTAATCATACAAATGGAAAAATAAAGTCTCCATGGAAAATGCTGATAGAAGAGGAGTACCATGCCTGATCTTGTGTAGTGCATGTTGATACCACATCATAAAAATCTCATCAAGAGTAAAAATCGTCGGTAAGTGGGTATATCTCCTAATTGTGGTACTTAAGTGCTGCGGATGTCACTGCTGGCTCTGCTGGTCAGCAGAGGAGTGGGGATGGCACAGGATGGCAGGAGCGCTTAGAAAGTGTTTTGGCTGCTAACTTTACCTAAGGCAGTTACATTACTGTTGGTTTTCTAAGCATTTCGCATGGTGTCAGTAAGTCTGTGCTTACTGCCTTGTGGCTGATCAGGGGTACCCGGGAGCCTTCGTCTTTCTAACACGTTCTTCTATTTCCCCTGGAGAGAGAAAAAAAAGCGGTAAAGCAGATCTGCCACCAAAAGCAGGGGACGCGCTCCAAATGCTTTTTAGGCAGGATGACAGATGTGGCGATGTGTTCTCACAGCCCGTGGAAAATCCTCGGACGCTGCCGTGGGCTTGCCGAGGCTGCTCTCGCTAGCTCCCTAGGACGAGGGAATGGGGAGAGGTCGCTGGCTGGAAAGCTGGAGAAAAGGAGAGGGGAAAAGAAGCTCTCCAGACTAGAGCGTGCTTTGTCAGGCGGGGCTGAAGCAACTGGCAGACCTGGCCAAAGGACTGGACTTTAAGGGGAATTTTAATGAAACTTCAGTGCTTCAACAGCTTTTAAAAACCGGTGCCCGAGTGCGGATGCCGGTGGAGCGGGGGGTTCCGGGTGCGTTTTCCGCAGAGAAGTGAGGCGAGCTGGGAGCACGGCTGCTGGGCTGGTGGCTGGGGAGCCCTTCCTGCAGCAGCCCTCTTGCCGCTGCCCGGGAGGGAAGGTCTGCACAGAAAGCTTTGTTTTCTGGCGGTGCAGGACAGCGGGTTGGCTGATAGTAACCGTAGGCAATACAGATTTGTTGCATTTAGGGAAATACATATATTTCTACTTACATTAGCTGATCCACATCTGGTTTGGGGATTTATAGTATGATCTCCCATTGACTGCTCTTCTGGGTATATTTATAGTACAAATTTCCCAGTTAAATATAAATTAATTATCATTTATATTACAATATTATCCTTGGGCTCCGAAGGCTGCTAGTTCTACACAAATTTATACTGTAAAAAATGCTTCATTCTCAAAGAGGTTACTATTATTGTATGTAAATCTTGTAAGACAAAGAATGTCTAAAAGAGGCATTATCATCTCCATTATTTTCTCATCCTTGTTTCAGATAGGAAATCTGAAATAGATTAAAGCTTTTGTTTCCATGGGTCTCAGAATTTCATACAGGAGACTAAGAATTCAGCCAAAAATGTCTCAGATTTCAGATCATGTCCATAAACAATGTTATACCAACAGTCCATACAGGTATTGATATTAAGTGTATGTAAATAATGATAAAGCAGTGCAGTAACGATTCTAGAGTAAAGAGATTACTGTTTTAATCTAGAAATCTAGAATCTAAAGTGTGCTTTCTGCCATTTTACAATTATTAAAGCTCAAGTTAAAAGTTCAAGTTATATTTCCCGGCTGGAATCTGTGTTAATGAATATGTGCTACCTGAAGCTAAAACCTGAGCCTTGCAGAAATAGATTACGTTCCTGAATTTAGCAGAGTCTTTCAAACTCTTGATGTATATGCACAGCATATAGATTTACCTGAAAGCTTTTGCAATGATATCAGCTGGTGATGTTAAAAACTGTTTTCAGATGGTGCTGTCGTTTTTACTAATTATTATTAAATGCATTGGATAATATTTGTTTTGTCCTGGCTTTGGGATAGCTCCCTCTTGATGCAGCCCTGCTGCAGGGGAGCCGGGGAGTCCCTGTCTTGAGGGTGTCACCCGGCGCGGTGCGAGAGGGCTCCCAGGAGGGTCCCCGCTGCAGGGCTCCGCTGTCTCCAGCTGGGTTTGGGCTGGGGCGTCCCCGGGGTGCGATGGGAGACACTTTGCCTCCCCGCACCACTCGGGTCGTGACTGGCTCTAGAAAGCTGCACAGGACGGGTACGGGAAGCTCCAGTTATCTGAGGATCTTCAGTTAATATTTTTCCTAGCTACTTTCAGTAGCCACAGGAAACCTGAAAAGCCCTAGATTGTGGTCTCATCAGAACAATATCTGTAAAGAAGAATGCGGAGAGCCTGTACTATGGAAGCCTTGGATCTCAGTCTGTTTTTTATACCACAAAGCAGTGTCTTGTTTATAGCTGAGCTGATAAACTTTACCCATCCATTCTAATAGTTCCTCAGTAATACTTTCACTGAAATCAGCATGAGTAATATATATCAGGTATGACCTGGGTGGAGACGTGCTTGTTTCTGTGGGGAGAGGCAAGCAAACTTCTGGCTTTAAAATGTTCTTAAAGCAATTTCAAATGTGGACTGCTTATTTGGAGGGGAGGGCAAGGCTGATAAAGACCTGTTCCAGGTTTCAGTTAATGAATTCCTGATTGAAGAGAATCTTGGCATGATGCAAAATGAGAGATGCAGTCAGGGCTTCTTGTAGTCTCTGGCATACTGACAGCATTTTATTTCAAATTATGCAACCTATTTTATTCATATACAGTAGCTATCTTTTTACTTTGGAGTTTTCCCCAAGTAACATACGAAGGAAATTATTACTGTAAGGGCTGTGTAACAGAAGAGAAGTTAGGATTTGCAGGGAAATAAATTATAGTAACCGATTGTCACACTCCCATAGTCTGAGAAATCTCTCAAGTCCCTAATACGAGATAGAAAATAGCTGAGGTTATATATCGTACAGACCTGTGAACAGAAACACTTGTTTTAGCTAATTTTCTGAAATAAAGCTTTAAATCTGGAGAGGTTTAAGATAATTCATTTGAGTAGTGAGTCGGTTTCTAATTGTGAAAAGTTGTTAATGAGAAAAAGGGCAACCACCAGGAAGGCAATTGGTGGTGTTAAAAGTCACACTTACTGTGAAAACTGAGTATCTGACGTCCTCAGAGTCTTCCTAACTCTAACCTGCTGGTGTTGGTGAACTAGTGACGTGAATGTCCTCCGCAGCACTGAAATTCAGCTATCGCTTTCTACGTTTGCTGGCCTGCAGGCAACCAGCAGCTGCTTTACAGGAGGGCTCTTGCACTGCTTTCCAGCCCTTTAGAAAGAACTGCCATCCTCAGCGTAAGAGACTTGGTTAGGGCTAATTTTAGGAGTTTGATGAACCATGGTTTTCTTTTCATTTGCTCATAGGGGTTGTAAATTGGTAACGATCTGCAGCAGAAATTAATTATTGCTAATTATTCCCTTTCAGCCACTGCTCAAATCTTCTTTTAGCACAGTGTGTGGATGCAGGTTAACTGAAGTCCAAATCTCATTCCCTTTTCTGTCCTTGAAGTAAACAGCAGATCCTGCTCACTCTTTGCATCCAGCTGGGCTCATGCAGGAATGAAGGGGGGGATGCTCGTCATGTTTTCAGAGGCAGAGAGGTTGTCTGTACTTAAAGCCTAAAATGGGATTAGGACCTTTCTTTGTCACAGGTTCACTCTTTCCTCTGGGGCTTAAGTAGGACAAGGTGAGACTGATATCTCTTCCAAATAAATATATCGAGGGAGATTCTATTTGTGAGGAGAACAGTGCATCTGACTTCATGTAAATGAAGGTCATGATAACGCTTCATGTATACTCTGCAAAATGACGCTATTTTCTATACAGTCTGCATATGAACAGTTATGCGGTTATTAAAAAGTATAACTTTCAAAATTTAAAAGATGGAAATTAATTATACAAAGTGACTCCAGGATAACTGATGTTGAACTGGTAAGGCAAACTAAATGAAATTTCGCCCAGTCCACGGTTACCTTGCCAAAAATAGGCATGTGGCTTTGATCAACACAGGGGGTGCACTGAAGCCGCGTATTCCCACGGCCTCTGTCAGCTGAGTCTGGAGATGGACAGAGAAATCTGAAAACACCTACCAGCAAACCACAGAATTTTCAGGGGACAAAGAGAAGTCAAAATATGGGTTGGGGTTTCCCACCCTGTCACAAAGTTATTGCCACTTGGCCTTGTAGCAAACTGTCTTTCACGAGGCTAGCGTGTGCTTGCCAACAAGGTGAAGCTCTCCTGTGTCTAACCTTGGAAACGCGTCAGCTCTAAAGGCACTTACGGCAGTTTGCTGCCAGAAAAGCAAATGCCTCAATTTCTGCATTTCATCATATGCATAATTGTCCGAATATTGAGCTACACACTCATATGCAATGGCAGAGCCCTCTCGACAGTGAACGTGGCACGTTCTGGGGTGGGCCAACACAACATGTTTTCTTCATACAAAGCAGCCCTGAGCTGCTCTCCTTTCATTTAGTAGCCCAGTGCTTAAAGGAGTTTGCAAAGGTGTTTTGAATCTCATCTCTCTCTGACTCAGAGCTGTGATTTCCGCTAAAATAAGGTAATGATCTTTGGGTGAGGAAAAGTTCAGGTGGTTTTCTTAGTCTGTGGTAGAAGCAGTATGTGATTCAGTGAGTACTTCTGCAGAGGAAAGCCAGGACCACCAAAAAGCCTTTGTGTCATTTTGAGACAAAGTCCCCGTGGTGAATGTAGCCTCCTGTTGACTTTAAACCATCAAATGCAAAGCTGCTTCTACTTCTTTCACCTGTACCTGGCAAGTCCTCACACAGCTCATTTGATGTCAATCGTTCGCTGGTGGCAATTGTGGTAATCTTGTCTTCCATTGTGATTAAAGTTGCAGGTTAAAAAGAATCTTTCCAGCAAATCTCACCCTTTTGACACCAACTACATAGCTAGAATATTCATGTACTGAAAGGGACAGCGTTATTATTTCAACGGTGACAGTGAAAGCTGTTAATTCCCACACACTTCTTAATGACACAGATCTGCTCTAAAACGTGGTTTTGCTTCTGTGGAGCCAGCTCTTCTTCACCTCACCATATATCTCTATTATAAAACACAAAGAAAATGGAGCATGCATTGGTCCTCAGCATCGTCTCTTGTAGTGCGGAAGGTACAAGTACCAATCTCATCAGAGGGCTGTTGGAAGAGCAGCGGGCTTTCCACCGCCCCGTGTCACGGGAGGTGTGATCGGTCAGGCTGGTGACAATTAGCCGTATGCTGAGACATCTTCTCTGCTCCCTCCAGCACCTGCTGCTCCTCTGTAAGAAACTCCAATGATGGCCCTGCTACTGAGGTGTGCTAAAGAGAGCTGCTGTACATAACTACGTACCTTGGGAGCTCATCTGCACTCTTTATTACAACAATTACTAAGGATCATTTGCCTGTAAATGCTGGCTTTCTCTTGCTATGAATCAATCGGTCATTAACCTTAGCAGTATCAACGTGTTCTCACTATGCATTTCAAGCAGATTAATAAACAAGAGAAGAGTTAAGAGCCCATTCTGCATGCTGCGATGTATTCCTGCGTTACTGGATCTGGATAAACACAGTGACGCTTCATTGTACTGTGAGAGATGTATGAAGGAACTACAATGTGGGAGAGAAGGGGAAAGAGAGGCTTGTGCTGAGTTGTGCTGATAAAGAAGCAAAGCCAGACAGAAATGGGAGAAACGTGCATACCTGCGCGCATCTGAGAAGCAGACACGTGCGAGGTAGGGGTCGCTTTCAATTTCTTCTGTCACGTCACTGTGATTCTCAACGACTTTGAATCATTCTGGGAACAATCAACATCAGCATGTTGAAGGGAAAGGAGGAAAAGAAAGAAAGAAAAAAAAGTACATGCATGAAAATAGCTCTTTTTGATGTGTCTTTTCAGGTGACCATAGTTAAAAGCTTGTGTCTTGCCAAAGTATAGTCCTGTGTATTATGAGGTCCTTGACTATTTTAAGACAATCTTTAATGATAAAAAAACCCCAGGAAACAACTGAGTCATTCAGAAATCCAATTTCTGATAGTGTATAAAATGACTCGGAGGTTTCCTCTCCCCCCAGCAAAAAAAAAATCTTGAACAACTTTTTTTTTTTTTTTTTAGTTCTTCTTGGCCAGGAGTTCACTGGCCAACATGATGCCTGTGAGGCTCTTAGATGTTTGCTGGAACAATATTCCTGTAAACAGTCTAAGCTGAGGAAATAGGCTGTTACACGCAGAGCTGCCATTGCTCAAGATTTCTGCTTGCAACAGGGAGGGTTGGAGATCCCTGCATCGGGGCCGCGCAGCCCAGCTGGCGGGTGCGGCGAGGAGGACGTGCAGGCCCTGGGAGCAGGGGCAGAACTGGCCATTGCGGGTCAGTGCCACTCGCCAGCTGACTCTCACAGCAATGCCGGCACCTCATCAGGCAGCAGAGTCCTGTAATGGCGGCCAGAAATTTTGGGAGGACTGAGAGCAGCCTGCTTTTCATTACCTGACGACTCCTGGGTAAATAAGGAAACAGGTGTGACAAGCACAGCAGATCACACTGGGCTCCTCCACTCTGGGTTCTGCCGCTGGCCGTAGGAGCAGCCAAATTTTCCAGCTTCATTCGGCAGAGAACAGGCACCGGCTTTGTAGCCATCTAAAACAGGAGGTCTGGAAAACAATGTCCTTCCTAGGAAATGTGAAGCACTTTGCTGAGCCTCCTGCCTAAGTGGTAGGAGCTGAGTCTGGAAGTCCCCAGCCTGGGGCAGCCTCTGTGGATGAACTGCCTACACCGAGTGGCCACCGAGAGAGGTGCCCATATGGCTCTGGAACGCCTGCCCGTGCCGGTGCACCGAGCGTCCTGGAGCTTGACAAGTCACCGGAGGGCTCGGCAGCTTTGTTTTTCATAATTCCTAACATATGTAGAACTTCAGCTATGACACAATTAATTAAGCCATTAGCAAGAGCTGGATCTGGGCCTTTGCAGAGCTGAATGGCCTGTATTTTGTGGAAACATATTCTCCTGCTTCTGAACGGGGGTTACAAGGGGCTAATCTACCTTTGGGTGTATTTCTTCAGCCAACTTTAAGCAGGCCTGCTGCCGGGTGGGGTACCCCACATCCTCGTGACGCTGAGCATGCGTGGGTCTTGGGACACTCAGTAGCCCACTCCGGAGTCAGCAGTTTGCAGACACAAACCCTCTGAAAAATTTCAGATAGGGAGTTATTTCCAAGCAGACTGGTCTAAAGCTCATTGTTTTGTCTCCTTTACCTTTATTTGCCTTTTTAAGCATGTTCATTCAGGTGCTAGGCAAGACCTTATTAATGACCTCTTGTTAGCTTCTCTTTCATGAACATAAATAGGTTTGTGCAAAGTTTTGCACATTCAGGTTCATAAAAACATGTCCTTTAAAATTAGCAACCGAGGTCTGGAAGCTTTAAACAATCTTCATGTATACTAAAGAATTTCAGTTCACTTTTAATGTTCTCAAATAATATTTTATATTCTAAATTAATATATATAAATAATTTTTTATATATGTATATTTTTTATACCCTCCTGAGATTTAGACCTTCTAGCCAGTTTTATTTTACTGTCTCAGACTATATAAATGTACATATATTAGATGTATTTATAGAATAAGTAGCTATTACAGCTGAGTATTTAAATCAAAATGAGTAATTTATACAGATTTTCGACTTTAGACTTAATTAGAAAATCATAATTTTCTTTATCAATTCAGTGTCTAGTATTACTTTTATATAACTATACAGATTGATTTGGGGGTGGGGGGAAGAAAAGAAGAAAAACCCCAACAAACCCCCTCTGTGAGTATCTCAATTTTTAATCAATCTATACTGATTAGCTGTGTTTGGTCAGATGTGTAACATGACATTGTTCTTCTGCTGTGACTGGGTGAATATACAGATAATCATGCTATGAATCATTACATTTGCAAAGCAAAATCCATTTTCTACCAATTCACTTCCCATGAGCATTTTTTTATAAAGACGAATTGCTGAAAGGCAATATTTTTGAATACGTTGGTCATTTTTAAGTGTCTCCCTTGAGCAGCTTTAGAGATTATTTGCACCTGAGTTTAAATGGGGGGGGGGAGGAGCCAGGGCTTGGGCTGGGACTCCCAGGGGTGTTACTCCTCTGAGTCGTTGGAGTCGAAGGTGATTGAGTTGGAGGGGGGGTCCAACCTGGCCTGCCCCATCCCATCCGCTCCGACAGCCTGGGCACTGCCCCGCTCCGGGGAGGCTCCCCGAGACGCGTGGGGGAGGCTGGAGGCGTCGCCGAGCGTGGGTCTGTGGTCTGCGCCTGCCGCCGAGCAGCAGGTCCGGGGAAGCGACCTGGGACACGGCCCCTGGAGCGGGGCCCCGCGGCGCGGTGCGGTGCGGCACGTGGCTGGCGGGGAGCTGGTGCCCGGGCTGCAGAAGTGCCTTCCCGGTCCGGACTAGAAAGCTTGTGCTGCCGTGGTTTTGTAGCAAATGTTTACGCTTCTGTTAGCGGAGACGCAGTTTAATGCGTGATTTCCTACTGACTTCCTCATGGAGAGGACGCTGGGGGTGAATATTGCTGTTTCATCAGTGGTTCCTGCCTGAACAGCCCTCAGTTTAGAGGCCTTTTGTCATATGTTTTTGGGGATGCATTTTCCCCTGTAAGTTTACCTTGGCGAATAGCTACAAGCTCACAGCCAGAGCAAGCTAATCTCGAACGAGTTTGCACATGGATGAGAAGATGCAGGAATCGGAGAGGTAGATGGTCTCGTAGTTACTGCAGCGCATGAGGATCAGGCCCGTTTCAGATGCTGTCTCTGGTTTCTTGTGTGACGCTGACGTATCGGGGGTTCGTGCTGTCCTTCTTTCAGCCTGCCCGGTCTGTCTGTCTAGGTTGTCAGGTGTGCACAGCAATAGGAATGATTTAGGTAGAGCATCTGGTGCAACTGGGACCCGATATCACAAGGTGTCATTAGACACCATAGTTATGCGTGAAATGGCAAAAACAAAGTACCAGAGCAGGTTAATGCAGAGAGAAAGAGACACATACAGAATTACAGCACTGATAGCCCTGTGGTGATAATGATGAATATCTCATAGACCTCCTTGAAAGCAGAGAGGAGTTCTAACTCTTGTAAATTATTTGCAATGATGATAGCATCTTATTGCTATCTTTAAAAAAAAAAAAAAAAAAAAAAAAAAAAAAGATGAGAATTTCTCAGAAGACGTTGAGGGTTCCTGGTGCCTGGGAGGAAGAAATGAGAAAGTGTTTGGCTGTGAGTACACACAGCGGTGAAATCGTCGCCTCGTGGTGCATCCCGAAGAACAACTGCAGGAAACCAAGCACTTGAATTAATATTACAGAAGCGGGATAAGGCTTTTGAAGGTCTCACAGGCAGTTAGATGCCTTAACCTCCTATGGATTTAACCCCAAGTGAAGTACTTGCAGTTTTAAAAAGCAGATCCTGCTCTGATCAGGGAGCCAGAGAGAGCCCGCAGGGAGAGCTCCCCTCTCGGCAGCCCACGCACGTGCTCTGCAGAAACCGGTGAGCGCAGGGGGAGAGTTTCTCTGGGTGGAGAAAGTCCTGGCTGAGGACAGACCGGCGTGAAGGAGTTCCAGGCACTGATTAGAAGGTTCTTGTTCTGCCTTTCATCCAGAACAGCAAAAGGAAAAAATAATTTAAAAACCTCAAGAACTAAAGGAAGCAAATTAAATTACTATACAAAAAGAATAGTCACTGGTAGAGGTGTGAAGTGTTGATCTTATGTATGTTTTGCACATTGTAGAGATCCTTAAAGGCTGTCAGAATTTTAATTAAATATGACAGCTAGACAAAAGGAGCAGCTAGGTGTGAAACACGTATACTGCTGGAGGGAGGCTTTCTGCACAACAGTGACCTGAAATCGGAAAGTCGCCGACTGTGACCTTCGCTGTGCTCTGCGGAGCAGCCAGAGCTGCAGGCAGGGTTGTCATCTGTGCAGTCCCCAAAACTGACACACCGCGTTCGGCGCTGCGTGAGTCGGGCTCGGTGAGGGCACCGCCGCTGCCGCTTGCTGCTACTCATGCTTGCCGTGCAGCAGCAGAGAAAAGAGCCGAGCTTTCCCTTTGACATGGAAGCTTGGTTTCTTGTTGGCGCAATGGACCTCGCCTGAAAAAACGCTGATAAACTACATTTTTTCAACTTTCTTTCTGTTGGGGGGAAAAAAAAAATCTTAGTTGTAGGATTCTGGCAATCTTATTATTATCAGAGACCTGCCGTGACTGTAGCCTCTAACTAAGTTCTTTCTACCATTGCATGGCTTTTCCATTAAGTACTCCCTCCAGCGTAAGGCTTCCTAGCTCAATAACACTTTGCTGTATTTCAGGCATCTCTATTATTTATTAATTTGCTATTCACTGTAAGAAACCCTATCACAATGAATTTATTTAGCACAATGTGGATATTTCAAGTCTTCTGATTATGCTTCCTTGACTATTTCAATTGCAGGATCTCCCTGCTGTCAGGACACAGTCCCCTCTGACATCCTGGTGCAGCAGATCCTGACCTGTACTTTATCAACAGCAGCTGACTATAAGAAGACTTGAAACCCACTCCAGAAATGGAACTGAAAATGCTTAAAAATTTTCAGCCCAGTTTCAGATTTTGGAGGGCTTGGGGATTTCAGGATTTTCAAGATGAGGGCCAAGTCTGTCTTTTTTTCCTTGAGGGCCAAGTCTCTGCTTTGAGAGCAGCCCTGCGGAGAAGGAGTTGGGGGTATGGTGGATGAGCAATGTGTGCTCACAGCCCAGGCCAGCCGTATCCTGGGCTGCATCACCAGCAGTGTGGCCAGCAGGTCGAGGGGGGTGATTCTGTCCCTCTGCTCTGGTGAGACCCGCCCCCCCCCGCAGTGCTGCGTCCAGCTCTGGGGCCCTCAGAACAGAAAGACATGGACCTGTTGGAGTGGGTCCAGAGGGGGTCCACAAAAATAATCTGGGATGGAAAGCCTCTCCTATGAGGAAAGGCCGAGACAGTTGGGGCTGTTCAGCCTGGAGAAGAGAAGGCTTCAGGGAGACCTTATTGTGCTTTTCAGTACTTAAAGGCAGCTTATAAGAAAGACGAGGACAGATTTTTTTAGCAGGGCCTGTTGCGATAGGACGAGGGGTAATGGTTTTAAACTAAAAGAGGATAGATTCTGACTAGACATAAGGAAGACGTTTTTTACAGTGAGGGTGGTGAAACACTGGCACAGGTTGCCCCGAGAGGTGGGAGATGACCCATACCTGGAAACATTCAAGGCCAGGTTGGACGGGGCTCTGAACAACCTCATCTAGTTGAAGATGTCCCTGCTCATTGCAAGGGGGTTGGACTAGATGACCTTTAAAGGTCCCTTCCAATCCCAACTATTCTATGATTCTGTGATTTTGTTTGACTCTTGGGAAGCTGCAAAAACTACAGCCAGGCAGCCCTTGGCAGAGCTGAGCATACTCTGCCTCGTGAAACTCCTGTGCTATCCTGCGTTCAGATCCTAAGAGCCACTGATGTAACTTCCATGAGTAGTACTGCTGACATTAAATCTACTTCCATGATGTATTACCTTGTAGAAATGTTTTCTTCCATGTAATTTATGAAGTAAAACTGGTTTTAGATTCAGAAAAATATCTGGATTGCTCAAGCGTAGTAGGTTGTACATTAACTTGTAAGTCAGCTTGGTCACTACTGTGAAATGTATTTTAGGTAAGAAGATATATTCAGAGGGGACTGCATGTTCATTAACATCCTGAAAAGGAATGAGAGGGAAATTCTGTTCAGGAAAACTTAATTATGGCACTCATTCTGCCATAATTTGTCCCCCTTATATTCTTAAGCATAAACAGTCATTGGTGTACAAAGATTTGAAACAAACATCCTTTGAAAAGAGCGAATTAAGCATTATGTATCAGTAACGTATGATTCAGTGATACTTGTTACGGAGCAGTAAGTACATTGTTTATTTCCCTACATCAACATATAAACAAGGTGATTAATGACAAAATATTCCCATTCTATTAATACACTAATAATCATACCTAGAGCAGCATATGATTTGTTGCTAAAACTCAAAAGAACAGTGTGGAACAGAGACAAGTGTTGTGGAGATGAGCTGGACGAGGCTGGGGAGTGCGGTGGGAGCTTTGCCAGTGGAGTTCGCGGTGAACTGTGTTAGATGTGGAGACCCCTTCACCTGGGAGGGGCTGGGCCAGTGCCACGGGAAACAGCAGAAGTACTCATTCAATGCCTGGCAGCTGTGGATCTGGCCCACGCATCCCTGTAACCATTTCAGGAACTTGTACGGAGAAGTTAATAGCACTGTGCAACCCAGCATGGGTAAAATCAAAACAAAATGTGTGTTCAGCAGGATGATCGATAAATGTGGTGCAGTGGGGCTTGACAGCTTAGTTGGTCATTTTCTTCCTTCCTACTGTTGAGAGAATTTTTTTTTGGAAACAAAACAAAACAAAAACCCCTTTTCTAGAACTGTAAGTAGATTCAGCTTTGTCGTAAAAAAAAATGTGCTATTTTAGCCAGATCAGCTTTCAAACAGTTTCTGGTGATGAATTTACCAGGTTAATTTCATTTGTCAGCATGTTTGTTACTCATTTTTATAGACTTATCTATGGGATGACAGACTTCTTCATGCTCTTTCTTCCATTCTAGAGAAGATGGCCTCTTATTGGGGCTCATCTCATCTGTCTACTTGCACACTGGTCCATTTAAAGCAAGGCATCTTTTATAGTATATAGGTGACTTTGATGTATACTACGTGCTAAAGCATTTCTGTAATGTGGCCATTATCTAGTAGTGTTAGGGTATGTAAAATAAATACTAATTCTACCTATCTCTTTAGCTGTTATGATGAGTACGGGTTTGTATTTTGTGTTAAGATCATTGTCCCTTTGGGAAAAGGAACCCAGAAACCACAGGTTGTCATTAGCCTGACGTGAACTCCAAAAGCAATAAAACCAGGTTTTAGATTGCCACCCCCATTTTTGTTTTACTCTCTGCATGCTCTGTGCATGAGGTTAAACACACTTAGCCATGCTACTTGGGATTATTTCCTCTTGGCAGGGGGAGAGGAGAAATGAGAGAAAGAGTTGAGGTTCACCAGAGCAGCTTTGGATACAACCATATTTGCGCCAGCAGACTGCCACATTTGAAAAGGTGTTATGTGTTTAACTGTGCTGAGTAACCTAAGGAAGTTCCTGCTCTGGGTGCATTTATTTGAAAGGATTTCTCTGGATCTGGGAGGGAATGGGGCCATATGGGTTAAGCAGATATTGGTAATGATCTTCTCTAGTTACGAACCTAATCCCACTTCTCTGGCTTAGAGGGCAGGGCTCTGTAGTAATGAAGGTGATGCAGATATTTTTTCTTAATTGTGTGTGCCTGGCTGGATTGGTCTGGTGTACAAAGGAGCAAATAGCTGTTATCGCAGGCAGCTGATGGAAATTGCCTGTTGTATATCCAGTAAGAGTGGTGGGACTCAGGTGAGAGCTCAGGTACTTGAGTTCTACCTCACCCTTCCTCTGGCCGCAGAGGAGTGTGCCTGCGAATGTGCAGTTTCTACACACCTAGTTCGCTGCTACGTTACTGAACTTACAGTCTGATCTCATTCTCCTGGAAGAACTAGGTTATGCTGTGGATCCCTTCCTCAAGCACTGGTGGTTTGCTCAGGCTGAAACTTGACATGTAACTTCCAACTTCTAAAGGTCATTTCTGTTCATTCCTGCTGTTGAAACACAGTTGAGCCGTTTAGAAAAATAGGAGGTTTTATAATATTAGAACAATATTATTGGAACATTAATATTTGAAAATAAACTCTATCCACTTTATCAGAAATCAAAACAACTTATAAAAAGCTTAACATGTACATATAGGCATCTGAAAATACTATGCTTCTGTTTTCCGCTGTCTTCTTAGATAACGTTAAATGGTGCAAAGGAATCCAGTACGATATTTAGGAAAGGAGAAGACTTGTATTTCTTCTGATGTATTTAAAGGCTACTGTGGTGGCATTTTTTTGAGTGTTGGTTCTGGTCCTGAACACAGCGGATAAAACAAATGGGAGAGCTGCAGCGCCTGTCATAGTCTTTACCCCAGATATTTTTGCAATAACTCATCCTTCTGACTTCCAAAATCTCTCCCATATAGGCTTTCATTTAACTGGAAAGACTACAAAATCTATTTCTAGATGAACCCTAGCAGGAAAGGTTAGACTGGAAAGAAATGTGATCACCTTTTTCAGTTTAGATTTTAAAGCAATGGCTGAGACAGAATTTGCATCACTTGCAAACTGTTTCACACTGCTTGACATGGTAATTTTTAATCTATTTCTAATTGAACTGTTTTCTGTCAATAAAAAAAGCTGGATTTTTTTTTTCAAGGACTCAAAGAGTGAGAATGTGTTGAATTCAAGAAACCTTTGATGAGAAAAGTGTGGGTTTTTTTTTAATTTCCCATTTCATTTTGGTGAGCCCAAACTGGCTTGTACCATCTCTTCATTGGTCTAATTAATTCTGGGTATTTTGATACCTACAGCATATTTGCTTCCTTTTCTATGTTGTCCTAAGCCACAATTTACCTTCCCAAACTACCCCATCTTCCATTGCTCGGAAGTTAAATCATTAAATAAAGATCATAAAGAATAAAAGTAACTCCCTTGATTCCCTCATTAACAGTGTCCTCTGGCTTCCCCAAATGGCTTTCGGTGTGCGAAACGAGGGGGAGCGTGACAGCACTACAGCTCGCTTTTTCCCCAAACCCTGAGGAAGGGCATGGGGAAGGAAACCCATGTCTTGCATCTCCATATAAGCCCTTTTTTGGACCTTTACCTTGTAGCTCTGCAGGAAGGACGGACATGCACGTAAAAAACCGCGGCACGTAGTTAGAAGCAGCCCAAGAGCGATGGTTCCTGTCCCCTGCACGGTGCATCCTTGGCAAGCACAGCAGCAACTTCGTACTTGTTGCTGCTGTTCTGGGCCCTGGAAGCCAGCCAGGAAAATACCATCTTGACGTGATTTGCAAACCCTGGTAGAGGGCTCTCAGCTCTAATCCTGATCTTGCATGAAGCCTCTGTGCGTAGCTTGGTAGGAGCAAGATATTTTCAGGAGGCTGAGCAGAGTCAGACTAATTTTCAAGGCTGAGGAGGGAAAAATAACAGATCTGCATGCTCTTGATGGGTGAACACAACCTTGTGTGATTTGAATTTGAGTTCTTTCTTGGCGAGGCTAGAAGTGTATTCTTTTAAATATCAGTTAGAGATCGTATGGTTACTCTCAGGGGAACGGCGGGTCTCAGAGCCCACCTCCATCCTTGGCCCCTGAACCCTGAGGAGCGCAGCTGTGTTGCAGCATACCTCCTCCAGATCTTGACCTGCTGAACTTGTCTGCAAGCCCTGAACATCCTCCTTCAATGAAACTGCTGCTGGGGACAGCTTCTGGTTTGTCCCTTGGGTGATAAACTTCTATGAAATCTGAAACCGCCTTAGGGAATACCGGAGAGGAACTCGGAGGTGTGATCACCCCCTTTCTTCCCATCTTCTGGTCTCTGTAAACTCAGGGATTTGGGTGGTTCTGCACCTTTACGGTTCAAATCTCAATTTATCCTAAAGCCATGTCATTCACACTGGACTAGAGGAAAACATTTTTCTAAAATATTGAGCTATCCGGGGACGGGGTTGTTTTAATTTTCCTGGCAGAAGTATTTTTTGAAGATAACTTCTGATGATTGGTTTTTTTGGGGTTTTTTTGTTTTTGTTTTTTTTTTTTTTTTTTTTTTTATGATAGCTAATTAACAGATGTTTGGCAGTGGAGCTGTTTCTATGCACAATAGAGCCCCCCCAATTCTCCAAGCCAACCTGGACAGTTTAACAAAAATTATATTTAGGGAAAAAAGATTCATCTGCCACCCAAAGGTTAAGTACTGGGGAATCTGATCCCCTCCCACCGCTGCTTCAGCGACAGTTCCTCTCCCGGCGCAGGGGAGCCCCTGCTCTCTGCGCCCCAGCCCCCCGCCGCCCGGCCCCGCGGGATCTGCTGCCCGGCGAATCTGGCTGCGGTGTCCTCTCTGTGCACAGAGGTAAGTTGCAGGATTTATCTGTGTAGTTTCTCCGTGCCCCACTGTTCTTCCCACGTACAGCAGAATAATTACATCCTAGCACAAAAACTGAGCAGAACCGGAGCTTTTGTCCTTATCTCTTCCTGCCTCCCTGTTTGTTCCCTTCCTAGCAAGTCGTGTTTGAAACGGAGTTTTCCCTTAAACATTTCAAAAACCTCCCCATCTCCTCCCCTCATTTTTAATCTTTTTTGTTAAACATTATTTAAAAAGAATCCCCACAAATTGATTTTTTTTCCCCAGAAACACCTCCAGATTTGAAAGAGAGGTCCATTTTGAAGAAAGGAAAAAAGAAACCCTCAGGTGTTTGAAATTTCTGTTCAGATCTGCTTTTGGTGCCTGCAGTGCTCTCCCAAGAGTCAGGGCAACATTTACCCCTCAGGTAGCAATTAAAGACAGAAACTTTAAGTGGAATTAAACTTAGTTCCCAGGGAAAGTCTGACTCTCTTCTCTGACTAATTCCCCATATTATTGGACAAGTGATTTCTCAAACCTCATTATTCCGGATTGTTTTTTACACAGGTTGTATAGCTTTTTGCTAAATTCACCACAGTATTGCTCATTCAACATTCATGAGGATTCTTTTTTTCTCTCTAAGAAACATTCCTCTCTCACTGTCAAATATCTAGTCATCGCAGTGAGCGAGAAGGGGAATTTTTTACTGTGCGAAGCAGTATGCAAGTCCCTCTCCAAAAAAGCACCTTTCCAGCAGATGATCTGAAAACACTTCTGGTATCTCAGTCACTTTATAAACAGGAAAATAAGAGTCAATTATTCACTCAGAAGAAACCTGGGATTGTTTTGAGCCTCATGGCAGTCTGTGTAAAAAAAAAAAAAAAAAAAAAAAAAAAGGCCTTGACACAGGTTCTGGAGGTGGTAGCACTAAACAAGGGACAGATTTAAGCTGATCATTTGAGTGACACAAACAAAATAAAGCATAAAGCATATTCTGTGTGTGTTGTGCTAAGCCGTTTACCTCTCAGTGATCCTGTTAGTAATCTTCTTGTTAAGGAATACAGGAGATCTGGTAGATTCTGCTGGGATTAGCCCAGCTGGAGCCATCAAATGTTGTGCACTGTGTACTGTAGAGCAGAGGTAGCCAGTACCCAATGTGCATTTTGTTTAGTTCCCTTTGTTCCAAGGTATTTGAAATTTAAAGTCCACAGATGTCAGGCGGGGAAAAAGAAGAAAAAGAAAGAAAGAAAACAAAAAAGCCCCCTCCTATAGATGGTAAAATCCTACCAGGGACTTTGTGTGATAGCACTAAATAAGTGCACATGCTCACGCGTAGGCAAGCGGGGGCTGTGGGGAATGTGATGCAGATCTCGGTGTCTGCTCTGCTATAGTGCTTTGTGCATGGATTCAGGCAACTCCCTTCTCATTTATTTCAGCCACTGTCCAGGCAATGGCATAGTTCGTAATACTGATTTTTCCCCCCCCCAGACTTCAGAATAATTTTCAAAGCCTTTCCATCATTTCTGGTCTATCCTTCCTCCTCACCTCTTACTGTATTCCTTCTTTAGGCTTAGTCTAAAATGCTGAGGACAGAGTTTTTATGAAGAACACTGCAGTTCTGAGTTTTGTTTCTTTTCGTCACTGCACTTTCTTTAAATTGTATATCCACTAAATAGAAATGTCATCTTCTGGTTGGCTCCAAGCAGAGACAAAGCTTTAGTGCAGTATACTTAGGCTTGCTTTCAGTTGAGTGGGTTAAACAAAAAGTAATCAGCATTCATAGCTGAGTCCTGCTCCAAAGCAAGCCTTTCAGGGGCTTCAGAGTTGTTTGGTGAAAGCCGAGAGGCGTTCTGTGTTCTCTGGTTCTGTGAACATCTCAATTTTCTGAAATAAAAAATATCAAAAGAGCATGTCTTTCCTGACCTGTCTAGAATCAGCAGCCTGAGATACAACTGCTGGACAGCTTGTGATACAGTCTGCATCCATACACATTGCCCTCTGCTTTCCAGACAAAAGGAGTTGGGTGAGCTTGATAACTATACAGAGGTTTAGATGTTTATCTAGAAAGAAGCCTTTGAAATTCATCAGCTGCTGCTTGGGATATCGTAGAGGCTCCTGCTCTGTAAAAAATGATGCCACACAGACTTAAAAACTTTCTTAAAAATCAAATGCCAGAAACTTAGAAACTCTGGGAGGAAAAAAGGAAACCTGGGTGGAAGTAGCTTTTACATCTTTAATTGCATCCCTTGCAAGAATCTATTCGTATAATAGAGGGCATATGATAATTAGCATAAAGAGGCAAACTACAAGTGAAAAGTCAATGGAATTGTCTTAAAGAGGGATATAAGTTTTCTTTATACTCAGTTGGAAAATCCTTTTTTGAAACATTTATTGCAGAGTTGTAAAAAATAATCCATAAAGGAGAGCAATTTTGCCAGGAAAATGATGTCTTAAAAGCCTTTTTCCACTTTACAGTGCATTGCTTGTCTTTTGTCATGATAAAAATGTTCAGCATATTTCGGGGTCCATACTTATTTATCCCTTCTTCTACTCAGGAAATGTCAATAATCCTCAGAATGAGATGGAAATGTCGGCAGTGCTGTTCTTAGCAGGGATTACACATTTCAATAAGTAATAATTTTTGGTATCTCATCATAGAGACAAGCTGGTATCTGAACCCCTGCAAACAACCTGAGGCAGGTTTTTACAGTGACCAATGCCAAAATTCCCTCCCAAAAAATCTTTCTCAGTTTTTGACCACTAATTATAATTAAAGCCAGTCTTTTCCTTTTTTTTCCAAACCGATGGGAAAAATCAAAATGTTAAGTAGCTTCATTTTCACCACAGGGCTCTTTCAAAGGCTTTAAGCTTCTGGATGGCAGCCAGATCTTCAGCTGGGTTTTTCTCCTTGTGTTTACTCCCTACAGCTCTAAAGGCACAAGAAAGAGGAGTTACACGCAACTCCCTTTAGCGTGCCCCGCTTGCTTTCTCTGCTGCTCAGTTAGCAAACTTTACTCGAAGTAGGTTAATGTTTCCGATGCACAGCAGACTCCAAACCAAAGCTTGATTTTTACTTCTTTTTTTTCAAGCTGTCAGCTCTCATCCATTTGAGGACCTATTCTATCTCTCTGTTTACCTACAACAGGATATTTTAAAACTAAAGTCTCAAAGACCTAGGCACTATTTTTAGAATTCAGAGGGGTTACTTTAAAGATAATCAGCCATTTTCTTTTTCTGCAGTGACAACTGTGATTTATCTTATTGCTAAATAAGGCTTTACTTGTGAGAATTTGCATGGGGAGTCGTCCAAGAAAAACAGGAGGCTGTGGAACTTGTATCAGAAGGCAGGTGTATTTTTGGGTAGTTCTTGTTTAGCATCTCCCCTTCGCCATTACACTTGCCTCAACTTTTCAGGCTCTGAAAACTTTGGACCTGCGGTGGGGACGAAGGCAGGCGTGAGGTGTTTGCGCAAAGAGAAAGGGGACGCAGCGTGGAGGAGGCAGGGTGTGCATATATGTCCCCTTTTCTTCTTTCCTTTGAAGTCAGAGATATTTAACGTCCCCTTTCCTTTCCCTATGTGAAAGCGACCCAATGCAGGCAGGTTCCCTGGCACCGTGGTGTCAAGGGTTGCGTCGTCTGTAAATTTGTGTATGTTTTGTTGCATGGGCTTTCTGTTACTTGCCAAACCCACGTGTGTCCTGGGCAAGTGGTTGTGGTGGTCAGGATTCTTTAGGAAGTATGTATGGAAACTAATAACTGGATTTTGGGAGGTCAGGATTGTGTCTCAAACTTATCTTTTAGAGTTGGGCTTATTTGTCAAAAAAAGGGAGGAAATAACCAGTGCAAAATGCTCACTGCAGCATGTCAGGAGCTAGAAACTGGAAACTATTAATGCAAGTATGTGGTCTGGAGGAATAAATATGTTAGTTGATCTAATGGATGGTTTTAACTTTAACTTTCAACTTGGGGGGAGGGAGGGCAGAAGAAGGGAGTTTATATTGATTACATTTCTCTGAGTTGTTTTTTTTTTTTGGCAAGGTGTGGGAGAAGGGAGTTTATATTGCTCACATTACTCCGAGTTATTTGCCTGACATCGATGATAAGTTTTTCTCTTTCTGTGTCACTGTAGTGAAGAATGACAGCAAGTTTCTTCATCTGGGATAGGAAGAGACTTGATGCTTCACATTTTAATATCTCGGCGCTTATGAAATATGTTAGGTGCTTCTCCTGAGAAGCTCTAGAAAGCAGCAGAAGTGGTTTCAAAGGCAGGAGGAGACTTAAAAGTAAAAAAAGCAATCTGTGTAAACTGTTTTACAACTTCAGAGTTATGCAAAGCCGTATCTTACCTTGGCCTCATGCCCCAAGCGGCTGTAAAGCACTGCAACCCTGCCTTGACACGTTTTATAGCATACTTCAGCTTTGAGGAAAATAAGCTAGTTGTTAAAATGCTTCTGCAAGTCCCGTGATCCATCCCATCAGCCTACGGACAAGTGGACCTATGAGACTGTCTCATGTGTATGTAGTCCTGCGCTGTCTGGTGCATAGTCTAATCGTAACTAGCAGCCGTTGTATGATAACAACTGCGTCTTCAGCTTAGAAGGGGTGCTTGTAAAAGATGAGATCGTCAGCTTCTAGAAAGTAAAAATGGGACCTAAATCATAATTCATGTCGATAACAATGAACTGATCTTTAACATGCTGTGCAGTTTGTGGTGTCTTAATTTTGAGTGCCTAAATCAGAATTCCTTCAATGGTTGTATACGTTTGTAGTTTCACGCATACAAAAACCTTATGGGAGAATCCTACCGGTGCAGAACCCTGAAGCTCTAGCAGGAGACAGGCAACAAACCCTGTCCAGTGCGATCGTTTGCAGCCATTTCCCTGAAACACCCTTGAGACACGTTGTCCTGCGCACTGTCCTCAGGGGTCTGCAGGGGGAACCTCCCACAGCACTTCTGCGCCTTTACATCCGATCCCAGATGGATCCCACCTTGCACGAGGAGAAGGGAAAACGGAAAGCTAACGAGCAGAGGATCTCAAAGGCAAACTGCTTTGTATCTCTAAAGGGCTTGATCCTCATTGCACTGACAAGTTTCTTGCAGGGCAAAGGAGGAACTGATGTGTGAATTAGAGCAATTTATGCACATTTAAAGAACTTTCTGATTCTGTAATTAGATGGGCATCTCTACCGAAAGTACGTGTCAGCAGCCTTAAATAGAAAACTCATACATTTTGTCTTGCTCTCTGTATCTTTTAGTTTCAGTGCACAGGCCAGCTAAAAGTTTCTCTAGATTTTGTTCCCGTAAGAGGCTACAACTGCATCCTATTAAGAGGGGGTTTTTGTTATCATTTTGAGAGTGCTTGTGTGCACTGGGATAATACTACTCTATAAATAGAATGCTTTTTGCTTTGTTTTTAAAATAGTTTTCTGCTTTTAATGAAATAGTTTTAAAATAGTTTCTTGCTTTCAAAAGAGCAAAATACAGCTGCTACTGGCATCTGATTAATGCTTGCTATTTCATGATAACTGTAATTAAATTCAGCTAATTCTCCACTGCAATATTTATGGAAAACAAGGACCAGAAGCTGTAGTTCAACATTTATACTGAGTAGAAGAGCACAGGAGATAACTACGAAAAGCTGTAGGGCAGGGGCTTGGGGTGGTTTGCAGGGTGCCCGGAGCTTTCTCTTTGCATCGTACTGGGTGATGTGGAGCCAGTACGAGCACACCCTCCCTCAGAACGTCGTCTTCTTGCCTACGTTTCTTTTCTTCTGCTATGAAGGATGTGTCAGCAGAGAAAAGCAGTCCTGGGGCTGTGTTACAGAAAGGATTGCTTCAACTCTGCCTCAGCCTTCCCTGCTGTGGAGATACCCCTCTGACTGGGCAACCATCAGGGGGATTTGCAGCCACCTTTGTCTGCCTTCAGTTTAAGATTTAAGGGAAGAACAGAGAAACTTCATTTCCCTCGAGACTTCTCTTTGGTGACATCTTGTGAAATACCCGAGCTCTGACAAACGGATGTGGTGGCGGTTCATGGACACATTAGTGGTTAGAGCAGTGCCGCTGCTCTCAGCTTGTTACACAGACATGGAGCGATGACAAGACTGTCTCCAAAACTGTGTTTTTCTTCCTACGTGGCTGTGCCTGTCCAAACTGATCGTAGGAATTCCTGCAACCAGCTTTCCAAATCATGACCTAAATCCTCCTGTTTTACTCCTCAGTAGGCAACTATTCTGTTAAAACCAAGTTTTCACTTTGCCCCCAGAACAGTGGCATGGTCTGCACGATGGCAGGCAGGTGACCCCCACAGCTAATGCGGCCAGGGGAAGGTAGCCTGGGAGAGGCTGAATGCGGTGCTTGTACACCACAACCGGCTCACCCTGGTTTTACTAACAGGTTTTTTGGAATGAACACCAAGTACATGTAGCAACACCATGGATCTCGAGCATGAAGACAAGAACTGCTGTTCAGAGAACAAATATTGCAATAGACTATTGGGACAGGAAAATGGAACATTAACCTTTCAAACACCCATGGGGTAAGTTTAAACAATGCCCTCTCCCCTCCATCAGCTGCTGTGCTTAAAACACTAATGATAGATTTCCCAAGCTCAGAGCTCCAGGGTGTGATTTGTGAGCAAGCCTTTGACCTGGTCTCACCCAAAATACAAGTTTTGTCCATTATACGAAAGAGGGCTGCACGCCTGGGTTTGAAGTGGGAGAGCACATCATACATTTTGAGGGATATGCCAGAGAGCTGCCTCTCCTAATGTGTTTTCCAGAGTGTGCCCATAAGTATACAGAGGAACACATCATTCTGGCTACGTGCTAGGTGAATGTCTTGCCACACCACAGGAGAGATGCCGGGGCATGAGTTGCTTGAGCGTTTCTGTAAGAGGCGATAGAGGCTGCATGGTCTGAAAAGGCTGCTGAAGTAGCCCGTATGGTCGCTGTCTTCCAGCTACTAATTCTTTCTTAGTGTTTCATTGAAGGTGGTTCAGTGGTAACTTCAACCGTGGGATATCTTGGTTAAATTTTAGCCTTGCAGTAGGTGTGTGGGTAGCAGTTACACTCGTGTAAAGTGGGGATTAAAGTAAATATATTAAAAATGTTTCACTAGGCTATTTCCTCATCCAGACAAAAACATCCTTTTCAGAGGGTAATAAAAAACACCACCAAATATTTTTGATAAGCCTGACAGGTTTAGAACAGAACATTTCAATTTTTAGTTTCAGTACTAGAAGCTTTTTTTCAGTGCCCTACTTTCTTGAGATTTTTATAATGTTATTGTGTGTGGCAAAGAGAGAAGAGCTTGCTTGTCTTCCTCAAGTTTATTTAGAGATTTTCATTGACTGATGCCTTTTGTCACAAGTGACAGTGAAGGACCTGTTTGGTAATAGAGATCAATGGAGATGAAGGTGACATTTCAGAGCAGCGTTTCAAAACTAATGCATGGCTATTTATCTGACCACGGTGCCTAGGAACGCTGGCTTGCAGCCTAACAGCATCACGACCCTGTAACTTCTGTCCTGCCCTCCTCCTCCTAAAATGCACATTTCCCTTTTCAGCCACTCTCCTCCAACCCAGTAGTTTTCCTCTTCAGATTTCTTCTTGCCTCCTCTAGAAAGCTCTTTGTCACTTCTCAGGCTGTCGGTGGGGCTGGGCGCTGTTGGCCAAGGTGTGGCTTTATCAGCAACCGATCAGCGACTTGCTTCCCCCAAAGGGTAACAGCACCCTTTGATTTTGCAGGGACAGAGCCTTGGGGGGTGGGGGTGTCCAAGGGCATGAAGGGTGTCACTTCCTTTTATTCCATACTGAGGAAAGTGTGGTGTGGGCACTGAGCAAATTAAGGAAGTGTGATTTCATGCTCCAGCTCTCTCTACTAGTTTAAATACACTAAAGATACTTGTGAAAAGAGATAAAGTGATAGTGAAGAACTTAAGGCCCCTTTTCGCTTGGAGAAGAGGCACAGCAGAAGCTAATTGTCACCCTACATTATAAACTGGAGTAATCAGCTTTGAGTATACAGCACAGTTCAATTCCCAAACACATTTAGGATTTAATCCCTATCTTCTTTGCTAAGAAATCCAGGAGGGGTGGCAGCTTTCAACTCTGCAGTGATCTGAGACCACCATATACTCAAATAAGTTTCAAAGCAGCTGCCAAATTAAAGCACTACCAATGTTGACTGGATTTGAGTAAATATTTACTGCCTTGCATCCAATTACTCTTCTCTCTGCACATAAGCTTTACCATCTGTGTCCAGAAGTACTGGCTTTTGTGGTCTGTTTGCATGACATCCCCCGCACTTAATTCTAGAATAAGAAGGTCAATTCAGATAATGCATAATGCAATTACATATAAAACACGATCTCAGTAACTTCTGTACATAAATGAAATGAAAACATATTAGTAACCTACCTCACATTCTGTCTGGTTGTCTCGCACGATGTCATGGCAATGCGTTTAGCACACATCAAGCAAAAGACAGACGGATCGCTTTCCCAGAATTCAGTCAGCTAATGGAGAAAAATCCACCCTGTCTAAGCTAGCTCCAACAGTTTCTTAGAAATATTAATGTCTCAAGCTCTCACGCCTTTGATAAGGTAAAATATAATGTATTTCAATGGAAAACAAATTCTCCATTTCTCCTCCTCTGGCATTTGGTGCAGCCGATAGCTACAGTACTGGTTTCAAGCAGAGCATGGTGAGCTAATTATATTTCTTCTAAACACTGTTGATTTCTTGGTTGCTAATGTGGTATTTGAGATACCACAGTGATTCTTAAATGTCATCTTAAGAATCCATCTTTACCAGTCTGAATCCCCTAAATGCAGGTCTTGTTTTACCAATATTCCCAGTAAAGAGTTACTCTCTCTACTGCTTGTCTGGCAAGTGAGACAAATAATTTCCAAAGGCTGTATTTTTTTTCTGCACCACATTTAATTGGTGGGAGCATGGAGACACAGAAACATTTTCATTAATGCTTCATTATTAATCAGTGAAAGATGGATGCAGCACTTGAGGGAACGTCTGAATGGTGAATTCCCTAAACAGTTTACTGTAGCTTCCTTCAAAGAAGCAGCTCTTTGAAAAGATGGACAGCCCTATTAGTGCAAATATTGCAACAGCATGATGACAATGAGCTCCCCTTTTCATGTGCTTTTTATGAAAAGGGAAAAATCCCAATAACTGGGTAACTCTAAACTGTGTTGAGTAAACAAATGATTTTTTTTTTCCCTTAATTTTGCTAAGGTTCTGTGGGCACAGTAGTCATACAATTTTTGGATGATAAGTCACATAAATATTACCTTCATGTTTTTAGTAAGTTTCCACTTATTCTTCTTTTTACTTGTTATAATACTTTATCTGTTCTTTCTTTTTACATGTTACGATATTACAACACAATAGTAATTAAGCCTGGTTTTCGATTTGGATAGAGACATCTCTAGATGTCCTGCAGTGAGGGTCTACCGTCACAAATGCCCCCTCAGAGGAGGAGAGCCTCACCGAGTGCTGTTCAGAAAAACAGTGGCTCTTATTCCTAAACTTGCTCTAGGCAGGCGGCTGAGCAGCGTGCAAGGGCTCTTGAGCAGCAATAGCAGGGACTGCGAGGTGCCGAGCCGTACCTAGATGGGAGACGGAGAGGGGGTGAAAATGGGTCCCTGATTGCTGGCATGAAAGTACATGAAAAAAGCTTTGAAAAGAAATCTGGATATGTAAATTGTTCTCCAGTTCTTGCTATAAATCTGCCTATTTGGGAGTCTCTAAGGATTGGTCATGGGAACAGTGCGTGAATTTGGTTGCTCTTGTAAGCAGAACTCTTGATTTTTAGAAAGTTTTCAGAAAATACTTTGATTATGTACAGAAATCTTTTCTCGCCTTCTGCTACTACCAGCAGTAATGCGGAGATTTAGGTAACATGGCACCCTTTTTTACTGCCTTAGTTGCATCGGCACCTCTAGGCAATAACAGACTGATGGGATGAAGCTGCGATAAAAGAGTAAACCACGGGGGTGTTACTGCTTGTGGTCCCAACGTACGCCAAACCCCTCTGCTCTGCCCGTCGGTTAACCAGCTAGCAGCGTAGCTCCGCAGCCACGGTCTACTGGGGCCAGGCAGGCGGAGCTCTGCCTTTCTGCAGGAGGTCATGACCTGAGTTAGGGTTCTCCTGGCATCATGAGTGAAGGTGATGGCCAAAGCAGCTCTTCAGCATCTGGCGCACGTTATTGGATGCTGAAGACAGAAGAATCTACTCTTCAGTCTCAGTTTATCTCCATGCAGCTTCCTGAAACCTTTAACTTGTCTCCTGGTTGAGCTAAATCTCTCAAACGCTGCTGTCCTCCTGATTTGCTTGATGCTGCATCTCCTCCTCTTGTGTATCTCTGGTTGGCTGCTGTCTGACTTGCCTTATTTCTTCTCCACTGATGCTTGTAAGCTTTTTGTTTTCCTTGGGAGCATTCGTTTCTACTGAGATATGACATGGGGGAGGTATCCCATTATCCTGTTGCTTAACCAAGTAATGTTCAGGCATGAAATGCCAACATCTGCAGATTTTTACCCCTTTGGATGAAAATAATTGGGGCTAGAGAAACTGAGGACTGTGGTGAAATTGAAAATACGGTACAGTATATTCTCGTCCAACATGGAAGAACTTTGAATGAAACTAGCATATCTTGTTGCCTAGTTTTCTCTCTCATAGGATTTACTTTCTCAGCAATGCAAATCAAATCCGATACATCCATGAGCCAGTTTACTGCTTTCAGCTCAAATTGGAAGGGCAGCTGGTAAAAACTGGTATATTTATTTTCTGTTTAATTCTCAGGAGCAAGTCACAAACCTGGGACCTATCATGATTGACATAGAAAGTCATTAGATAACTACATGGAACCCCCTTTTATTGAAACATCTGTGTTAAAATGTGCATGCTAAACAGAATTTTAATAGGCTATGAGTCTAGCTCCCTAAGCTTTAATTTGGTAGCAAAGAAACTTCAAGCCTTTTCAGCATTATTTCAAAAACACCTTGAAAAGATCTCATTATAGGGCAAGAGTTTTTGAAGAGAGACTTTATTTTGCTTTGGCATCAAAGCAAATGTGTGATAAAATGCTTATTATGACATAAAGTATATGCACAGTTTCAAGCTATAATGTCTGTGAGTTCTCTTCAGTTTCAGCCTTCCCCTCCAGTTCCCTCTTCCCCTTTCTGCCAGGTCGCCAGCTCTTTCCTTTCACTCTAGTTCCTCTACTATATTTTATTCTTTTTCACTGGCTGAAGAGGGATCAAGCCTGTGTGCATCAAAATAACAACACAGTTGTTATTACTGATATTATTACCAGTTCTTACCCTTCCAGGTTTCTTAGTGATTGAAGTCCCAGCCTGTAGACCTTGGGTATACTCCCACTCTTGTATCCCAAGAAGTCCTGGTCTCTTGGACTATGCTGACATTAGCAAATGAGTACAGCCCAAAGGAGCAGATCTGCAGAGGTCAGCAGTTGGTGTGCAGCTGGTTGACATCCACCCTGTACATATTTTAGAAGATTTTACTTAGGCAAGTTCTAGTCTGGTCCTGTGGTGACCAGCTGGAGCACCTTTCAGTTTATCTGCAAGGAGCCCAGTTCGAATGTCCTGATACTGCTCACTGGTGGAAACGGAAACACGGGGATTTGCAGAGGTAGAAGAGCAGTCTGAACTAAAACACTAATGTAGGTGCCCCCTCACTCTTTCCTGGCTTTGCATTTCAATCTCTGTCCTTTCCATTATCCCTTCGTCTGGTCAAGGGGGCCTTTTTCTATCTTCCAGGTCCTGTTTATTTGTGTTTAATGAGTGTCTCCCTTCCTGATACGAACTTTCCTGGCTTACCCTTCCTGTTCCCTGCTGCCTGATTTCCCACAGGAGGAGGAGGAGATGCTCTTCCAACTTGGCAGTTGCCAGGAGAGTCCCGTGGACCAAACCCCGGAGCCCGCTCAGCTCACAGCAGAATGCATTTAGCTTACAACAGTGCCCGGGCACTGCTTGGCACGTGTGAACTGAGCCTTTCTCGTCTGTTAGTTTGACAACATATAGATAATCTCTTCCCATGAAGAAGTCTAGGCACAGGACTGTATTTCTATTCCTTCTTCAAATTAATGAAGGATATCAAATCTCTTGATAAAGTAGTTACTAAAAAAATTTTTTTGTGAGAAATAGTATTCTTTCCTTAGTCTTAAATTTAGCCTGATTTTTTTTTTTTTTAATTTAGCCTAAATAAGGAAAATTTCATCTTGAACTCTAGGAATTCAGCCATAGTATGAGCCCTGAATGTACAATCCTATGATAGGAAATAGCAGACATCCCTAAATTTAGATATCACTACTCTTTTTCTTGTGATACTGCACCCTAGGTGTTCTCCACATGGCATACTAGAGCGGCAGTTGATCATATTTTTATTAATGTTTATGCAGCAATATAAATATGTTTGTTTTGTTTTGTTTTTTTTCCCCCAGCAAGTCAACCCACACAACCTTCTCTCTATTGTAACTCTGTCAAAGGTCCTCAGGAGACCTAGACTGGCAAGGCTCCAAGTCTAAGGTGCTTATAGTAAAAGATTCTTAATGAAAATAACTTGAGTGACTAACTCTACTGATGTCTGTGGAATTACTTGTACAAAGGAGAATTTTAGAATGGTTTCATACATTGGTAATTGATATAGGTGTCTGTATGAAGTACCTTTATCTATTAACTTCTTTCTTGTTTTCTTTTTCTCTTTCTGTGTTTTCCCCCTACAGGAATATGTACAGTTTTCCAAGGCTATAAATCTTTTTTTTTTTTTTTTCTTCTCTCACTGAAACAAATGCATGATGAAACGTTGCCTCTGCTAGTGTTTGCCCACTAGAGTAAACTTTCCCATCAGGACATTCTTCTAGCCAGAATCTAAATAGATCTTTTAACTGTATAAAATCTCAAGCATCCCATAATATCAATTTATTTTTTGCATATTAGATGTAAACAGCAACAGATGGAGATGTAATAGCAATATGAAAATAGGGAAAAAAAGGTATAAAACATTTACACGTGGCAAGAAGAGTCAAGGGTCTTTGGAAATTGCATCTTGTGTGAAAGTTACAGCATCATCATTCTTTCTGGGTGACAGTCATATTTGGTTATTTTGCTTTTCAGAACAAGTGTTGAAATCTTTTGATGCATGCCATATAATAATTTTGTTCATATTTCTTTGATTTTAGTTTCCTGGCCACATACCATACATTTGTGAAACAAAGCTCTCAAACCTTGAAAAGAAGTTTCTTCTTTTTCTTTTGATTCTGCTTGTGGGAATGGAAGATTTATATGCATTGAAGAAACATAGTCTGAAACGGCCATTAAAAAAATTCACAAAGTGGCATCACTATTTAAAACCTGTAGCTATTATATTTAATGGACTAGCCAATAGCCAAAGCAAATGAGGGGACACATAATAAGCAAACACTTCTAGATGGAATCTACTTCTAAATAATACCTTTGACATGAGTAAGAATGTTCTGAATCATTGCTTTCATACAGAGATACAGCCCTGAGGCAGTGGTACAAACCCGCACATTAAGCTCCCTCTGTATAACAGAAACCAATTAGAAATATTAAAACTTATCAGGCCTATATTAGCCATGAGACAATGACAATCAAGATAGTCATAGCCAAGAAAAATCGAACTCCATCTTCTTATTAATAAGACTTTCTCTACAACTCTATTATTTTCTGTAGTTACATTATTTTCTCCGTGGCCAAACAGGCAATGAGAAATAGAAAGACAAACTTGATCTTTGTCTCGAGGAGTCTCCAATTGTGGGTGCTAGGTATTACAGTGGCTTACACGCAAAACTAAAATATCAGGTTGAATTGCTTGCTGTGTAAATGAGTTATTCCTGTCGCAGGGATTTCACCCGGGGAGGAATGATGCGCTGGATGCACCTAGCAGGGGGCACGCACTGCCCTGCCAGCAGCCACCGCCCAAGAGCCGGGGCGAGGAAGGTGTGCCCCATGGCATCTTCCCTGTTGCACCTTTACCTCATTTTAATGCCACCCAGGCTGAGTGGCCTTTCCCAGTGTCCCCTCCCCTGCCTTCACGTTGCCAGTCTCAGCATCTTGGACACCAAACGGTCTATGGAAAGAAAGCTCCAAGCCTGGTCCACTGCTGCTCGTGGCTAGTAGAAATATTTCATTTTATCTTGTCTGGTGGTAGGGGCCATGCTTGCCATAGCCAGGTCCATCTGAAACCAAAATCTTTCAGAGCTACCTAATGCCTCAGTGCTGCTTCTTTGTTCAACAAAGCCTTAACATTCCCCCCCCCCCCCATTTATTGCTCTATATGCTTATCGGTTATGAATGTTGTCCCGTAGTAATTCTCCAGGACAGAAATCAGTTGTGCCTAAGTAATTGACTTTACCGAAGTTTTCATCAAAAACTATTATGAATATGTGAAATGGGTCTGGAAAGATGCAGTGGTCCAAACTGTTCGTTCCCTTGGCATCCCTGTTGGGCCCAGGCTGTCCATCTCTCAGCAGATGTTTTCCTCTGCATGCTCGTACAGTATAAAATCCAGCAGGACTTGGGTCTAAAGTATCTTTATTAGTGTTAAATTGGATCATTTAAACTGTTAGCCTAACATACTTAATTTGGTATTTGTGTTTTCCTAAGAGCATGGGTGTGGTTTAATTTGTTTCTTTTCACCCTGTACCCAGCTGTCTGTAATTTTACTATCAATTTCTATACTTCTATGGTGACTCAGATAAATATTACTAAATTATGGGGATTTTATAAAAGCCAAACAGGTAATGCCATTAACCTCAGCCAGTCAGAAATAATCCTATTAATTTCCAGTCAAATTGCCACATGATGAATGTGCAGTCAAACACACAAGAATTAGCCATTTCACTGCAGATTAGTAAATCATGCACTGAATATTTTTCTTCATCCCTTGATATAACAGCATGTCACCACAGAGCTGTCAACAGCCAGTGGATAGTGATACAAGTACGTTCCGGTCTGACGTCCACCTTGAGAACACTGGTGGCTTTTGATACCAGCAACTACCTGCATAAATACACAGTCACATTTGCACTGCTTGGCTCTGGCCAGAGGAATGGCTTCTCCAAAGTTCTCAAAGACCAGTGAAATATGAATTGAATTTTTTCTGCTCTTTTATTTGCCTCAATAGACAAATGTTTTTCTTACACTTTGCATCATTTCCGTTCTGAAAAATGCAAAACTTAGATTGATCAAGCTATACCTGCTCTTCCCAAGACTCTAGTAAAGCTATTGGATTAGGAAATTGAATCAGTACAAAGAATGTCCATATGGAGAGTTCTATTAATAGCTTTGCATTCTTATTAAAGTGGGATAACTCTTAAGCCTCAGAAATGTTGATGAGCTGAAGGACAAGTTAGTTGGCTGGCAATTTCTGCTTTGTAGGGGTTTTCTAGGGGTTTGCTTCATTCTCTGGCTGAATTCTGGCTGATTAATCCTGGGTCATGGGAGCTGCACCATACAACGGCTGGATCCAACTGGCACTTGTCAGAGCCTCTGAATGATACAGTCCCCTACAAATTTGGCAAGTTTTGTTTCTTTAAAGCTCTCTTAGGGCTTAACATTTCTTAGCATAATTGGGAAGAATCACAGCTGATATTCATAATGGAGCAATTGTCACTCCAAGCCCCCAGATCCCTGGATGATAGCTCAATGCATCAAGTGACTTTCATCTCTGGATGAAAAATGTGAACTAATTAGCCTGAAGAGAGGTATGTCTGAAAAATGTTCCAAATGCTCCAAATTTCCAACCTGGGCAACAAGTGCCTCTTTTTACCAGGAGCCCACTCCTGGGTAGTTCACAATTTATGTCTGTCAAGAGCTCTCAGATCTGGGTCTAGACCTCAGTGTGAGCTCCTCGCACCCTCCCCCCCCTCACAGTGACCTCTCTGCTCCTCTGCACCCCAGGGCATGCTCCTGCAGAGGCAGCTGATAGAGGCGGCATGAGAGGCTGAGATTTCAGGCAGCTGTTCCTGCTCTCTTCAGCTTTTGTTCACTCTGTTCCTAGCAATAAGCAGTTCAGCCCTGAGTTTTATCAGGACTGTCTAAATCTCCAGCATCTCTGAAGAAACACAGGAGGGGGGAAAATACCTGGCAAAATAAATATATTGGGGAAGGGAACAAGAGAATTGCCAGCAAGAAAATAAATGTACAAGGGAGGAGATGGTGGAAGAGGAATGAAAACGTGAGAGAGGATAAAAACAGACATAAAGAATGAAGAAAAAAAAGAAGAGGGGAAAAAAACAGACAAAAGGTGAAACAGAAGCACATGCTGGGGAGGGGTATGAACCACCCAGGAATTTTTTATTAGACTACTAAGGGACTTCAGCAGAGAAAAAATAACATGGGAAATACTGACTCAGGACTCTCTCCTCCCCTAAGCTGTTTATGACACAGATTATCAATGCTCAGATTGTTTTTTACAATCTTTTCTAGCAAGAATTTATTTTTCTTGTGTCTGTATTATACCTCTATCTTATACATCTTCTATTATTATTCTTGTGCTAAGTACTGTTAGTTGAAGACACTGCTATGTTTTCCTTATAAATGTGATTTTTTTCTCCCTCTGATTTCTATTAAATATACCAAAGTGTAGCTACTATTATTAGTGGAGAAATGTGGCACTTGGTTAACTGTTAGCAGTAAAGCAGCAAAATCTGCTTGAGAGTTGTACGTGCAGAATGAACACACCAGGCCTCCAAGATATCTCTCTAGGATGGGAGTTACAAGGAATAAAGCATGGTTTCAATATATTTAAGTAAACAAGGATAGTATGATACTTTCAAGGTACAATACTATCCATTTAAAGTATACTAACCAGCCTGTTAAATAAATCCTTTCCTTTAGTACACAGAGCTAAATGTACAAAACTCTGCAAAACCCATTCTCTTTTCACAACCTATAAATCACGTGCAATATCTCTGTCTTATATAGCTTCCATCATGCCACAATCATGTTATTGGAGCCTAGCCTCAGCGTAATCATTATCCAGCATCCGTCTTATCTTTCACTGTGCTGGAAAAAACTCACACGCCTAAATTCAGAAATTATTTTATCCATAGAGAAATGAGTAGCTCCAAGAAATGTCATTGTTCCCAACCATTCTTCTTGCATTTAACCTACACAGTTCTTCCTTTTCTGGGGGGTACAAAATGCTTGTTTTCCTTACAGCATATATGAGCCAAAAATAAATCTAAATGTTCTTTGTCGGTTCAGCTGGGAAAACCCTGGCACTCAGGGTAGGCTACACGTACTCACTGAGGTCACCTTTTGTCTCCACCCTCTGCTGATTAATTTTGGAGATGTCATAGCGCGATGGCGGGGCCCGCGCCATCGCCCGCTGGGCCGGTGTGCCTGACCCGAGGCAGAGAGCCCTCCCGGGCAAGACCTGCCCAGAGCATCCCCCCAGTGCGCTTTCCTGAAGGATTGTCCTCAGCCTGCATGACTCCGGGCAGCCGTGTGGGAATCCCCATTCCCATCTGACAATGCGGTCCAATGTTGTCTGTCTTTCACTGAATTTTTCTCTTTGTTGCCCCAATTTCCAAACAGCTGCTTTCACTCTCTAATTCTGCATGGTGGCCCTAAACTGAGTTTCCAGTTTTCTTTCCCCTTTTCCTCCAGAGGCTGTGCCATCTTTCCAAAATCTCTATTGGTTTTGGGGGATATATTCCCACTTGGGGTTACCTATAGTTTACTATTTCTGTTGATATATTTATGGCATATGGCAAATGAAAGGGGAAAGTATATGTTAAATCTGTTATTATCTTACCTGGACTCTATATATTTATGTTCTGTTGAACCTTTGCCAAAAATTAAAAGGTTTATAAACATGGCTGAATAAGAAACAAATGGATGTCTGTCCTGGTTCCGGCTGGGACAGGGTTAACTTTCCTCCCCATAGCTTGGGGATGTGCTGTGCTGTGTTGTGGTTTGGTATGAAAAGAGCGTTAATGGCCCATGGAGCTTTGGCTGTTGCTGGGCAGCGAGCAGGGCGGCTGGTGGGCCCAGCTGGCCCATGGGGTGTTCTATACCATGTGACATCATGCTCAGTATAAAACCAGGTGGGGGGGGGCTCGCCCCCTGGTTCGAGACATGCGGTTGGTGGTCGGTGAGCAGTTGCACTGTGCATCGTCTGCTTTGTATATTCTGTTATTGTTGTTGTTCCCATTTGCTATTATTGCTGTTCTACTTCTGTTTTATTTCAATTATTAAACTGTTCTTATCTCAACCCAGGAGCTTTCCTGCTTGTACCCTCCCCGATTCTCCCCCTCATTCCACCGGTGGGGGTGGGGGGTGAGCGGCTGCGTGGCATTTATTTTCTGCTGGCTGGGGTTAAACCACGACAACCTCTAAAACTGAGAAATAGATTTGTTCATAACATGCAAAGGTGATGGGGAGGAGACACAAACAGGTTTTTAAGGTGCTAAGCTGTCAACTGGCAAAAAATCCCCATCATTTCACTGCCTTCTGATTTTCATAGAAGTCCAGAACCTTACCTTTGGATTTATTTCAAGAATGATGTAAGCATTTTGGTTTACTTATTTTTCTGCTTCAGTTAATTTAACCTTAACAAACTTTTTGTCTATTGCAAGTTCCTAGTTTTATACATAGAACATGTGTACTTTACTCCTCACAGATTTACGAATATTTTGAAACTCACATATTTAAAGAAGAGAATAAAAGCTGTTTGTTATCTGTCTAATGTCATAGGAACTGTCAGTGGCTTAATTAAATCTTAGGGCTCCTGATGTAACTGTGGAAAAGCATAAGGGCCTGATTTCTTGTAGGATCTCTCCTCAGCAACCGAGAGCTGACTCAGGGGAAGTGCTCAGCATCAGAAAGGGATGGCATAACACTGTCCTTTGCTGGAGCTAGGACTGAGCTCATTTATTGCCTGCTTTATGTACTGTTGGTTTTGGTTTTGCTATAGCTTTCAGTGTCCCTGCCTGACTTCAGGCTTCCCATTGCTCCAAGCCCCGAGCAAACCTCCAGGCATACGTGCCTAATCTAAAGAGACAAGGTTGGGAAGAATTGCTATTACACCCGAGTTAGAAATACAAAGGCAAGGGAAAGTAAATCTGTTGTTTAAGGTATTATTTAGCTCTTGGTTTTATCTGAGGTGATATATGAAGTCTAGGGCAGAGGAGGGAGATGAACCTTAACCTTCCATTCAAGTGCATTTAACCATAAAACTGTCATTTGTCATAGCACGCATGATGAATGCACAAATTCAACCACTTTCCACATTGCTCTTCGTGGAGGATTTTACAGTAATGACGCTGTACAGGGATCAACTGCCTTGATTTAGTTCCCTACATCTCCTATACAGCCTCCTCAACATGGTGAGGAACCAGCCCTCAAGGCTGACATGCCTCTTCTGAGACATCGTAAAAATGCACATATTTGTGTTTGGAAAGCTTTGTGGTGGGAGGATGCCAGGGCCAGTTAAATAGATACAGATTTTTAAACTGCTTTCTGATAGCGGCTTCTGGGAAGTCTTTCTTTGCAGTATTTAAAAGCTTTCTTAAGAAGTTACACAATCAACACTGGCTGAAATTAAGAAATTAAATTAAAGCATATGCAATATTAAAAAAGCAAAACCAAAGCCAAACCTGTTGCCTAAAGAGGGAGTGGTGCCTCTAAGCTTTGTGTGTTTCAGATAGACTGGCTACAGCTCATACCAAATGTCTCAAAATAGTTGGAGCCTCAAGGGATCAGTAGGCTTTAGTGAGTAACTATGTCATACTATTCCTATAACCTATATACTTCTTGCCTTTATCCCGATACTAATGTGAAATTCTGAGCTTCCTGCAGCCAATTAAAAAATGTCCACTAACTTCAGTGGGCCAATAGCTGAGTTCCTGATGCATATCCTCACTTGTCTTACATGTCCACTATTTAGATGGAGGGTGCTCCACAGTGGGCTCCTTTCAGGATCCTGCCCATCCGTGCAATTGAGGCCATGCAGCATCCCTCCTTGCTGCTGAGCGCGCTTGCTCTGAAATGAGGAGGGAGCCCCGTCACCCATCCCGTGCCTGGGCCAGCTGGCCTCAGGGGCTGGGCGTGGGGGAGATGGAGAAACCTGATGGCTGAGGATCACTGCCAGAAGGAAGCAAAGGTAGATGAGTCAGATCTTGAGTCAGCAGCTCTGTAGGGCTTTCCTTTACCCCATAGATACAGACAGAGTTACCCCTAAAGGGTCACCAGCGATTGCTGTCCTTATGACTGTCAGTGATGTGATGTGATGAATGCAATGCTAATACTTTTGCAGCATTAAAAATGGGGGTGTAAATCCACTTTTTTTTTTCTTTTTTCAAAAGCATAGGTAGGAACTAGGAGCACTGGGTTACGTTGTCAAAACTTTCTAAGAAACTGTAATTAAAGAGGCAAACATCCAGTCTACTCTTCACTTGAGATTGGTACCACGTGAGCATTTTGGCTTTAATTGTGTTGGTCCATTTAGTTCTAGTGACCTATTTCTTATATGTTCAATGACATTTTATTTCAGATGCTATAGTTTAACACCTTATCACTTCATATTATGGGGTATTCAAAGATTTTACATTATCTTACTGTATCTTCAAAAAAGGCAAATTATTCAGTACGTCAAAGGAAGTAGCTTCCATCCACTGCAACCTTGGGCTGAAAGCAAAGGCTTGTAGTCTGCCTTCAACTTTATTAAAAAACATAAGGCATCAGCCTTCAAGTAGCTCGAATACATTTCTTTACATGGTGACATACCATGTCCGATAGTGTAGAATGAACTTGATATGAATTTCTATTCAGTGCACTCAGCATACTGAATATTATTTAGTTCTCCAATGCTGTGTGATTGAACACAGTGATCACGGAAACAGAATAGTTGCTCAGCCATGCAGAGCCTTGCACTGCTTTCCTTTGCTCTCTCTTAGTTTTTGTTTTGGTGGGTTTTTTTTTCCTTCCCACGTCTGAAGATTGAGCACTGCTCTTTCCCTTCCCACGACCAAGAAGAATTTAGTTCTCCGGCCCTGTCCTTGGTACCAGGGTTGCACAGCCCTGCCTTGGCAATAGCTCAGCAAATGTCTCATCCTATGCAGCAGCCATCTCTCTCTCTCTGTACATACGTGCTTACACACATATATATGTATAGATAGGTAGAAAAATTGATAGTTTTAACCCATCTGAGACTTCTAGTTTGGGCTGTCCCCAAGGGACTTCTGTGGTAGCATGAGGGTTCTCCTGTCACTGCTTAGTTTGGGGTCTCAGTGACACCCATGACTTGGTGACACCCAAGTCTTGTCTATCGACTCTCAGGGGTATATGACTTGCTACTCTGGATATCATTAAGTTTTCAATATGAAGTTCATAAGGCTAGAAATTTGAGACACCTGTGCCTAGAGACTTAAAACAGGTATTCAAGAATTAGGAAAACCAAATGATTTTATGTAATTGGGACAGAAGCTAGTATCGAGGTTAACAAGGGAACTAGAGTTTTCTGTTCAAGCATGAAGCTCTTATTTCTCAAACAAATCCAAGCTATCGGCTTTTCTGCAGAAAATCTCCAACTCTGTACATCTGTTTCTAAGACAATATCTGTGCCAGGTCATATTGGTTTTAGCAGTTACAGCTGGCCTAGAGGAATGGGGGAAACGGACAATTTGCGGAGTATCAATGCCCATATCTCTGTCAGGTGCTTTGATCGGAAAGTTGTTTTATATTACAGAGGATAAAATTTCTGCATTTTCTGTCACATCTTCTACAGATTAAAGGAAAGATAACCTCTCCAATCATCATTATACACTCAAAAGCATAGATGGAAAAATCCTTGTCTATCAGTTCTGCAAGTCTCAAGGAAATTTGCAGAGGAAACAAATGACCCACAGCGAAAATGTTTAATAATTTACAAAATTACCCACAGCGAAAACGGATAATACTTTACAAAATTGGTACCTGGGAACCATGTGGCTAAACTAGCAGTAAAAATGACCCATTCTTTTCAACATGAAATTAGTTCTCTGGTGAAGTATAGAAAAGAGATTTTTAGGCTGTTTTACCACCTGCTCCTCATCCCTGGGATCTGTGTATTTAGTTTTGATTTATGAGGGAAAGCGGGGGGAAATCAGGTGAATTTTAAATGACATATATCAAGATCATAGTGGTTTGGTCTTTTCTTCCAGGCTATGGGGTTTTTTAAATCCTATTTTTGTACAATAGCAAAATTTTAACTGCATGGAAAGCCAGAGAATTTTGGGTTACTTCTCTTCCGCTGTTTTATCACTGCTCCTCTGACAAGCAATCCTTTTGCTAAAAAGTGAGCTATTTGGTATGCAGTGAGGCTAGCCAACAGATAATTTGACCACAGGGCAAATCAACTGTTACAATATCTTTTTTCTTACTTATGTTGTAGCTTGTATGTATGTGTACATATGTGCATATGGGTGCACTTCATGCTTTTAGAAAATGTCAATTTAACTCCCCTGTCATCAGATATGCTTGCAGCAGTGGCGTAATTTTGCTATTGCTTTTCAATATGTGAAACAGATTATGCTGGAAACATTATAAGGCCATTCTAAAAATAAAAATAAATAATTTGACAAGCTAAAAATACCCCACATTCAGTAAAAAAGATAAATTGTCTCACCCTCATGGAAAGCCATGAAGCTAGGTGTGTGCAATTTGCCCTCAGAACCTCCATCAAATGTCTAAATATCTCACAGAATTAGGCTTCTGTTAGCCTGAAGAGAAACAGTATAATTAAAAAGGACAAATAACTTGCCTGTTGATAATCCTTACCTGTATTGCTCGTTTGTCGATCAGGAATCAATCAGTGGTAAACACTACTGGTCTTTGGAGATAAAATTAGGTGCAGCTTCTTTACAGAAAACTTTGGGAAAAAAATTAGTATTGAAAATTCTGCTGAAATATTTTCTTTCTTCTATAACTTGATTATTTCTGATTATTACTAAACCTTTCTTGTTCCATGCTCTTGATTAAAAGCTCATCTTTTCAATTTTCAGCTCAAATTTTATGTCACTCTTTAGGACTTGTGAATACAGATGTCTAATGAATCAGAAAAACAGAGTTTTTACATAAACTTACTTTTAAATATAGTATCACTGCATGTTTTTCCTCATTTTTCTCACAGTAATGCTATTTTTTCATGTTACTCATTAAAAATATACTGATGGCTAAAAATTACTCTCCCAATCAAGAGGTCAGGAAACTGAGAGAGCAAGAATGAAGGGCTCCTACCCTGAAGATGCCTCTGTAGGTACTAAAAATATAACAGTCCTCTGCGGTATTTTGTAACAAATTTCTGCTTTTGAACCTTCTTATTGAAAGTTCTCATGTAACTTCAAACTAAATGTTATTTGAAACTCTAAAAAAAAATTATATTTCTAAGAGACATTGTTTTGACTTTTCATCTTTTCATATCAAGAGAATGTCAACCGCATGACAGAAATGCAAGTCCAGGGTGGAGAAATATATAATATTTATACAAATATCTTTTCTGGAGAATATTGCCTGTTGTGTTATTCTTTTTTTGTTTTGTGACAATTGTGATATAGACAAAGTGTTTAAGAGACTCCCTTTGCTAGTGAGTAATTATATCACAGACTTCTATCTTTAAAAAGAGAAAAGCCTTAAAATCATCCAATTCTAAAATTCTATCTTTGAACGAGTTAAGAATTCTACCTATCTTTGAATCTTTAAATAAATGTCTGTCTTCTCTCTTTTTAGTTTTTAAATATATGTCAGACCTAAATATATATGCTATTCGTTCAGTCTCTCTAAAATAAATGTATGATTTTTTTTGCATATATCTTAAAGCAAAATTATTATGGAGGCTGACCTTTGCACTGTTCCTCATATACATCTGAGTCTGAAATTATTGTTATTTAATAACTGTAGAGAGAGGTGTTTTACTTGAAAAATGGCTAAATACCAGAATGTTAAACTATGTTCAAAAAGAATAAATTCTGTTTAGATAGTTATGCTTCTGGATGGATTCTTGGCATGAGTAGGGGGTTTACCAAGGTGTGAGTTATTGCCCATGAAGTGTGGATTTTGATCTCGGAGTTCTGGATGTGCTCCAAATACTAATGTGTTTGATCAGAGGAATGAGCTATTACTTCTAGGGGAGAGCTAAGTGTAGAGAAGTTTCAGGATTAATGAAATATACTCATCTGTTTCATGGGTGTATAATTCCTGAATATCATCTGAGAGAAAAAATATTTTATACAATAAAAAATGTGGATTTTCACAATTCTAGCAAAGGACTTTTTAATAGTCTTTTCACAAGCAGTTGGGTTTAGTCCTGGCACAGCCCTGGTTGTTGGCTTGCAAAGCTCTTGTCCTTGTGGAGTTTGTTCCACACTTCAACATTTTTTGTGGATAGTCTTGGTCCCACACACCCTGTGGTTTTTCTGGGTTTCTGCTTTTCTGGAGGATCCAGTGCACACTTTTTCCGTTTTACTAGCGTTGGCTACAGAAACTGGGCAATTCGGGCAGCTGATGCCCTCCGTTTGACTCAGAGTTCTCATTCACGCAAACAGCCTGTTCCAATTTCCTCAGACTGACACAGGAGTTAGCCCAAAGTCCCATAGATCCATTTCAGGACCTGAATCAAATCTAATTTACTCTTTTATTGATCTATATTGGGTATAGTTATCTTTAGAAGTCAGGTCCCTATTTTGGATATAAACCCCTCATCCTTCATAGCTTTTCCATCTTTGCTTCTGCTTCTTTATCACCATTTATCTTTATCAGTTTCTATGACATTACATCCAGAACAGTGCACAACAGAGGAACACATCCAGTCTGTGATGAGGGAGTGAATACGATCACGCAGGGATGCATAAATATAGGAATTTACAAAGTTATTTGTTCACTCTCAGCATTTCTCACTTTTAATGTAATACTTTTGAGGGTACTATTTTAAATCTTTATTCTGGTCTTCAGAAATGTAGTGTTTTTCTAATAAGGTGAACGTAACTTGTTTTTTTTTTACATGATATAGTGTACAAGATTTATACTATGTATATACTTGTCAGTGCAGTGCTTTTTTTGATTTGTTTGGTTTTGGGTTTTTGTTTGGTTTTTGTTTGTTTTTTAATGCAAACTATATTGGATATTGAAATATTCACCAGAATGAGAAGCATGATACTGCACACAGAAAATGTTATAATTCTACAAGCAGAATGTTTGTTTGCTCAAACTGGAATTCCTAATTCTGATGAGAATTTCATAAAACAATAGGTAAATAGTGAATATTAAAGGAAAAAACAACTGAGACACAGTGTTATATTGCACCTGAAGTCTCCTAGAGGGACAGGTTACTGTTATTATTGGAAATATTATTTAGTTCTCATAATCTATCCAGCCACCTATTTTCTTTTTCTCAAATGAAAGAAAACTACCTCCTTCAAAATATGAAGAAGAGACTTCTAGGGGACCATGAATGTGTAAATGCAAAAGAGAGAAAAGACTCAGCATTTTGCATAGCATGGGTAACTAAACTATTCACAGATACGTTTTCTTGAGTAAAAGAAATAATATGGTTGGATGAAGTAATTTGAGGATGATCTTCACCGATTGCCTCTAAATGTTTTCATCAGGGCCTAAATTCAGATTTACGCTATGTAACTATGCCAGAAATAAGTTACATCCCCTTAAATCTTTGTGCAGACTCCCTGGGTTAGGGTTCATTACAGCTAGTGTATGCAGGGCGGCACAGGCGTACTTTCAATGTAGAGGCGTAGATGTCACGAATGAGCGGTTTAAGGCCGTGTAAAGAATCACTGACAAAGGTATTGGCAAAGGGTGATTTTAATAGAAATTAGTAGAAACACGACTTAACAGAATTCGATGGCAAGATTCACTCTATTACTTATTACATGGATTAAGTATACACAGGGGAAAATCATATCAGAATTGTGTTGGAATGATTTGGTACTGCTGTTTATAGGTTTGCAAGATGATTGGCTTTAGTCATCAGTAAATTTCCATTTTGGCTACTATCCGAGGTGGTCCAGGGTAGTAATTATGGTATTGTTTCACGGTAACAATGGTATTGTTCCCCTTCAGCTATGATCCAGGTAGGGAATGCTTCAGAGCCGNGAAAGGGAAGGGAATTTGGAAGAATATGGCAAAGTCATGGTGCTACTTAACTGCCAACTCAGTATGGCTGGGAGACTTTAAATTTGCTGCTCATAGACCATGTAGGAAACTACCAAGCCGCTGTAGGAAATCAGGACCAGGAGGGCAAAAGCAAGGGATTTGCACACTTTTACTTTTGTACCTCCCTGTACTACTCCTGTCTTAATGCTGTTTATGTGATTTTAAAGCAGCTAAATGTAGCTTCTGTGCTGCCCTGTAGTGAAGGCTGGGCCTCAGCCAGCTCTGGCTGATGATCAGGGTAGAGTAAAGCCCTTAAAAGAGCTGACAAGCTAGGAGGTTAATCTGCAGTTCTTGAATGAAAATTCTGTCTAAGTGTCTGGTACTGGAGTCCTGCAAAAGACCCTTTAGGACTTCTCGCTTTTGAATCTTCTGTCTTTTTTCCTCAGGAGATTTTTTTTTTTTTTAAAATGTAGTGACATTTTCCTCAGTCTTTTTGGATTTTGCATTAGTCATGAGTACAGTCTGCAGCCTAACTGGAAGTATGATTGCATTCCTTATTTTATCCAGACCATCCATTGAACAAACCAGCATCAAACTTGATGACATCAGGGTAAAGAAACACAGTTTAGCAGAAACATATACGTGATAGTTTTAAATAGAAATCCAGGTCAGTCAAATAGTATTGAAATTGAATTTTAGAGTATCCAGAAATTAGATGCCTGATTTTTCACTATTAATAGATCTATCAGCCTTTCAAACATTCAGATTAAGCACCAGTGCTAATTCATAGCTGTGTGCTGAAAGAATAAGAATTTATTCCAGCTCCTCAACTAGAGACATTAGCAGTCTTTGACAGAAACAGGAAAAGTTTTATTTTTAAGGGCAGGATTGTGAAGGAAGATGGTTTACATCTAGTACAGAGTGACCGGTCCTGTGTAGGGCTGACGGTAAGCTGGGACAAAGGTTCAAGAAAGAAGCTCAGGGACAGATCGGCTGGATTCTCACGGCTTCAGACTAAGGCAAAAGCAGGAGATGTGGTTATGGTTTAGACAGCAAATGGCTAAGTTAACTATCAGGGTAAGCAAATAGGCTTGATGCTGGGGCTAAGAGGGAAGAATTATACACAGCACTCAGGCTAAAGCAGCGTCACGGCTTTACTACAGCGCGTGGTGCCAGATCTGACACCGGCGTACAGGAGTGCGATAACAAAGCCGCCGGCACAACGCCACTGTGCCATTTACATCTGGACTCGCACGTTACACTTGAATTTCTAATCAACAACCAAAGGTCCCAAAAGATAAATAACATCATTATAATGTACATCAGATAGCAGATTCCCTGAATAACTCTCTTTGCTGCAGCTGAGAGTATAGAAGAATGGATTTCAAGAGCATTTATTGGACATCTTCACGCTTTCTTCTCCTGGGGTAGTGATATGTTTAGAGAAATTCAGCAGATTATATTTACACACTGAAAGGGCTTTTTGATACAAAGCAATCATGGTAGTATGAACTAAGCATTCGATTCTTTTTCAGGCAGTTTAAGCTGGAAGTCAAATATTTAAGACACAGAATGTTTTGTTTTTAATTGTGCAACGCAATTAGATGTTTCCACTATATAATACATTAGCTAACAAAACCTCATATGAAGAAACGTACAGAAATCAGAATGAATTACTGCCTGCACTTACTGAGGCGATACCTGCCACAAATGCTGCAGTGGTGTAAAGGTATTGTATGTCATTTTGCGGATATTAAGTCTTGAGAGCAGAAGCTCAAAGCTCATCTTGTGTTGGTATCTGCCTGCTGGAGGGTTTTGAGAAAAAAAAGCGGGGGGGGAAATCCTTTTATCCATGAAGAGTTCAAGGAATTGAAAGCGTTAATAGCTGGGTCTGCTGTCCTTGGAGTCACTGGGACATTTTCTGTTGATCCAAGTGAGCTGGAGTCAGGCCCTGCATGACTTACACAAGATAGCGAATGGGCCCACTACTGCCCAAAATCGATTCTTGCGCTACTTCTTCCCCTTCGCTCTCAGGGTAAAAGGACGGTTCGTTTCTAACCTAATTGCCCTACTTCACAGCCTGCTCTCAACCAGCTCAGGAAGCCCTGCTCCCCTTAGTTTGCTGCTGTGTGCTGCAAATCTAATGATTTACAACGTTAAAAATTACAGCCTCCATGTATGACGTTGCTGATGCCATTATATAGTCTAATCACTAAGACACATTTTACTGAAAGCTGACAAAAGTATTGGGTTACTGAGGCTCCATTTTAGCTTTGCCTATGGATGATTTCATGTAGAAAGAAATCAGGTTAGGGAAAGCTCTGAATATGTATTTTCTAGGGGGAACAAAAAAAGTTTTTTCTCACCTCCTCTCACTGCCTCTCAGTCATCAAGAGAGAAAGAAATGATGAAAATGACACATGAGCTGCTGCAAAGCCTAAAAATAAGACAGCTTTTATTTTATATTTGGAAAGGGAGATTAGTTTGTTCTGTGGCTATTTTTCATTTCATTTTTTTAATCTTTGAACAAGGTGGCATTTAAAGTAGACATTCACCATGCAGAAAAAAGCAAACAAACAAATTTATTGCATATTATTGCTGGGGAGGTGGATAATGGGAAAAGAAGGGAACAGTGGGGGAGAGGGCGGAAAGTGGGGGCACTTACAGTAAAATGCATTTGTGTGGGTTGGGTTTAGCAGTTTGAGACAGGGAAATAGTTAGTCAAATCTCTTCACATTTACAGCCAGAAATGAAGAATAGCCTTTCTCTTAAAAGGAATTACCTATGAGCCATCCTCGAAGTTAGCATTAGGTAGGCAGGACTAAGGCTGCTGCTGGCAGGAGGATAAATGTGTTAAGGTATTAACTGTGGCCACACCAAATGTGTAACCTTCCAGTTCAGTTAAAGAAAAGGTCCTGAGGTTAAAAAAAGAGGACAACTGAATGCTAAGAGATTTTTTTTTTTTTCCTAAACTATCTCTGTAAAATTAGTCTTTCTCCTTACAAAGAGTTTTGACATTAATCTCAGACACAAACTGCAGAAATAAAAAAAATAAAAGCCACCGAGTTCATGCTTTGAAGTTCACTAGGATTAGCCACACAAGGGCAAATTCCAGGAAGAGAAGGCAATCAAAATGCAGGCAAGCAATTAGATCTGCATATTAAGTATGAAAATACACAATGCAGGGTTGCATATTAAGCTAGTGTGGCAACCTTATGCTTCCAGAGCCGCTCGGTAAGGTTACTGTGCAAAGGAGCTCAGGGGACTCGCCTCCCAAGGGGCAAATTGCTTTCCTTCGGCTATAATCATCGATACGGTGCTGTAAATGTACCTTGCGCTTGATGATGATTAGCAAGCTGGCTGGGGGCCGTGGGCGGCGTTGCGCCCAGCCAGGCGTCCTGGGCAGGGCTGTGGGCGCCGCGTGGGGCGGCAGCCCCGGGGGAGCTGGGGCAGCCCCGGGCCATGCCAGGCGACGGAGCGACGGGGCGCGGGGAGGTTTGCAGGGCAGCTGCCCCCACCCTGCCTGACTCACAGCTCCACTCCACTCTCTCACTTTCCAAATCGTTAAATTCAGTTCAGAAAAAGGAAGAGCAACAGCCTGGGGAATTTTTTTATCGTTATTATTGTAGTGGGATTTTACTGCAGTAGAAGGAGCTTATTCTAATTTTGGAAACCAATACTACTGGAACAAACCACATTTTATCTGTAATTATTATTAACTTTTTTCCTTCTCTCTTTAAAATTGAGGACTGGGATTTTCAAATGCTCATGTGGCTGCGTCGGGCTCTCTCTGCTGTTCCTCACTGCCAGCGACCGCACAACTGGGAAAAGGTCTGGCCATCCAGGCCTCTTGCTGTTCATCATTGCCAGCACAGTTCATGGGTTTCTAAGGTTAGAGATACCTTACTTGTAAAGTTTTAGCATAAAGCCGCTACCCTATGCCCATCTCCTGTCCCTGATAGTCTGTCTGTGCACACTCAGTAACAGCCAAATGCTGATAAATGCCATATTAAAGGACTATCACATTTGCTCACTTAGGATCCTAAATGCTTCTGTTGGGTAGGATCCAAGGAAAAAAAAGAAATAAAAAAACCAGTTACCCATCCTGTTTTGAGAATGGCTTAAGTGTCCAACGGATCCAAAGGCAAGAAATTAACCCCTGGCTTGTTGGCCGAGTAATTGTTTTCTAAAATCCGTTGCCCAGTTTCACGTGGAGGATAATTAGGTGCTTACAAGGGAGGTTTAAGCTCATCTCTCAAGAAAGATCACTGGCTTTTGGTGAGAAATATGACCACAATACAAGTCTGAGATCATTTGACAGTTTATGTGACATGGCACGTACAAAATAAAATAAATGCCTGTCTTCCTGTCCTTCCTGTCCAAGTCCTTAATTTCTCCGTGTACCTCTAATCCTTTCACTTGTAAAAGTCTCTCGAAGATGAGGTACTCACTTATGCAAAGGGTTTTTTGCTTTTCTTCTTTTTTTTTTTTTTTTTTTAAGAGCTTGATATTGTGGGAGGGAAAGAAAGGAATAAAAAAAGAGTGGGAAGAATGATCACCTCTAAGGAATGCAGCTTACTATTCCAGGAGCCAGGCAAAATCATTTTGGATGAGCATCAAACATACAACACAGCCAAAATGTTTTATTTTTATTTTTTTCTCCTCTAAAATAGCATGTTTGACAAAGCTGTCCCTTTAAATCTACTCTTAACTTTCTCACTTCACCAAGTTTGAATTTGCTGTATTTCTCATCCCCGTGTGGCTGTGTAGGTGTCAGAAATACTCAGGTGATGTCATTTTTCATTCCCTAACCCAGGGTATAATTGACACCATGATTCCACACCCTTCCTCCCACCCTTCTTCCACCTCTTCAGTTTAAACCCTGTTCTCCCAGGGCTTTTGGGTCAACACACTTCAAAAATGTGTTATCTTCATCATTTAAAGTCTTCTCTAAGAAAGGGAAGCTTTGTGACTCCTTTTCATTTTTGCATCCTGGTTGACATGGAGATGAAAAATAGGTCCAATATGGTCTTTCTTTAGTAATCCTATGCAGTGATAATCTCTTTGGACAACAAAATGAAGAGATGACACAGTATCAGTGCTGGAGAGCAGACTGGCCATCAGTACACGTTAAATTATGAAGATTTGTTTTAATAAACAAAACATGCCTTATAAATTATCTTTTCTAGATAAAATTTGGTGTTGGAATATCAATTTTTTATATAGCTATATTAAATAAAACATGGCAATAAGCCCCTGGGTAAGGTATTTTGTCATACCTTTAATCCATTCAGCAAAGATTCCAGGGTAAACAGTAAAAGTTTTGCCTTTTTTTCCCCCAGTGGGATATATCATTACTAGAGGAAATGCAAGTTTAGAAAAGAGGTGGCTGGGAGACATATAAAAGAAAAAGGCAAGAACTTATTTGCATTGACAGAGAATGTAGCCTGGCTCCTCTCTTCAAAGGATCTTCCTGCTCCTAGTATCTTAGAGGCTCTTCTGAAAAAGGAGAACAAAAGCCCTAAGACCAGCAGTGATACATGGACTGCACTGTAGACAAATGTCCTTGGGACTATACTGGGAACCAGAAGTCAACCAGTGAGGCAAAGCTCTTCCTCGGTGAATGGGGACATGTTGATACATTCAGCTCTCATTTCTTCCCAAGTCCCCAGCTTCATCTGACTCATCAATATAGACGCAAACAAAACCACCTACTCATTTCAAGGAAGCTGTGACTGTTGTGCTGGCTGGGAGGTAACAGGTAACATCTAAACCACTGGAGCAACTCAGGCCCATAAGCCAGCCCTTTCGAAAGCTGGGCTTTCAGGTTTCTGAAATTGTTAGGCAAAGCCACAGCCTAGCCTGTAGTCTTTTAGCTTAGTATCTCCCTCATTATGGTTACATTACAGATGATAGTTGTCTGTGATTACTTACTGAGTCAATTAATGAAATAAAGTAAAAATGTGAGTGAGAGCATATTGGGCAATTCAAAGGTTGAAAGGCTATATTGAAACACATCTGGTCATAATTAAGATTAACTGTATAATTTTATCTGGCCAAACATAATTACTTGCAACTAAATGTATCTCAGTGCAGTTGATTGATACATATACTATATAGCCATCACAAGCAAGGGACAAGATTTAGGTAACTTGCAGGAATGGAGGGAAGAAAAAAAAAAGGGAGAAAGAAGTATTCCTGCTAATTAACTTCACACAGAGTTTAATATCCATTTTTTTAAAAGGTATTTCCCATCCTTGGACAAGGTTTTCATTTACTTTCTTCTGGACTGTCTCTTCTGTCAGGTTAAATGCAGGTATAATACATAGTTACAGTGATTATGGTTTTGTCCTTTATTGTGATCAGCTAATGCTATGAATGGAAAGAGTTACTGAAAAGAGGAATAAAAATGGTAGTTTTAGTGTGTGCGTGACAGGAATCAGTAGAAATGACTGATGGTATAAGCAGGAGTTGGTGATTTACCAGTGATAAACCAATGTTGAAGCTGATTAGTTTTTGTCTAAAAGTGGTACCTATGCTGCACAAGACTAGTCTTCTCCAAAAGAAAAAAAAATCTCTTTGAATTGTAATTTGAATAATGTTTGTAACCACTCTACTTTCACTGCCTTATTGCTCCATCTACTGAACTATTACTCCAGTCAGTGTTGTGGTTGTGCAGCCATGTGTTTGTGGGTGTCAGGCACAAAGAAACTTGAAGCCTCGCTCAGAATTCATCAGAAGGAGTTGGAGAGAGGAAATTATTAACTGGAAATTGCTTTTCACTAATTTTTTCCTTGCCAGGAAATGCCTTCTTCCCACTTCACCACGGGCTCTGCAAGGATGCCAGTTTTACTGAAAATTCAATCTCTTTACTACAACAGAAGCCCAGCTGAGCTGCCATCCATAGCAGCACTCAACTAACCCAATGCTAAGTGATTCATCGATTATTGTCTGATATTACAAATGAACTTTCACTTCTAACTTTGAAAAAAATTAGACAGAGATGAAACTCACTGTAAGGGCAGCTGAGCAGATTCAGTTGTAATGATGAGAAAAATGAATTATTACAACTCTAAGTTGTACTGAGAAACAGCTGGGCCTATGCTGCTTTTTTTTTCTTAAATATTATTTAGACTCCTGCACATTTGTTTACAACATGTCTCAACATAAGGTGCCATATGGCAGTAGATGAGTGGGTGCTGGTAAGAGCACATATGAGACAACTGCGTTGCTGAGTAGCCCTCTCCCAGACACCCCAGGAGCACTCCAAGTTGAGGCTTTAGCCTGGAGACAACTCAAGTTTGCTGTAGACTTTTCCTGATATCAACCCAGGTGTTTGGGTGGCCATCTGGCACATGAATATATTAATGAACATTAAGACTATGCCAAGCCTATTTCTTTCAGGAGGATGTATCACCAGGATGCTTTGTGATACTGTTAATTACTACAGAGGAGTTGGAGGCTTTGAATCTCAGATGATCACGGCACGTGATGGTGCAGGTCTAACTGCACTCGGTTCCTCAATAAGCCACTCGGCCAACGCGTAGCGATGAGACTGGGCTCCCCTCTGTCCCCTGGAAAGGCAGCTGAGCGTGGGGAAGGGCTAGGGCCCTGCGTCCCCTTCCCTCCCTGCTGGGCTGCGACTGCCAGCACTGGCCTTTGCTTTTCTTTCATTTCCCAGTCTTATGCCTCTTGCTTATCGGCCTTTTTTTTTTTTCTATTCCTCAGAGCCTTCCAGGTGCATTGCCCAGGTATCACACCCGTGTGTATCTGAGATACTCCACACATCAGCCTGAGAAAGGTGATCTCTGTGGCCTCTGCTGTTGCCGTGACTTGAAAGCATCATTTAATAATGTTTATCCATTTAGAAGCTTTACTGGCTATATCACACACAGACACAGACACACAGACACAGACACACTACAACTTCATCATTTTCAAGGAAGTAAGAGTCTAAAATGGAGATAAATCAATATCCAAATGCATGGATATTGATTCCTTTCCTCACCTTTGGAATGAATACCTTCTCCTCAGTAACCAGCTATGGAGGAGAAGCCATTATTCATTTCAAACAAACAAGGCTCAATAAATCTTAATCCTGCTAAAAGATAATTCTGAGAGGAGCCCAGAGTTATTACAGTCCAGCATCCCTGCAGCCAAACATGACAGTTCCTTCCTTTTTTACTGTTAGGTCTACTGCTTGGGCTATATTTTTAATGTAAAATTGTTTAAATGTAGGACTAAATTCTCATTTTAATAGCAAAACTGTTTTCATACTCTTGCATTTATTCTACTTATCAAGGGGAATTCCACATTTCTTTCATTGAACATCTGACTTTGACCTATCGCAGCACCTAACTTATGTCATTATTGTCAAGGCTGACATCAAGTGTAAGAGTTTCCAGCAGAATATCTCCATGAGGCTGGACCAGAGGTCCGTATGCTCTGGTACAGTTGCATACCACAAAGTACAGAACATGCATATGGATACTCGTTCTTAATAGTCTCCCCTCCTCTGACCATTTTCAGGTCAGGGGACTGCCTGAGTCAGTTTGTGCACACAGAAACCCTCAGAGGATCTCCCTTCTGTTAGTCCTGTCTCATCTGACCCCTGCAAACTTCTTGAGACTTCTGAGAACAGACACAAACCATTTAAGAATATAACTCGGTATTAAATGCAAACCAAAGCAAAAAAGCAAGGACAATGGAGAATATATTTGAAATTTTAAGTTAGGTGGATCTCATTAAACTCAGGGAAAAAAAAAAAAAACAACAAAACACCCCGCAAAACAAATGAAACGCAGAAGGATTTGTCTCTGTGCCTACCCAACCTCCTGTAGGGTACTCTTCTGTCCCAGCTGGGGTGAGAAGACGGCTGCTGTCAGATGGAGCTGCACATCCAAGGTTGCAGTCAGTGACAGCCACCTGGCAGCCCAGAGAGCCTCCACCCTGCCGTGCTGAGTTGCAGCTGCAACTGCCTTATAGAGGGCACTGGGACCAGCATTCCTCCAGTGCTGGTGTAGTGTGACCCTGCAAAGAAAGGTGACATCACGTCAACAAATCAGGTACACAGACGTGGAAATAACAAGCCCAATTCCATGTTTAGCTCAGCCCCGATGACCCAAGTCCTCAGCCTTATTCATGTATCTGAGCTGCTGAAGACCTCCGCCTTTCTCAGGAATTTGAGGATCTGCAATCTGACTGCAACCAGGTGCTTAAAGCTGGAGAAACATGTCAGTAACTTCCAGACTTGGGCCCCTATTCTAAGTTCATGCTAGAAATACTTCCTATAAATATTTTACAATCCTTTTAAAATGTTTTCATTTTGCACAAATACCTTTTGTATTTGCTTTCCATGAATATTTATGCAGCTGGCTTTTGCTGTGCAAAATCTGCATGGAAAGGTATTTTAAATTGCTCGCTGAGCTACACACTCCCCATCAGTGAGCAGAAATGGCACAAGGTGCCTTTTGGGATCAGCTGCTGCTCAGTGCCGAGCTGGGAGCCTCGCCAGGTAGCAGCAGTTTCTCCGCAAATGCACATTAAGTCCGTTCTTAATACCCCCACGTCCCCAGGCACATAGCAGCCGAGTCTACCGGTCTGGCTAGTGCATCAACTGATGCAAAGAAATGACATTCAAAAAAAAATTGCAATAGGACATATCTTGGGTTTTGTAGTTGCGTGTGTTAGGAGCTGCCTAAAAAAAAAGGTTCTTATTTGAAGCTTTCTTTTGTACCTGCTTTAAGACATTTGCAGTGTGAGACCATTTAAATTATATATCAGTTTGACACAGGGATAAATATGTGTCTAGTAATCCACAGTAATTTTTTTCCTGCTGCTACACAGCCTTTGTTATTCTGCCAAGGTACTTCCTAGTGGGCAATTAAGGAATGACCTGTGTGTGAAAGAAACTACTTTTTATCCAAGATCATTATCAATCTGTATACCCACAGAGCATGATGACATTGCTCTCCTTATATTTACATCTTCTTTTTATGTATATATGATATTATAAATACCTAAGAATAATTAATAATGTGCTCTATTTGTGTTTATATGTTTATTTTAAATATATTTAGACATATAGTTCAACATCTATACTCTATAAAAATATATTTAATAATATAATTTAAAATTAGAGATTACATAATTGTTTCTAATATACCTAGGAATTTTCTTCTTATCCAACTAAACTTACTTTCTTTTATTTCCTTGTAAATCTTTGTTACCTGTGACTCTGTGGCCAAGAAAAAATTGTGGTTAACTTTCTGAGTCTGTGTTTGACTATATTTTTAATTTTTTTTAATATACACACACCCCCTATCTATAACATTATATGGTATATGTGTATATAATATATTGTATATGTTATATATAATATAATGTATTATAATACAATGTAATGTATAGTATAATATAATACAATACATTAGAATATAATATGTAATATGTCATATAACAAAATATAAAATATATAACTTATAACATATATTGCACATAATATAATATAGAACATATAATGTGTAACGTGACATATAACACATAACAGGTAATATACAATGTATGATATAGAATGGCTAGTCGGTGTAAGCATTACAATTGTTGTCACCTACCATAATTAAATCATGCTTTGTTTTTTAAAATCTCATTAAAGAATAGCTCTCTGAGCACAAGCATGCCATTAATTACTTTGTCTAACAGGAGCTTGTTCTGTCTGATTTAGCTCATCTGTGGTAAACAGGTACTGTCATTTCACTTTCTCTCCCCATGAAAGTTTTTCTGTGATGCCAATCATTTTACCCTGTTCTCTGAAGACCTGTTTCTCCCATTCATATTTTTGATCTGCAGCCAGCAGAACAACCTATTCAAGATGAAGGAGTACTGAGTTATAAAATGGCATTCTGCTACTTTTTTCTATTAATCCATATTCCTTTTTTAGTTGTGTTAATGCTCTGGTTTCCCCCTGATTGCTCTCGTACACTGAGCAAAGTTGCTCACGGCTACAGGTCCCCTTCGCCGTGGTCACAGCGACTGCGGCTCCGAACAGCAGACAGCTGCTTCCGTGTTTCCTGACTGGTGTTGCTTCGCACGAAGCATTCAATATCTGATGGCCCAAGACACGGGGGTTGAAATTGTTTTTTTTCAAGTGTTCATTTCAATCTGCTTAAGTGGTGACTGATTTGAAATAAAGATTTTTTTTTTTTAAATCTGCATATTTCACAATTTTTGTGGGGTTTACTGTTTTCTAACTTGATCAATAAAATAAAGCTGTAATAAAAGACTCCTGTCTCTCTCTCTGTGGCTTTCCCATCAGGGTTTACGTGTCAGAAAAGCTCTTCCACACTACTCCACCAGCTTGTTCCTGCACTATGGAGTGGCTGAGACCCTCTGGCGCCGGCGGGAGGGACCCTCGTGTCCCCGGCACCGAGGCCCTGGGAGGTTTCTCTCAGCAGCTCCCAGGCCAAGGCCAAGAGAGCACCTGAATTTCGCGTCCGTGGCGCGCAGAAGGCCAAGGAAGCAATGGCAATAGCTCCAAAGCTGTATTTGCTAACCAGAACGGCAAAATGAAACAAATACTTCTTAGTGAAGTTAATGCTGCAGTAACTTTGTCACATACCATATTGATTCAGGAAACGGACCTCAGGGTTCCCCCCCCGCAATGGATGCTGGAAAACACCTCTCTGTGTTCAGCAGTGCCAGGGAGAGGCTTTACCACCCAATTTCTGCTCATAAACTGACAGATTGACATAGTGTTTTCATAAAGGAAAGCTGCTCATATGGTTAAGTTGTCCACTTGACTCTCACAACACCTCACTTGGGCTGCGTGATTCGAAGAGGCAGCCCTCTGTGTTGTGTGGAGTATTTCTCTGCAAATGGGGTGTTATGTATAGCTAAGTCTATAGTCTGTGAAGGGAAAAGAAATTCAAGTAATGGTTAAAAAAGAAAAAAAAAAAAAAAAAAAAAAAGGAAAAAAAATTAAATCAAGCAAGTGCCATTGTAGACTCATTTACATACCCTAGTGATGCATGGCAGGAAAGCTGCATGTGGTTTGAATAGAAAAGCTCTCACAAAAAAAAGTAGCAAATGCACTGTAGGGCCTTGATTCTGACACCTCTTTTTGTTTCTGTGATTTTTACGCAGAGCAAATGTTTTGCCATGCAGTGCTGAACAGAAGCTAAGCTACACTTTCAAATCAGTAGTACCCTAAGTGACCCACTGCCTCCTTACAGACAGCAACCCCAGGTTTAGATCACCTGCTATGGAACACTGGAGGGTAAAAAATAAACTTCCATTTTCTGTACTTCAGGCTTGCAGACTTTTTGTTGCTGTTCTTTTTTAGAGAGGTGTTTTTTTTGTGGGATGGTTTTTGTTTTGTTTCTCTTTTCACAGCGCACACATTACTGTCAGTTGGAATACTAATGGACAGCAACATAAACATCATCTCCAGGGCTGTTTCAGTGAAACTGTCTAAGGCTGATTGTCTTGAAATTAGCTTGACTCACATCTGAAAATTGCCAGTGATTAGCTGATTATGGTTTGAATTGAACTCAGATTGCTACAAAAAGATACAAAAAGTCATCCTCAGACATACTCTAGTAAATGATGCCTCGGATGCCTCAGTTGCTGCCAGCGCTTGCATTAGGGATGAAGGTCTATTACCACATCGCATTGACAGCAGTCATTTTAAAATATATATTCTGCCTGGGGAGAATCTGTCTTCTGGGGACAATTCCGTCTTTCTACTTTTTAACCTATTCATTAGGTGAAAAAAAAAAAAAAATTTGAGACATCACAACAACAACAGAACAGGTTAAAATATCCTCCCTATGAGAGAAACTTGTTTCCCCTCTGTAAATACCATTATTATAATTAGAGTGGTTCAATCCTAGTGTTTTACTAGGAATCATGCTTTCTATACTGATAGTATGTGACATTTAAAATAATTTTAAATAAATTAAAGGCCCAGTGCTAACAACGTTGATAGATGTCAGGTCTATTAAAAAAAAAAAAAAAAAGCATTATTTTGTCATAATTACAAAGTTCTGTGAACAATTCTGGTTTGATTAAGCCCTGTGGATTTGATAAAAACAACAGAAGACCTTATCAATTTCCCTGTCCAAAACTACAAAGACATACATTTTTTTACATATGTGTCTGCATTTCTTAGAGTTGAAAACAACACCTTACAGGCTTTAAATGTGTTTGAGCTCCAGCCCTTCTTGCATTACCAAGCATATTGCACAGGAAGATATTCAAATGGTATCTGCAAGTCAGGAGTCATATTTTATTCACATAAAAGTGAGCAACAGGATACTGCCGTGCCATTTCTTACGGGTATTTGATTTAGAATACTTGCAATCGGTACTTATTTCTTTTTTTTGGTGCATATTTGTCTTCCCACAACAAAAGATACTGTTACTTGGTATCTCTGGTGATGTGAGAAGATGCTAATGACAGTCCTGCACTGGAACCACTCATTTGGGACATAAGATTTGCGGTAGGGATTAGGGAACCAACAAAGACACTGTTGGACACGTTTGTGGTAGAAGCCATTATGGGACAAACCAATGAACCCTAATTGCCAGGACCAGGTGGCAGTCACAGACCCATAGGACACCTCAGTTGGAAGGGACCCCAGGAGGTCCCCCGCTCCAAACCCTGCTCTGTGCCAGGCAGCAATGATGATAGACCAAGTTGTTCAGTGGTTGTCACCCAACATAGGAACGCAAGGACGGGGTGTCTGCACACCTGACTGCCATGTGCAATACACAGCTTAACACTGTCCTGGAAATAGAAACTGGAAAATGGCAGGCTTCACGTCAATCTAAATTTTTACCATTTCCAGGCAAAATCCTGAAGAATAGGATCCAGTATGACATGTGAGTGTCAGTTTTTACAGTAGATATGAGGACTACAGGGGAGGTTTCAGGGACCAATGCAGGCATACAGTGCATAAATGACTGGAGAAGTGGCTTTACGGGGAGGGCATGACATCTGCTCATGGCAGTAAATGTGGTTCTTAAAAGAGAGGGGCATATGTTCAGGACCACAGAAAGAACCTCTGAGACTTAGTGACTCTTAAATGATTAAAAGAATATTATTTTTCAGAGATTAAAAAAATAGCAGAGGAAATTCAGTGACAGAAATAATAAACATGGGAGACCCTTCCTACTCCTCTGCAGCTTTTCATATGAAATGGTTGTTTCTGTACTATCTCTAACCACCAAGAAATGCCATACCTACGAGCTAGCATTAAGGCAGCATCAGCACAGTGCTAACAGTCAAACAACAACAACAAGACGAAAGAAAATCCAATATTAGGAATCTTAGGCCAGGTACAGAGCACAAAGAAAGGTCTGGCCTAAATCTCACCACTGCTTGTGGTGCTGCCTTCCTCCCTCTTCTCCATCTCATAAAAGGGTGTAGAGAAACTAAAGGTGGTACTAAGGATGATCAGATATCAACCAGCTTCTCTTGGAAGGACTGAGTAAACAAGACCACTCTGAACTGTAATGTGACTAAGTAAAACTTTGTAGAAGATGGTAAAATCTGGGCAACAGGCAAGGGTGTGTGTCAGGAATAGTCATAGGCATCTCTAATACAATGATTAGGAACAATCGAAGCAAATAAGCAGATAGCTGCTAGTTTCAAAACAAAAAAAGGAACTGTTTCTTCTCTTGGTATGAATTTACGCTGAGAAAAAACTTTGCTTTAGGATGTTAAATGGCTGCAGAGAATGAAAAGCGAACAAGACACAACCATGGAGGGAAAAAATCCAGTGAGGACAAAGAAATTAAAAGATGGCACGTCTGGCTCAGAAATTAGCTGCCATATAAATTCGTGATGGGTGGCAGAGTACTCTGGGGACATCAGTCTGCACTTGCCTTGTTCCTAAGCTCATACCCAGGTGTCTACTAGAGATATGATAAGGGTCATGTTGAGCTAATTCAGCCTGGCCAGTCTCCTGTTCTTCTTGTGACCCTTGCCGTGGCATAACCAGCAAAAGAGCTGACAGAACTGGAGCCCCATGAAAGGGCTTAAAAATATTAAGGTTGCTAAAACTATTAACTTCTGCTTGGATGGAATCAGTGCTTGATGATATAGGATTTGAGAAGAAATATGTTGATGTCTGTGCTGTAAAAACACAATGTGGACCTCTTAAAAGATACATTTTTTAAACGTGTTCATGCTATTTAACACCTAAAACTGAATTCTGACCTTAGTTATGTAGTATATATTCCTTGTCTGTCCGCTTGCAAACTAACTACAGTGACTAATTATTTAGGCTTTATGAACAATTTAAATGACCATTAGAATCCGTCCTGTTACATTAAAGAAAATGGGACTGTCCCCTAAGCTTCATATTTAAGAAATTATTTTAAAATCTTTACACTTTCTTTACATGCCCTCAAAAGTTTCAAAGTCCATGCAAAAAACAGAAGAAGAAAATATATAGCTGGAATTTAAATATCTGCCTTTTGAAAAAAACCCAAACATTTGTTGTGCTGATTAACATCTAAACAAAAGATTTGCAACAAAGATGAATCTGACATTCCTGGGCCTTTCTGTTCAGCACCATGATGGGAATAAACTGATATTTTATTTTATTACTTCGTCATTTCAAATTAAGGTTCTGGAGTACAGGGTAGCCTTAGTGTCTTAGGACTTTGAAATGGTCTACACAAAGAAACCTACAATTAGAATAACAGAGAGATGCATAAAACATAACACCTAGCTCCATAAAAATCAAAGAAAGAATGCAATACTAATTTGACTCTCTTCCCCTAGTGACTTTCCTTCATTATCTTATTAAACAGCAGAAAAGCGAAAGACAGACTGAGAAACCTCAGGTAACCTGGAAAAAATATTAATTTTTACGATGTCTTAAATGACCTGCTATTTTTCTCCCTGATTGAAATCTGACTCCTTTTTTCACCACGAAGGGAGGTGGTGCCATGAGCAGCGCTGATGCTTCATCTCAAGGGCCCGGAGAAAGTCTGCAGCGGGCACTCAACAGCCCCATCTCCTGCAGCTGGTGGGTCTATTGAAAGTCCATAAAAACAGCAGCAGGGCATTTCTCTGTGTGCCCATGCCACCAGCAGCTAGGCCATCCATCCTGGACTCACCCAAGGGGTGGGAAGAGCTATAGCCCTTAAAAGGGGGTTGATACCCCATTTTGTGCATGTTTCTGTGCATGGGGTGCTCATGTCTGGGTGCAGGGGGACAACCTGGGCTCTCAGAGGCTTTAGCTGGCTCCAGAAACTCGGCTGCCCAGCCACAACACTGCAAACAATTCTCCGTGGAAGTGCCTTGCCCACGCAGTGCTGGGGTGCTCAACTGGCCCTTGCAGTGGTGGCGATAGCACTAAGAAACAGTGAAGAGTTGAGATCCCCCAATACTAGCATCCAACTCCAGTTCTGTCAGTACCAATCATGACACATTAACAGCTAAGCTAGGATGGCAACCATTTAGCAAGCTTAAATATTTAATTTAGCAACAATAGCAGGTCATTTAAATAATTAAATTCAAAGGAACACTCAGATGACTCACAACACCGTAACGGTTTCATTTTGTTTGACATCAATGTGTACATTAACTACATTAACTAACAACTGCTCAAGTCACTTCTCCCCACACCTATGCACAAATACACCCAGACCGAAGAGTTGTGCAGTGCTGTATCCTTTGCTTTGCCAGAGTTCAAGAGAAAAGAAACAAAAAAGAAAAAAAGAAAAAGCAGGCTACTGCTGCTGTTGTGCCGTCTGCTCATGGAGGACCGTCCCTTGTCTTGGCCCTGGGATGCCTCAGCTGGCTGGAGAAGTGGATGCGACAATTATTGCTATGAGTCACCATCAGTCTGTACGTAAAGGCAAAGGGAGTACAGCCTCGGGCACTGCCTGCGAAGGGGGCAAAACAGCCCTTGCCACCGCTGCCCCGGGGCTCCTCGCGCCGCAGTGCCGAAAGCGAGGATGGCTGCTCCGCCAACAGCTTCTCGGCAAACGGTGTAAAAGTGACTAGGAAACATGATGAGGAGCTCAGGGGATGCCAGTTTGTATCAGTGTGCCAACTCTTGAAAAAACGTTTTTTATTTTTAGAATCCAAACTAAAATAATTAGTAACCAAAATCTTTACTGAGTTTTAGACTCAAATGGATTTGCTATGAACACTTTTGATATCAGCTAAAAAGTATTATATAAACAGAAACTAATTATATATGTTAACGATTTCAATGTGCCTAATTACTATTTCTTAAATAACTACTTGGTCATAGGTAAATAATGTTTAGGAACATGCTCCCTTAGCTATGAGGTAAACCACACACACCAGACTACATCAGCCGTGCAGAATTTCGTATCTCTGGCATGAGGCTTGAACACGGACGTGGAGAGGAAATGTTAGCTACTTGCAGGTCAGAAAGCAATCTTTTGTGCACTCATTCGAAATATTAGCTTTTAGATCAAATGACAGCATGAAACAGCTGTGGACTGCAAGTCTCCTACCAGCACCTAATGACAAGCTAAGCTAAAAGCTAATGAAACACCAAAGAGGAGTCCTACGATGCCAGTAGCGAAGCAGCCTGTTGCACGGTAAGATGTCAGTCTGTTCACATCACCTACAACTGCTAGCCCATTCAGGCACAAGGACCAGCTTAGCCACTGCCATCCCGTCTTGCTGACTTTCCCAGACATCACTGGAAAGACCCCAGTCTGGGCAATCCCTGGTCTACTGAGTCACTGATCTACTGGGTGCCACCCTTGTTACACATGGACGACAACAGGGGCTCCTGCTCTGCTCAGCTTCATGGCCCCTCAAGAGGTTGCTGCCCCAGTGGCCACCTTCACCCACTTGCAATGTTTGCCACTCCCTCATTGCATTCTGCTGGGTGGCCCTTTAATTGCTGTAAATGGCTGGTGAGTCAGCAGGAAATTTCACACTTGGAGGTAGAGTGGGTAAGGACCAAGCATGAGACCTGTTCGGCTGTTTATGTTGCGGAGACAGCAAATTTCAGTAAGGCCAGGAGGCAGATTACACCCTTGTTAGCTGTCACAACAAAGTCCAACAGTGAGGCAAAGCCCTAACCTCCACAGCTAAGTTATCTAAAGCATAAAAAGAGATTTGTAAACAGTGGTGTTGGCAGTCCCACTCCTGCTGACCTCATTTGCACCTGTTTGGTTGGGTAAATAGACCTCCAGCATCTCTGCTGTTTTTTATATTTCTCATCGTCATGTAATGCTGCCTGAATTCACAGGTGGCCCCTCTGGGACTCCACGTTCCTCTCAGACGCCTATCAAGGCATGGCAATTTCAATGCTTAGTGGAGGCTGGCGAGTAAACGTGCTGACTCGGTGCACCTCCCGCTATCATGACTCCTCGCAAAACCCTTGTGCTCCCTTTTCCATCCAGCACAATCTGATTTTCTGCTCCTGGACAGATGCAGCCTGCAGGTCAGCGGGAAAGTGAAGGAGGCTGCCTTTTTCCCTGCTGCTATTGACAGCTCAGATACACCGCACCCCGAGCAGCAGCCCTGTCTCCAGACACTTGGCAAAGCCACCTTTAAGATTATTTCTGTTCTCTTCCCATCAGAAAAAACCCTGTATCCTATCAACCTATTAGCAATTGGATATTTTACTTTACATTCAATTATGTTCCCAGAGAAAGAACAAGTTATGAAAGTACCTTTTGGACTAATATCAAATGTATTTCTTGATGAATTGCAACCTGGTAAACTACTTGGAAGCTTTTAAAATGTAAAGTCTATTAAACCTTTCAATAAAATAACGCTGTAACGTACTGTACTTTTTTTCTCCAAGGATGGCAAATACAATAGAACAATACCTGCTGCTGACTGAAGCTTGTATTTGTCAGTGGGTGTTTGTGTTTTCAATCCTGTTTTTCATGGGATCTCAAAACCCCAATTAAGTAACGATGGATTATCGCTGTGACAAATCCTACTCAAGCAGTCCCCATCAGCCACAAGAGTAAGTAGAGTCCATGAGCCATTGAAGGGGCGATCTCTAAATACAGCCTGGTGGCCTTAAACACAGCTCACCAAACTCTGCCGTCCACATCTAAATAACTAATAGTGAACAGTTGTCTCTTTAAATTAAGCAGAGCAAAAATACCCATTTTTTGGGATCCCTTGGGCAAAGGCACGCATCCTTCAGGACAGTCCTTAATGTAGGTCACCTCACATCTTCCAGAAATTAGCCACAGCCCTGGCTTAAACCATGATGAGGATCCTGAACTAGAAATTCTTGTTAAAGTATTGTTTGCTACCAGCCTTAAATAGAGATGATTAAATATGTTTAACCTTAGTTTAGCTGGAGGATGTGACCTTAGCAAGACTAAATGGCTATCAAAAGATTGTGAGCAATTTTCTGCAGTGGATGGAGAAATTAAACTTTGCTGGTTTTCAGCTTCTGTTGTAAATACAACTTTAACATTAACCCTGATATAGAGAGAAACCAGGAAAGGGACTATAACCTCACCTCTAACAATTTCTCCCTAAAGGATAATGGCAAATGCCCTTAACCTTACTCAACAAGGTCTTTGCACATAGTTAGAATATTTTTTCCAAAGCACCTACAAAATTAACCATAACTTCGGCTTCTCCAGCATGAAGAAAAAGAGTCCCCCATAACATCATTTCTGACATTCCCTTCAGAGCCTGTGACTTCCCCAGAGGATGCTGCAACAGCTAGGGAGGGACTGAAAAATGGGAAAAGATGTCTAACTCTTTGCAACGTATTTCTGAAACTGTTTTCCTAAAAAACCTATTTTTTATAGTGCAAGAACACAGAAATACATTTGAAATCTATTTTCTCATTTACTATGTTCTGAGATGGGTTGGGAGGGGGTGTGTTAAAACTTTTTTTTTTTTTAGAGCACATAAAATTAAAACTGCATTAATACAGAAACTGATAAGCTTTTCTTAGTAGGAGCATTACTCACTGAGTTGTAGAGCTCCCCTATGTTCTCCATGGACTGTGTTAATGAGGTCAGTTCTGCCCTTCAGAGAAACTCAAATCAAGACAAACTTCAGTCATAACCTTTTCTCCCAGACTTGGGAAAAAGCTACTTTCAGGATTGTGCGCCAAGGATAAATCTTTTCAGAGAGCATTCCCATTTTCCCCAAATATATGCCTGGACTAATGAATTTTCTGCAATAATGAGCTGGGTAAAGACCACTTCAAATGTGTCACTAAAACTGCTGATTTTTAAGAAGGTGGGGTTTCCGAGCAACATATGTGCAAGGCTTAGAAACCGATAGCAAAATCATCTGTCGTGGTTTAACCCCAGCCAGCAAATAAATGCCACGCAGCCGCTCACTCACCCCCGCCTCCGGTGGGATGGGGGAGAGAATTGGGAGGGCACAAGTAGGAAAACTCCTGGGTTGAGATAAAAACAGTTTAATAATTGAAATAAAACGAAGTAGAACAGTAATAGTAACAATGAGAACAACAACAACAACAGACTATACAAAGCAGGCGATGCACAATGCAACTGCTCACCGACTGTGTGTCACAAACCGGGGGGTGAGCCTCCCCCCCCACCTGGTTTTTATACTGAGCATGATGTCACATGATATAGAATACCCCATTGGCCAGCTGGGTCCACCACCCCGGCTGTGCTCCCCCCAGTGCAAGCACCACCCAGCAACAGCCAAAGCATCAATAGGCCATCAATGCTCCTTTCACACCAGACCCAAAACACAGCACACCCCCCAAGCTACAGGGAAGAAAGTTAACCCTGTCTCAGCCAGAACCAGGACAGTATCCTTATGCACAGGAAGCTAAATGAGGAGTTTGTTGTTCAGTAAACCAAAACTTTCTTCTGAACAGGTTAAATCCTTTGAGATTTACATTTGAAACGTACCCTTTGTCCAGTGGCTCAAAACTGCAGTGGCCATAAGTAAAAAAAAGCATCATGCAGGCAGGGCTATAGGTCACTGAAGCTGTTCCCTCAACACATTATTACACAAAGGAAAAAAAATCAATTATATAAATTTGGGCAAACCTTAAACAGTAAAAGAGAACAACTTATAACAAAACCAAACAGTTTTGCAAATAATTACGCAACAATAATCCCCATGAGAATGGTATTCTGAAAGCTGTTGCTTTGTGGTCAACATTAATGTCATCTAATAGCATTTTAATTTTTATTCTGCTTGCATACTCTAACAGTCAAGTAAAAATGGTAGAAAAATAAAGTTGTTTAAAATTGCTGGGTGGCTTTTATTTTGTGTGTGTGTATAATCACAGATTTTTCTCCTCAAAGTACTGTGCTTCATTTACCATGAACTAGAGAGGATACACATCTGTCTATAGACCCTAAGTAGAATCAAGAGGTTAAATCACTAAAAGACCTTTTCATTCATGTGGCTGAGTTGCGATCCCCTGGAGACTCCAGACAGAAGGTTTTTTTGCTCAAACAGAAAAGCACATAATGTCATGATGTCTTTCTTGCAACACTTGATCTAAAGATTCCTAGATCAACAAGACAGTTATTGGATGATTAAGCAAAAAAAACCCCCCCAAACCCTCCAAAAATACTACAAGTCATATTCTAAGCCGGGACAAACCAATTAAGAGCTTTTGAGAGCAATTTCACTTTACACCAATAAAACTTAAGAGTCTACAAGATCAGAGACAGGAAGGGAAGCTTTAAAGGAGGTCACGATTATAATTTTTGATGACCAGGGAGGAAAAAGGGGGAGCAGTATTCTGCCAAGGTGTACTAGGAAACAGATGAAAGTACAAATATAGACAAAATTTATGTGCATAAGCTTTCTACTCATCAGTCTTTCAAATGATGCTCTGAAGTGCCTCCAGAGCTGTACAGAAATTCTTAATCAATTGTAAACAAAAAAGGGTAGTGATCCTTGAAAAGATGCAACTCTAAAACAGTAGACACCTTTTCACCTGTTTGCCATTTATTTGCTTTCTTCAAAGGAAGATTTTTACAAAGAAGAAACATCTTGGTGAAATTCAGCTATTTACTGAAACCTCAAGGCAACAAAGCACCAGTACAAATAAACTCTAGAGAGAATTTCCTCCTTAACATGTAAGAAGCAGAAATCAATATAGCTGGGTTAGATAGTAAAGCCTCAGAATAACTCTTTCATTAAGTGGGGAAGAAAAGCCTTTCTGACTGCATTTTTGTATTTAGGCCATTGTACTGGATTTTTGGTTCCACTAATAAAAAATTATATATAACCCTACATATGGTGTGGGAAATGGGAAAGAAGGAAGTGGCAGATAAAAGTATCACCTCAGAAGTTTATGGAAGTGGATAGAGAACTGGCATTAAAGGCTATTTCCTTGTTACGTTACCTTTTATTATTTATAATTATTGATTTTTTGTTGCCGTACTTACTGATGTTGATGCTCTGCTCTCTCAAGCACTAAGTTTTCTCCTGGTTTCACTAGCAACTGATGAAATGTATCCAGGTAAACACACCCTGATTAGGTTTTGCTAGCATCTAAAACAGAGCTTCAGCTGAGTTAATTTAAAATTGTAAGTATAACCACACCAACCGGGGTTTGCTTGTGCTTTCAACTTTTGCATAAACACTTGTTCATGAGGTCTGTGCATATTATGCTCAAGCCCAAGACATAATTTAACTGCTCAGTTAAAATAATAAACATACCCAGGAACATAATCATGTCTTAGCCTATGCCTGTGTATGACAGAAATATTGAAATAAGTATGGTTAAATTCAGCCATTGATGAAGTATCAGTTTGCAACAGTGCAGATGATACATATTGACTATAATGGGCATAATCTCAAATGCACTCTGTAATAAAATAGTTTGAAAAGCGACAGAAATCTGAATGACAGGAGAAACAACTCCCAGAGACCCCCTACTTTTTTCCTAGCAAGAAAACCAGACCAGAATGAAGATCCAGCAGATCTTCATCCAGTATGATGCCATACTATTTTGTGTATGGCATCATTACATACACAGACCTTTTATTGTTAAAAACATTTTCAGCTTAAAGATATTTTGCAGTAAATTAATATTTTAAAGGTACTGATCACGTGTAAAAATGAATGCTGAATTAGATATTTTGTAGTGGGCAGACAGGATATCCCCCAAGTTTACAACTTTTGCAACCATACTTGAAAAACACTCTGGTTTAAATCAAACACCGCATTTTTTTGATACAAACTCAGTTTGTCAATGTTGAGGCTTAAATCAATATGAGTAACAGAAAAGCATTATTATTATACACTAAAGGAGTGATGTGGAAGTTTTATGCAAGAATTTTACATCAGCTGTTAATTACCAGTTTTGTCAATATAGATATGAAATTCTCTTACAGTTAGTGTTTTAGAGAAGTAGCATGTGAAATACTACAAAAAATATATAAAGTATTTGCCACCAGCTAGCTGTATTGTAAGAGTACACTACAGAATACATTTTTTAAAAGAGATTGTTTAGAAAGCCAAAATTAAAAAAAGAAGACAGTATGTTCTTCTTTTTTTATCTGCTGTCTCCAGATCAACTTAAGCTTTGCAAAGAGGAGGAGAGAAAACAGTGGTCTCTCCAGAGCCACGGAACATGCTAGGGCTGAGGGAGCCTCCTGCAATGTGGGTGATCCCACCTGCAAAACACCTAAAAGGAGGAGAGGAGCTTGCCACCATGGGGGTTACACTTACAGCCAGCTGCAGACACATGGTGGAAAAGCAGAAACTTTTCTCAAGGCTTTGGGCTAGGCATATGCTGGAAATGCGCCAGAGTTTAATAAACAGTGGAAGAATAGCTCTCGACTGCAGTTAGAAGTCTTCACGTGGTTTTCAGAAGAGGCCTGGTTTTCAGGCTTTCTATGTAGTTCATCTCAGCCATCAACCCAATTTAGAGTGGCATTATTCTAATTTGTTCTATGATCTTACCAAAATCATAGCTTTAAAGATCAGAAAGCGTTGGGAGAAGGGCCCATCACAGTCCTAGTCTTCAATTGAGTTTGAATTTCTTTAGTGTGGACCACTGACAATTATAAATTATTTTGTAGGAACTGATCATTAAAAGAGAACAGTTAAAAAAACAATTTATTTTAGAGGTTAAAGTGTGACTGGTTGTTTTAATTTGATTGGTAATCTTCAAAGAGGCAACATTTTAATTTAAGGGTCAACTTGTTCTGAAAGGCTAACCAATCATGAAATCTAGATAAGTCTCAGTCTAAATAGGATAAAGATGGCCATGCATAATTAAAGTATTCAAAGGCACCTTTGTCAGTTCACTGCAAGCTTTTGCAGTGCCTCGAACCATATTAAACGAACACTCATTGAAGCAAATAGTTTAAGAGATCTATCATATTAGTATGGGTAGTGAATCCTACTTTACAGTAAGAACTAATTTTAATATAATCATCCCTATGTGATGAGAATTTGTAAAATAGATTAGCAAGGTTTGATTATCTCTACTTGAGAAAACTTGAAATGTTCCATGTTAAATTTGCAAGTTTAACTCTATTAGTTTCTTACAACTCTCCAGCTTTTACTTCCCATAGCTCCTTCTCTACTAATGTCACTTAATAAAGCATAACAGTTCATATAGTTCCACCTCTAAATAAACACCAAGATATCTAGTATGCTAGTGCAGAATGTTTTATAAGTTATTTTTTGTTTGCTTTTCATTACAAAGTCTTCTTAGGTACTTTGCACATAAGTACCCTATTGTAATGCAAATTTCTTTTTCTTTTCATGTTATTTCTTACTCAGAAAGCAAGAGTTGTCTTGAAAATAAACGAGCATAGAAATTATAATCTTGAGTTTTGAAATTCCAAAAAATAGAACTTTATTTACCTCTTCACTATTGCTGACAACACACCTATCAACTAATATCTAAGGGATCATATACTTTGTCTGCCCCTCCATCTTTAAGTAACTTTTGAGTCTATTGACCTGTTTCATATGCCATGTGCCTCATTTGCATAGGAAGTGAAGCGACAACAGTTTCTTCCTATTTTCAGAAACTAAGTAAGAAACTTCATCCCAGCCCCCTGGCTGGAAGTGCAAACATAAACATCTGCAATGGACACTTGCTGGCCACACAATTTCAGCAATTTGAATCAGACCTCTTGACCAATTAATCTAAGTCCTGGAGCCTCAGAAACTAACCCCAAATCCGCCTTTCTCTCATGAACACAGCAGCAGAGGAGAAGGAGTTTGCCAGTCCGGGAGCAAATGACTGGTGTGATACCCAGAGCAGGCCCCGCCTGGTGCTATGAAAGGAAACGGATGATCTAAGAGGGAAGGAAGGTTTATCCTCCAGTAGTAAAGCACAAGATAATACCAGAATGAAGTCACAGCTAGCAAGGCAGTAACCTAGAGACTACCTGAAGTCTTCCCTGTAATTGCCTGCTTTTTCTTTCCAGGCAAAGAGGAGGAGGATAATCTTTACAGGAGACATATGTTACATTTGTGATTAGTTCTAGTGAGCTCATTTTGGAGGCCTTCTGAGGTAAACTGCCAACACCTAGCCCCCAGTCCCCCACGGTGGTTCTCAGGCTTCCTCCGTGCAAACAGAGAACTTTCAGTTCTTTCACGAGGCAGCGCAGCAAGCTTTCCATAAATCAGAATAATGTTCTATATTTGCACGTAATGCAGCCACTGACACTTAAATTCAAACTAAACACTGACCACCTCAGTTCTTTGCTACCGTCTTTCTGATAGTCTGGCTTTATGGCTTCAGAAGAGTGAGAGGTCATGTTAGACCTGAAAACTCGTGTAGGCAGACTAAACACGGCCCATATGAAGTATTGACCAGGGAGCTGCTCAAGCCTAATCTTACGTTTAACTAATGGATTTAACTCGTGTCAACATGATCTTACATAGAAGCCAGATTCATATGGGAATGTGGTAACTCTCATTAGGCCAACTCATATCATTTGAAAGCAGAAAAACAGAAAAAGTTACACAGGTCCTTCTTCAGGTCTGAAAGCTCTTTTCAAGGTAAGTCAAGGCTGAAAACAGGCTCTGACTCCAAACTGATTGTGCTTTATATGGATCCCTGCAAATGTTGTGATTTGTTGGTGAGTCTAATTATGATAGATTCGCTCCATTGTAGATTTAAGGTACCCAATGCAAATTAAATACTGTAATAATACCGACACCTTTCCCCAGTGGTCATTTTGGGGACTTCCATACTCTGGGCACACAGTTGACAGAGCAAAATCTGTTACAGTGAAAGGTTCATATTAATAATTAAGGTTATTGATATAAAAATAACTACAGTTGTATAACCAAGCTCTTTATGTTAGTAAGTTTGATAGTGAGAATTATTAACTCTAATAGCTATTTTACCTAAAGCAATGTCCATGAAATAGGATGACCTTTTATCCATTACCTGTTGGGTTTTACAGCATCTATGAGTTCCAGGCTGATGAGTTTCAGACTCAGGCCAATTTCATTACATGTTCTATTTATACCACACTTCTTTTTTTCCTGGATGATTGTTTTCTCAGGAAGAGGGAAAAAAAAACACAACACCAAACCCCAAACCCTGACAAGTTTGTGGCATACAAACTTGATCCGCTAACTACAGTTGCTATCAAATGTAGAGACTCTGAGCCCTTGGATGGGGGAGATGAAGCACTGAACCTAGAACCCAATGGGTTATCAGTAGTAAATATTGCATTATTTGTCATAACACATTCATTTAACATATGATGAGATAAGGTTCCTGTGATCGAAACTAAAGATGCCCCAGGGATGTTTGTAGGCTTTGAAAAGACTGAAATTCATAGAACAACTTTAGTTTATTAAGATTACAGGCAGCGAAAATGGCCTAAGCAAGCACTGAAAACTTTCAAAACACTTCCTGACTTTCAAGGAATCTTCCTCTCTGTGTGGATATCACTGCCTAGGCTGCCACATGGCAGTATTCATCAAAACAAAGACCATCTCTTATGTTGGACCTTAAAGAAACAGCTGGACTTTCAAAATGCACCAGGCAGATCCAATTGGTACTACAATTGTATGGCAATCTGACATGCTGAGCTAGATGAATGGTGAATAATGAAAAAGGGTTACTTTAAAATACATGATGAAGTGGCTGCTAGAGCATACAGAGAAACTAACTACTTTGCCGTGTTCTCCCCTCCGAATATTGCTCAAGTGCTTTTAAACCCGCTCTCACAACACCTCTGAAAGCCCAAATGAGTTACGGAGTACATCAGTCATACTGTGGTTGAATGGTTTTAAATAAAATTGACTATTAAAATGATCCAGTCCCTCTATTTCTCCTAGAATATCTTTATTTCCCCTCTGAGATCCACAGATCACGCCTCCCCCTGCTTTACTCTCTCAGGGTCTCTACTGAAGTAGAAAATCTTTAATTGGAGTATTATTTGATCCTTTATAGCCCCAAAGTTAACTTTTGCTGACTGGCCTCTTAAAATGCTTCCAGTGACAGAAACTTTGCTAGACGTCTCCATGAAATAATTAATAGTGCTGAAATCTGCACCATCATCATTAAACCTTGGGACTAACAGTAGCTGAGATAACTGAGGCCTTTTGTATTTTTTGTAGATTAATGACTTTACGCTTTCTGTGGGAGAAGATATATCAGCCTGAATCCCTCTGCAGGTGGAGGAGTAGCCTCATGAGAAATACAGCTAGAATTTCTTTGCCTTCTTCATAACACTGTTAAATAGTGAAAAGTTAAGAAAAAACCACCAAACCAAACAAACAAAAAAACCCAAGAAAAACAAAAAAGTCAAGTGTTCCTAGAGAATTTGAGCAGAATACATACAATGGCATCTGTTTCCCTACGAATTAGAGTTGAAATGGACATCGTGCCAGCTCTGACAGAGGGAGGCTCCAGACCAACTTATGTCAGCAGTGATCAAAAGCAGTCCTATTTCATAGCTGTACCTTTGACATGATAAATTAGTAAGCTCATCTTACCTGTATCAAAGAAATGTTCAAGCTACAAATCCATAACAGGAAACACTGAAGATGGGGCTGAACAGTGAAAGATGCTACCAAAGTTAATCACTAATAACTGTGTGGGAAGAAAATATGGTTATTAAAACCAAACAGACTTTAAAAAAAAAAAGAAAAAAGAACCAAACCTTAAAATTGCAGCAATGTAAAGCACAGCATGAAAGTTAATCATACACACATGCCTAAACACACATCTCCAATAAATCTTCAGCAGGTGTAGAACAACTCCTACACAGCGTTTCACACGGTGAGAGAAGTTCCAAACTCACCGTTAGCCGGGCTGCATGGCAAACCCTGCTGAAGATAGTGGGTGATAGCTACAACATTAGGGCCACAGCCTACTGCCTTGGAAGAGGGTGGAAGCTTTGAAGACAAGCTTCTTGTGATTTATGTCAGTGAGAGGAACATCCATTTTTCCTGGTACTGGGTACTGGTATGGGTTATGGGTATGGGTTATGACCCAATGCAATCAACTAACAACATTAGTCAAAGGAGAAATTTGGGAATTTTTAGGTCATCCTTATTTGGCCACCTGCTCTGAATAAAATACTTCCTTACACAGTTTCTCTTCATTTTTCTTTTTTTTTTTTTCTTTTTTTTCTTTTTTTAATAATACTCCTGTCAAGAAAACTGTTTATCATATACTCTACAACAAAAGCATCTGGTAATTCTAACCTGGAAGATTAGCATTAATATTATTATTATTTTCAGGTACAACACCCTAGTGTGGATATAGCCTAATGTTTCACACACACCTGTATTTAGTCTATTGTGACTTTATTTAAGTGCTTAAATAAGTGGCTTCATATTCAAAAGTTCTGATTACCTAGCAGGAGCTCATGCTGGCTTTTGAATGACTTTTAATTTTGTGAGGGCCTTCATTTCCACAATATTTCTTTTCTTGCTAAGCAGCAAATACTAATTTTTACCATCCACGCTAGTGGTTATGATTTTATGCACTGACGATAGCCTGCTTTGTTTTAAACCATACCACTGCTCTGTTAAGTATAAAAACAGAGAGCCTTTTGGATTACTGATTACTTCTCCTAAAGGGTATCACAGCCTCAAAGATTTCTCTCTTCCTAGGAGATGAGTAGAATCTGCATAATTTGTATTTCATGACCACACAATAGCTCACATTCTGAATTACTAGTGTTATACTCTGATGCGTGTCAGCAATGGCAGTGCAGTGCTGGCTGGTTATTTAACAAAGCTAAATTAATTTGTAGCTGTCAGTCATATTTGCCTGATTTGCAAAATTTGCAAAGATTTTTCCTGAAATTTATTGACAAGCTATAATAACTGACATTTAAATTGTCTGTTCTTGTAGAAGCAAACATGAAGCATGGACCTAAAATATAACATTTACTTCTAATCCCTGTTGCAAATAGAGACGAGAAGAGACGAGATATCATTTGCTACTTCTGTACTACTTCTATTTAAAGGCAATATTCTCAAATAGTCCAGCATCCTTTTAAATTAGCATTTGAAGATCTTAAATTTACCTCTTCCTGAAATATTTATATCTATTTCTCAAATTCCTTGAATGCGGTTGATTTTATTCCAGCAGACAAGTGCAGAAGGGTACATTCATCCCTCCCTGTACCTGTACTACTGGCTCATTCAAATCATAATTAGCAGGCAGTTTGATGGGGAGGGGATTGAGGGGACCTGGCTGCATCATGTTTGCTGCTGCTACGTGGGAATGGGACTTTCAGTTTTTTGTGTGCCATTTTCCCTCTCTGCATGACTGCCCTAATGCTCACACATTCACAGGGACGGGGAGGAAAGGGGCAAAACCTCCAGCTTCTCCACTTCTCCGGCGAGGTGTGGGAGGGCAGAGAGCACATGCCTTGAGACAGCTTTGTGCTGTGGTACAGAGTCCATCATAGCATGGCCCTGATGATACATCAAGGGCAACGCTATTATTAAACAATGACAGTATTGCTCTAAGCATATTATACAGCAAACCTTTAACAGAAAAAAACCACAAATTGCAAACCTTTTTTCTTCCTCTTGACGCCAAATGCTCCCCATAAAAAGAACAGCTTGATGAGCTGGCCAGTGTCTTGTGTGCAAACCTCAGGTCCTTGCCTGACTTCAGAAATATCAAACCAGAAAGGAACAGTATGTTCCTTTGCTGTTTTAAAATAAATGCTTCACTACAAAACAGACCAATAATCCATGTTAGAAGTCTGTCCTTCCATACTGACTCTACCATAAATCGAACTTGAACATATATAATAGGCGGTATTACCAGTCTGAAGGGTTTTGGCATTGAGGTTTGGCTCAGACACAGACTCAAGCCCATTTACTCAACTGAACTTGAACACCTGAACAATATAACCTCTCATGGCTGGGAAAGCAAATGAAAAAATTAACAGGAATTGAATGTTCTTCCTGGATTTTTGACATTTGGCTTTTATCAGAATGTCAGACTGTGCACACAAAACAAAGGGAAAGAGTCAGACTAAATTGTCCAGGGAAAATATATCTGAAATTAGAACTGGGAGATGGGGGGGGAGGGTGATGTCTGGCCTGCACAATGCCACCCCTCCACCTGTCTGGATAGCTTTCTTGATGGCTCACCCTTTCAATCCCTCTGATTGTAACTGCCAGCATGTAAAATCAGCCCTTTGTGTAGATCGCTTTTAGCTGATTATTGTAAAGAGTCTCCACTTCAGATAAAGGGTTAAATCCTCTTTCTGTTACATGAGAATGTTTTTCTTCTAGGGGTTTGATTGGCCTGGTGCTCACACATTCACTCTGTGGAGAAGGACTGGGGCAGTGATTGCAAAAATCACACCCAGCGCAGCCCTGGTAAATCCACTATTGTGTCAGAACACAAAGAACAAAACTAGCTCATGGTTGCCTTAAAACCTAGAAGCAATATTTTCTTTCTTTTAATAGTGGACACATTTTTGAAAAGCAACAACATCTGATGCTTTAAGTCCTTCACTGGTCCCCTAATGATGACCGACCAGAACATTAAAGCATCCTTGGCTTCCCTTCAGGCCTTTTAACTACTCCAGCTGGTCACTAACTGCTCTGTAAAAAGACCTCTGTGTGACACATTTGTACACAATATGGATCCTGCAGGTTCTCTATCCCCACGGCACCAGTTAGGCAAGTGTTCCCTTCATGTATTGGCTATGCCCTGCCTTTCAGGCATGTATATGTATGTATTTTTCTCTTTTTGCCAGCCTCTCTGACTTCTATTTTTAATATTCAGTTAACTTTCTAGAAAGTAATTATATTCTGCTCATTCTACACCAGCTGGTATTTACTTCATCCTCCATCAGGCATCAACAGAGCATGGGGCTGCAAGACAGAAATATTACTCTGGCAAGCATAAATATTTCATTTTTCACACCACAAATGCGTTGATGATTTATTAATTAGCCTAAAGGCCTGCTGCTTCTGCATAGCTGAGTAGCAAAGTAACTCAGCTACGACGACTGAGAAACTCTATGGCTCACATCCCACTGGAAAGCTTTGACCAGCAGCACGTCTAAAGGCTAAAAAACATTTCAAATGGGCCAAGACCAAAATTACCAAGATAAATCTTGGCCATTACAACCTTTGGACCGGCTTTGGAGAAACGCCTTGTTGAATTTCAAGCAGTAGCAGCTCAGATGCCGGCCTCATGCCGGTTCTGCAAGAGGGAACCTGTCTGGCTGCTGTCAAACACATTCTCAGCAGAACTGATACTCCATAGCAGCCATAACAATCAGGCAAGCCAATAAAAGCAGGAAGCTGAGCAACAGTGTATTATTATTCCTTGGTGTTCATAATTTCAGATCCTGGCTGGCAGCCATATCTGGTTTTCTGCTTTAACAAAAAAATATCCTGAAATTCTCCTTTAAAAATTCAACAGATCAATCTTATGTCCCTAATATTACTTTCAGAACAGGCCGAGACAGTGTCTACTTAATTTTATTTAAAAATACAATAATTTAGAAGTTGATTCTAGCAATCTCTTAAATGAAAAGCAGAGAAAGGAAAGATGAATATATCAGAATAACTTATACTAATTTTAAAGTATGATGAAACACCATTTCAATCCTGGAAAACATGCTGGTGGTCCTGTTTTGATTCTGTTTGCCTTCATTTTTAATTATGTTAAAATATAAAATATAATTACTATATTATAATCACTATAATAATTAATTCTCTTTAGGCATGGGTAAAAATCTGAACTGGACTGCTGGGCAGTGGTTCAAACCAGTGCCCAGTTATGAGTGGCATCCTTAGGAGTCAATACTGGGGCTGATTTATCTCCACCAAAATAACTGGAAAAAACGCACCCTCAGCAAATTTGCGGTGACACCACATTGCAGCGCGCAGAGGATCTATTGGAGGGCAGGGCTGCTGTTCGGGGAACGTGGCAGGTTGCAAGGATGGACCCAGGGGAGCCTCAAGGAGCTCAGCAAAGACGAATGCAAGCCCTGCACCCTCATCCTGGGCAGCTTTAGCTTTAGCAAGAGCGTAGCCAGCAGGTTGGGGATTAATTACTTCCCTCCACCGGGCACCTGCAAGGCCACATCACACGCGCAGTGTCCCGAACCCTGTCCCTCACTAGGGGAGAGGTATCGATACCCCCATGGAGGAGGCTGGAGCACACACCTTTCAGGAGGGGCTGAGGCAGCTGATCTTGCTCAGCCTCCAGACAAGAAGGAAAAAGGGTGACCTGCTGCGGTCTTCAACCACCTGCAGGGGAGTCCACAGAAGGTGGAGCCAGAGCCTTCTCAGAGACGGGCAGTGAAAGAAAGAAGAAATGTTCATAAATCACAGCAAGAGAAATTAGAGCTGGGTATAAGTGAGGGGAAAAAAAACCCAAACAAAACTCCATGAGAAGGTTAAGCACTGCTACGGTTGTCCAAAGAGGCTGTGGAGTCTCCATCATTGGAGGTGCTCAGTGCGCGGCTGGACGAGCCCCTCAGTGAGCTGATTGCTCCTTGAAGCTAGCCCTGCTTTGAGCAGTAGGTTGGACTATTTAACCCTCCCAGTGGCCCCTTCTAACCTAAATTATTCAATGATTTCATGATTCAAAGAACTTAGCGGTAATCGCTATTTATATAGCTTACTTAATAATGGATGTTATTTGATGTTTATATCACAAAGTTTTGATGCTATTTCAGAAAAAAAAATCTGTTTTCTTTCCCTGCAGGGAAATATCTTTTACACGCTGGAAGATGATCTAACATGACCAAAACGACAGCAGTTCCAAATACATTAGGGGAGCACTTTACTGTAAGGTTCTCAAAATGTAGCCTTTTGTCCAATATGGATTGAAAACACATTTTAAAGTATCTGAAGTTTCCAGAAGGAGTTAAATTCTGCCTGGCAGTCACAGTGCATGCACAGACATCACTTTAACTCTTGCTAAAATAAAGCCTGTGCTTTTGGCTAGCTTCACCTCTAGCCTTTTATTAAGACTTTTTAGCAGGATGTTTTGAAAAAGAAATATTGAGATTTGTCTCATTAGCAATTTCCCTTTAATTTTGTTATTTACCTTTTGCATGTAACCAGAGACACCAGTTGAGACTTGGTGGGTAGTGTAAAAGCATGCAGCAAAGAGCAGTCGCTACCCAAGAGAGGTGCTGTATGACATGCCAGGTACATGGTGGAAGGGTTGGAAAGGGATAAACAGAGGTACCAAAAACATCAGAGCTGGGAATACAGTCTATGACTCTGGGTCTCAGTACAGTGCTATCTGGTAGAAAAAAGCTGGTGTGGGGAAAAAAACATAATTAAAAAGTCTCTTGCTGACAACAGTCTGCCTGAGATTAAAGATAGAATGAAGTCAGTGTTAGACTTCTTCCCAAAAGTTATTTTTAAGGTCAATCCTGCTCGCTAGATAAACATCATGAGCCGACAAGTGAGGAAGGGGAAAAAGTAATGGAGACACTGATGTCTGCTTCATTCGTACGCTGGCAGCGGGAGGCAGTTTGCAGCCAGGACAGTGGGAAGCGGCAGCATTTTAACCTCCGGCGGGTGGTGGTGCCCACCGCCTGCCTGGCCTCCCCGCAGGGAGAGGTGCCAGTCGCTGGGGCACCCCACCTGGCATCCCGTCCGGCAGCGGGGCTGGGGCTGGCGGAGCTGGGAATGGGCTCAGCAGAGGCACCGGCAGGCAGAGAAGGGCTGGGCATTTAAACCTCGAAAAAAGCGGTGATGGGATTCAGCAAATGTAAAAAAACCCCAGATATAAAACCCTCCTTTTGGAAGATTTCCTAAGTGGGTTATGCCTTGCAGGGGACTTACCACTGCCAGAAAATTCAAGGTCCACCAAGACTTCCCTGGATACTCAACATTTTCTCTAAAATATTCATAACGGACTCAGCCAGTTCTGACCATTTTGTTACCAGTGTTCCTGTGCACGCTGGGTCAGGGTGAGCAGCTCGTTTCAGAGCATGCCTGACCGAGCCGCAGGGGAGCTGGAGGCCTGCGCTTCGGATTCGTTAATTTGTGAGAACAGTATCTCTACGTTAAGACCATGCATATTTCTCACTTTTATATGCCACATTTTGAGGGTAAAAAAAAAAAAAGTTTTTGGTCAACTTAAACATATTTTGCTTCAGTATGGCGTTAGCAGTAAGACTCTTCTTAAAAGATCCCTGGCAGCTGTGTTTTAACGTAGCAAGAATTGAGTTACATCTGGACCCATTTTTCTTGACACTTTCTAGCCGCTGCTGTCAAATGCTACTTTATATATTTATATTATTTCACTTTATTACACATTAATAATGTATGTGCTGTTATTATCAACATTAATATTCAGTGAATAAATGTACTTTTACTCAGTTTTTGATTTGTATTACAATGTATGTATATGTTAATATACCTGTGACGGCAAATGATATTTAGATGGACAGTTGTCCATTAGCTTCTTAAACAAGCAATACCTCCACCTCATTAACTTACACAGGAAGATACTGAAGGTTAATTCCTGAGAGAGAAACTTTGATTTTCTTTTGGTTTTGTTTTGGTTTTTTTTAATAATCCTGGCAGTTCTATGCACAATAAAGACACAGAATAGAAGTTGTTATTGTAAGGAAAGAAGTAATGCAAAGTTTCCTGTTTTTTTTTTTCTCTCTGAAAAATTCCAGACTTTTCATTTCAAGTTGCTGCACAAAAATGTCTGAGGTCTCACACACTGAAGTCATCACCACATTTTCTGCCAGTTTTATACTTATGAGCCAGAAGGAAACCAGCATAATACATAGGTTTGTTTGTTTATTTTAACTTAAAACATCAATAAAATATGATAACCGATATCTGAGAAATCTGTGTCTCTGCTGCACACATTCAATATTTTACTCGGTTCTTCTAGGCAAAGCCCTTGTCCCATGATGCATTTTCAATGGTAAGTATCATGGGAATTACCTGATAAGCACCTTTGCCATTCCTGTCCACACTTTGGTTGCCTTATGCCCTCAAAAAACTTTGCTTAAGTCAAGAATTCGTAGTTATTAATTGCCAGCGTGCCAACTTTTTGGGCTGCCTTGAGCTTATGTCACTTATTACAAAATATAATGCATTGTAGCTGTGAAATGGAGCACCATAGCAACAAGGGCATGTACAAGAGGGCTATTAAACCAGAGAGGTAGGTGTGACAGAAGGCCTGGGGTTTGTCAATAATTCATATTTTATGGCAAGAGAAAATTGATAAAAGGCATTTAAAAAGAGCTAAATCTATTCTATTTCTGTGATCACATCATACATCCTTCATGAAGATGTAAACTAACACCTTTAATAAAAGGTAAAGGACACACAATTCAGCAGCTGATCACTTCGATCTCCATTTTCTTGCTGTTCCACACAAATCAAAATGAAATACTGTCCTTGAAGGCAAGACACGATAAGTAGCTTCCCAGAAAAAGAAGGGACAACAGCCAACATGACAGGGACAAAACCCTTCAGCTCTCTTGGTCTGACTGCCTCGCCATTGAGACGCTGCCCTCGTAATTGGTGCAAACGCTTGGCCTCGCAGAGGCCAGGCCAAGTACAAGAGGGATGGAAAGTGTTGGGGGGAAGATCAGGGACTGAACAAAACAGCAGGCTGCAATTTGGTTAACTTCTATGATGACATCAGAAATCTTTCCCAAAAATCAGACTGTGTAGGGACAAAGCCAAAACCAAACACCAGATATGGGTAGTCTTGTGTGTATCCAGGTTTTAAACACCAAAGCAGCCGAAAAGCATGACTTCCCTGTAAAGTATGATTTATAAAGGACATAACTTTGACCTTGCTTGAGTTTTTATTGCAGCAGTTGTTTGTTCATAATATTTCATTAACACACCATGAGAAAGAGTGTGAATGAGCTCTTCTTGCCTATTCCAACCCGATCTGGAAAAGTGCTTTTTGAAAATTATGTTTTTGGGCTGATTTGTTTCTCTGTTGTTAACAAAGGGAAGCGTATTTGTCAATGGGCATAACACAAGGTATACCACCCAAAGAGTATATAATGGACAGAAAGTAAAGTGATGATATATGGAAACATCTCTTTCCCGTGCACTGCACGTAGGGATACAATAGTCGCAGGGCCAGGAACTGGGATGCTCCCAGTGTGGCACTCCCAGGGCAGATGAAGGGAGCAGATACTTACAAGGGAAGGAAACGATAGCTGTGTCCTGCCAGATGCAGTCAACAGTGACTGAAACCTTTGCCTCTGACATGGCATGACCTCAGCCACACCGCTTTGCAGTTGGATGAAGAAGGAAAAAAATGGTTTTATGGAAGGAAGAAAGCCTTGATGCACATTCCTTGTGTTGTATGTACTCACTGAAGTTATAGGAAATGTGACTGATGCTTTTCTACCCAGAGAGATAAAAATTTCCAAGTCCTCCTCTATCTTAAAATGAGAAAATACAGTCTCCAGGATACTGATGTCACCAGCACTTGGGACAAACATGCTTGTTCTGTTCAACTGCTTTTGTGGGAGCAAAAGCACCTAATGTTTTGCCAACGTACAGTACTTGAGCTTGTTGTGACTGAAAGCTCTGCTGTCTTGCAGAAATGAATTAATCATGAGTAGTGCTGCTGGAAAGAATGGAAATATTTAGGTCGACAAACACTATCATGGGAAGAAGATGGCTTAGTTTAATAGCAAATAATGAAAAATTGTGAAAAAGAGTGAAAATATTGAAAGAAATGAAAAATTCATGGTTAAGTGCCAGGAGAATGTTGTAGTCAAAAAATAGTGATAAAAGCTCCTCTTATGGACACCAGATTCATAGATCTTCATTAGATTGTTAAAAGGAAAGTTGAGGCGAGGGAAAAATAATAAGAAGAAAATTAAGCAAGGACTGATTTAATTAAGAACTTGGGAATAAATGCCTTGGTTAAAATGCATTTCCATTCTTGTTTAGAACAATGTAGTTATCCAGCAAAATCTAAAAGTTTTTCTGAGGTGATGTTGCCTGTGGTGGCCTTTAGAAGATTTTGAAAAATACTTTAAGAAAGACAGGGAAAGGAAAAGTCAACCTAAAATTAGATTATCTGCTTAAGTGTATCCAAATGAGATTATGGTGTGAAAAGTGACATGTTCATCTTTCAATGCACCACTAACTGAAACATGCAAGAATTGCAACATAAAATTTAAAAGGTGAACAACTGGTGTAAAACAAAAGAATCTTCCTAAAACATATCACTCAGTAAGTCTGTTAGCTGGAAATCCCTTTTGCTTTGATATTTGTTCTGCTTTAAAATCGTTGGTGCCTCCTCTGAATAACTTTACCAGTGGTAAACCCCACTGTTTTTATAATAAGCTTTTATAATAAACTACTATTAAAAAAAAATGAATTATTCTAATCTACTTTTCTAATATGGAACAAAAATCTTTGAGGTCTTTATTATAATATGCATAGTCAAACAGCTCAGATCTCTTTAATCTCAGCACTGTCTCCTAGCTGACACTGGAGCAGCACAACTATGACTGTATGCTAAGAAAAGGACCAAAACCCACCCTGAAATGCAAGCAGACGGGATAAATACTTCTTTATCCACAGCTTAGGTGCAATATCTGGCAAGAAGAACTTTCACCCTCCAAAATTAATACCGCTGCATGGAAAAAAGCCCTAAATCAAGAATGCTTTGTCCCCTCACATGGGGGTTAACGTACAGAGATATATTTCCAAGTGCCATAAAAGCTTCTAGAATGCAGCTCTCGAAGCATTCTATTATTTCAAGTTATTAATGATTTCAAGCACTATTTCAAAGTTGAGAAATAGTCAATTTAAGGAGTGTAAGAGACAAAGTCACGTGCCTTTTGCAAGATGCTGACCTGGCTGTAGCCCATAGAGGTGCAGATAGGGTTTTGTACAGGTTCCCTGAGATTATTTCTGAGGCACAATTCACCTGGTACCCAGGAGATTCAAGGATACACCCAACTGCAAACCCTCACGTGACTACTGAACCCACTTCCTTGCTATACATGCGGGAGTTGGAAAAAAACAAGGTGTTTTGATGGTATAGGAACCACATAATGACACTACATCAATACTTTTGTCTTAGACTGACTTTCATGACTGAACATGCCCATGTTTCCTACCTTTCAAAGATCAGGAATTTCCTTGGAGTGTTATAGAAAGAGGGAGTTAGAGAAAGAAAGGTGGCAGTTTACAAAACCCTGATCACGTTCAATGCAGCTATCTATTTTCTGCAGCTGAATGCTGCCAAATATTCGGTGTGGGGAAAAGGGGAAAAGCTTTAGGGAAAAAAGGCAGAGAAATCTTTTCGGTATACATGGAGTCAGCAAAAAACACCATCTATAACTGAGTTTAAAAATTAATTGATTCAAGTGACACAAATCCAGGAGAAAGTAGTTTCATTAGTTGTGCTTGTTCGCTAGTTCTGTTTGGGACCAAGGGAGATCTGTTTCTCTGCAATTACACGTGGCCTCGAATAGCATGAAGGTGAATGGATAGCGCATTAGCCCGCAGCACCGTTAAGCCTAATGGTGAAAGAAACATAGAAAGCCTTTGTAGGCTTACTCTTAAAGTTTTGCATGAAGTTACATTTAGATAAATGTTCCTTTTGCGTTTGCTGAGTTTGAGCAATGAACATCTCTCTTCCCTTGATCCCATGCCCTATTCCCCTTTCCAGCAGCCATAAAGACTGTCTGGAAGCGTATCCATAAATGATGTCTTCAAAATTGGTCAAATGCATTTTCACAGAAAGCTCCCACCAGCTTTTTGCATAATCCTAGCGTGTCATCCTTATGCAATCTGAAAGATAGGGTAGCAAAATCTCTAAGTGGAAGAGATTGATACTGATAATACTGAGACTGCTACAAATAGTGCTGCATTATGGAAGTTAACAAGTTCATGACTAGCTCTCTGGAAAAGCTGGACACAAGCCAGCCTTACTGGGCTGCATATAAAAGTCCTGCAGACTTTCAGAAGAAGCATGCTATAACACTATATGTTGCTGAAAAACTAGCTGTTGTTTCAAGTATGTTATTACTGCCTTGCTTTGTTCTTCTGAATATCTTCTTAATGGCAAATACACAATGGCCAAGAAGTTCTACTGACAAGGGTTTTGAGAAAGCATAAAGTGGCAGACACTCCTTAAAGGAGTAATCCACATTAGGTTTTTATTGTTTTAAAAGCTGCAGAAATTTATGTTGAAAGACTTTCCTTAAGAATCAAGAGACCTTATTGTATTATGTTCTGACAGAATGGAAGTCTAGAGTACAATTGTCACCTCCTTTGCAGTTTTTGTTTCAAAAGAAATGTATTTTCTTCCATTTCTCCTTTTGTATGCATTTATTGTATTTTTTTCATGTTCAGTAAGATCACTAACTTACTAGCTATTATTTTTATTTATTACAAGTTTACATTTAGATTATACATTTTTACCTTTTTATTGGAACAAATGGCATTAAAAGCACATTTGATATAATGTTTACATCCAAATATAAATAAGCATCAATAACTGGTCATGAATTTCCCAAGCCCTACAAGAAAATAAAATGCTGTGTTGTGTCACCTACCTGGGTCTATAGTGTAAAGTAGACAGAGCCAGATATCTGAACCTGTACACTGGGGTAGTAGGTTGAAAAAACCTAGGGTGTTATGAGCTTCACTTCATCCCACAGTACTGCCCTGCCTTTGGAGAAGCCAACCATTCCTTAGCAACCTTACCATTTCCTACAAAGCCAAACGTCACCAGTTTCACCAGGAACATAACCCTTCCTTGTCATAGATAGTCACAGAGTTCTTGGGAGAGCTAAAATACTCCATCCATGAAGGAGAGCTGCAGACACATTTGGCTCAGACCTTCAGCTTCTGAATGACTCTGCAAACAATAAAATGTCTCTTACCCAGCAAGCCAAGAGAAATTACCCTCTGCGCCAGCTAAAAAGCCAGCTCTGGAAAATGAGAATCCCAATCTCCTGGTTGTTTCTGATTCTTAGTAACCTTTGATCTCACACTACATTTGTGCCATCTATTGAATATGAATAGAGTGTAATAATGAATTTCCAGAAGCAGCTATAGCAAGAAGCCAAATTCTGCCTGATCATCTTTGTGACATGCACAGAATTATTGAAACTGTTTCTTTGCGAATCATCCAAATGGTGGTGCTGAGGAAGACCGAATTCTCCAAGTAATGTCTTTCACAGCAGCAAATGCTCATTTTTCCAATAGTTTTTTTTTTTAACACACATCTTTCCCCACCCCACTCAATGGAAAATTCCACAGCAGAGCATTTAAAAATCTGGGTGGTGTTTGGGGGTTTTTTGTGGCTTTTTTTTGTGTGTGTTTTTTGTTTTGTGGGTTTTTTGTTGGTTTTGGTTTTTTTTTTGTTTTGTTTTGGTTTTTTTTGTTTTTTAAACACCTTTGGCAACCTCACTTTTGAAAAGGACAACTGAAACATGGTAACTTTCCAAAAGCTGAAAAACTTTCTTCATCTGAGTTCCATTTTTACTACATAAATGGAGAAGGGTTAGAAAAACTGCAGAGTAGCAACAGAGGAGGAAAAAGGGTAAGCAGATAAAAATAACCAATGAGGAAGAATAGATATCACTTACTGCACACAATGTCAAAATAGAATATGTATGTCTTTGTGCCTATGTCTTCCCAGGGTTTGCTGGCAGAAAAACATTAAATATTGAAGCACCTCAAGATATAATTTATTGCAAATATCATGTTGAGAAAGCCACAAAAAAAAACCTGGGAGAAAACACCCAAAGAATAAACACAAGAAATGTTTAATTCAAATACCTCAGAACGGTAACAGCCTCAAGCATCTGCGGGGGAAGGTGAGAGGGGAAGAGAAGCGTTATCGCTTCTCGAACAAGCTCGGCGTGGGTCTGTTATTCCCGGCTGCCGAGGTGAGGGTGGCTGGCTTGTCTCCTCTTCCACATGAAGGGCAGGTGACGGGCACGGCTCCGCCAGCCTCTGAATGGCCATGCAGCACTGCTGTGCACACCGCTTCAAGTGCCACCTGGCAAATAACCTAAATATTAGTCCCACAGGCCCTTTGGCTTGCGGTCGGGGGCTGTGAAGACACAGGTTTGACGTACCCTCGGGCAGGTACCTGGCCAGGAGCGGCACCGCGGGGCCTCGTCAGACGGAGCAGTGACGCTCGTGCCAGGCAGAGCCAGCGCGCTGGCCTCGCGGCAAGCCTGGGGAAGCCACGGCGCCACGGGCAACGCTAAATACCCCACAGATACCGTTTAAGAAGCAGTGCAGGAAAAACAGAATCCCTGAGGATGCCCAGAGGGAAAAAGCCCAGAACAACAAACTACCCATACAGTCAAGTTTAGGAAAGCAGCTTATTTTGAGGTTTAACTTTTGCTGTTGTGCACAGAGCTACCAGCAAAGTGGGTACGAGAGAATAGATGATAGCAAATTATCTGAGCTCTTGCCTGTGTCATGCATGGGCTCTGAGGGCTCTGCTGATGGCTGGCTGGAGACACAGCTCATTTCCTTCGAGTCTGCAGCACTGAGAGGTGAGCAAATCTGATTTTTGACACCCTTTGGTGTGCCCTATTCTCCATTTCCCCAGCCCTCGCTGCTCTAGGAGGAACGATTTAAACCCATCAATTCAAAAGAGAAAAGAACAACATTTTCTAGCAGAAGGGTGATGAAACCATCTTTTCACTGCAGTTGATCCTGCGCAGGTCTATTAACTTTATCGAAGAGAAGACCCAGCTGTTTAAAGTAACAGCACAACAGCTTTTCTGCCTCCTCTGCTCCAACAGCAGTGCGAATCCCCTCAGTGCCTCCCCTTGCAGAGCTCTCTGCGAGGTGCTCCTAGGGTAATGAGTTGTAGCTTGGGAATTTGGAAATACTATTCTACTCTGTGGAGGGGGGGGGGGGGAAAGTGGGATATCAGGACAGAGAAAAGTAATGGTAGGTTGACATAAGGGATCGGCAGCAGATTATATTTTTCAAATGTAAAATCCATTCAGTGAGAGAAGAAATCAAATAGAAATATACTAAAGAACATAATCCCTGATCTTTTCTCAAGAGAAGGAAAGAAAGTATATTAGAGCCGGTTGAACAGTTTGTAATGAGTAATGTAGCTGATGAATTCTACCTTTGCTCTGTTTGTGTGTATTGTCAGGAAACACTGGGTTTCACAACTGTTTGTTCATTATTCAGAAAACATTTGCCAAACAATCTGTGTGCGTAATCAGTTCTCAAATACGAAATATGTTCTCAATATGACTACACACCTACAATTTAGGAAAAATACTTGGGCAATGCAGGTGTGTTTCATGGTGTGCACAAGTTGCTCAAAGAAAAGCTTGCATAGTAAATTACCTTGATTTGTCCCAAGCTGCCATTCAGTGAATAAGGTAGCTGAGACCTGCCTGCTGAGGAGGGCAAACAAAGCAGCACAGCTTGGAGGGAGCCTGGCACTGCCAGCCAGGCCCCGAGATCCCAGGCCCCAAGCCACTGCTCATGAATGCAGGGAGAATTCTCATGGCTTTGCAGTTAAGCTCACAATTAAAAAAAAAAATATTACTGGCTTGAAATCAACATACAGCACTGCAGGGCTTTTCTCTAAGAATATAAGATAAAGTACCTCCTATAGCCACCACTCTGCTATTTTTCATGCTTTGCTCCCCCTTTCTGACCCTCAGTGAGTAAATTAGTGTTATTTCTCTCCCCACTATTGCATTTCAAGTCCAAGCACGTTACAGAGCTAACACATTTACAGACACTTCCCAAGCTGGAACCTCTTCATTCTTATATTGACTCTAGTTAGTCTCTGAGTCAACTCACAGCCCACAACACATTAGTGCTCAGACCCTAATGCGCTGGGCAATCACCCCCATTCCTACAGCCAAGGAAGATGGGACACAGGGGTTAGGTTCAAGGTCATCTATTTTGAGGACACAGGGTTGTGGCTGCAGTGTAGTGAGAACAGGTATGGCCCAAGGAGGCTGGATTTCCTGGTAATCCTGCCACCTTCTCCAAGAAACTGTGATCTGGTCTCCAACCACCAAATTTCTATCAGTTTGTTTAGTCATTTGGACCAAATCTACAGTTGCTTTATATCACCTCTGAAACATGACCTAGGGCTCTATTTGTGCCATTAGGAGACATGAACAAGAATGGACAGAAAAAAATTATGGAAGTAAACCCCCATTTTCAGATTTTTTTCACTGTCTACTGTTAAGTCTGAAGAGAGGACAGACTGAGCCTGTGCGAGTGGCACATCAATTATTTTCTTTTGCTTTCATTATGGAGAACGGTTAGAGGGAAAACAGACCTGGCATCACCCTCCATCAACAGATTTAGCACTTGCTGGAATAGATGAGAGCACCATAAACTCTGATCCTGTTAGAATGAAAGAATGCTTAGAGGAGAAAAGACAAATCTCCCTGGATGTGGCTCTTTTAAGAGACACCACAGGCTTCAGAGATAAATCTACCCTGCTGAATAGCAGCATCGTGTTATCCGAGCCCCAGTGGTGGGGAAGGTCAAGAACAGCTAATAAGAGTATAGTATTCCCCCTTTTTATTACTAACATTTAGGAATACAAACCCTTGATCCTATTGCTGAACCAATCAAGAGAGAAGTTGAAGGGTAGTACAAAGGTACAGCAACAGTAGAGGAAGGGTTCGTTCTGTTCCCAATCCAAGTCTGCACCAAGCTTTGAGGATTTATAATAAACTGCTTTTGTGCTAGATCAACTTGATTTGCTAGAGAAAAATCATCAAGTTGGGTGACTTAATTCAGTTTGGAAAAAAAAAAAGATGATTTTGCATTTAGAAGACAAAGCTTTGTTGGATGAAAGTAGAGGTAGATGCCAACACCAATCTGTTTTAGTAAAGCTGCTGGGATGCGTGGGAAAATTGGCTCAAATGCGTGTTTCAGTCAGTCCCTGATTTATTGCTGTTAGTCTTCATTTCTTGAGCAGCTCAGAATACACTTAAGTAGAAATAGTGTTTAAGAAGAGTTGTTCCACTCTTTACTACAGCAGGCTTCCACAAGACATGGGTGTTACCCTAAGTCAATTATTTTTTGCTTCTTTCTCTTGTCTTTGGCTGTGCTGACCTTCTCTGCTCAGTCTGTGAAAGCTGTTATATAGCTGACAGGAAATTTCCCAGTTGAAAAATATGCTGAGTGCCAACCGAAACTTGCTGAGTGGTATTTCATCAAGCAGCCACTGTACCTCTTTAGAGTGTAAATGATAGACTGAGCCATGAAGGCTTCCGAGAGGCCCACAGTTGCCTTGGCCTTGAACTTTGTTTGCCTGCTCTTAAAGCATCTTGCCCTAAGTACCAGCTCCGTCTTTTCTGGGTTGTGGAAGTGTGCTTTGATTTTTTTGTGTGGAATGGGAGCACCTTGCTTGTTTAATGCGGTAAGAAATCACAAGTCATCATCAGCAATCCACTCTCCTGTAAACTCTACGATTTGAAGCATGAAGCATACAGTGGTGACCCATTCAAGGTACACACAGAGGAATAAAGTTGGATAGGCATTTGATACAAGTTAGGCTCTCAAAACCCACTCTGGGGAAATTAAATACCTCAGAGGAGTTTGCTTTTGAAAATTTTCCTTGGGGATAAAAACTGTCAAGCAATTTGCAGAGTAGAGCCACCCCTATATACCTTCATCATTCAGAAACTATTTAAATTAAGTATTTGCAACTTTCCACTGAAGGTTCAGGGTGGCCAAACAGATCAAAACTGGTTATGAAACAGGATTATTACCAGTTATTAGACTCTGCTTTTCTATCTGTTCACCGCCCCCCCACTGCCTCAGTCCTTCACATATAAATGCCACCTGCGCCCTGCTGATTGAAATTAATACTTTATGTCCCTAAATTCCTTCCAGCTTTATGACTGATCTGTACATTTTACTGAACTAAGCCACTTGCATATCTGATGGGTTTTGTCTACACTTACAGGAATTGCAGCCACATTTCCCAGTCTCCATTTGTCCAAATTTGGCTCAGACAGAACAACCTCTCTGTACAAGCTTAAAAAAGTGGAGTTCCTATGTCCTAAGGTTACAATTTTGTTAAAGTTCACATTCTTGACATAACTTTCTGAGGCTATAAAACATTCAAGAGACTGACAACTCCAGACTACATTTGTTTTAGAACAACTCACAGAAAAGTTACAAAGGTTGCTCTCAGGAATCTAGTTTATATTCTAAACTTGATTTACCCCTGAATGGTCATTTGTAAGCCATTTAGGTTTCTCATTCAAAATAGAGCAGCTCCAAATTCTTCTGTTATCTAAGCATGTCAGAAATGAAAATTAGACTGGTTTTTGCATTTCTTTTATCATACTAGCTTGACTCCATGCCACACATGAAAGCTTGGTCTCCGCTTTCTTCTAGCCAGAAGCATTTAATCCTCTTAATGGGTGACTCACCCGTCTTACTTAGTCTGGTCAGATAGGGAGTCATCTGCGCAGCCAAAGAATTACAAGTATGGAACAACACTGCATGAAATTACCTCAAGGATTTCCATATGGCTCTTACTGGCTACAAGAGTATCCTACCTAATAAGCCCAGGGGATTCAGATAACATTTACAAACCCTACTCTCATTGATTTTTTTACTCTTTTCCTCATTAAACAAGACAGATACCCAATTTAAAGTCACTAGTTAACAGCTAAAAGCAACTTTTATAGGTTTTGTAGCACGTAGGAGTGACAAAAACACCTCTTCTATCACTTCCTGTAGGTCAATAAAATATAACATGATGAGCCATCTGCTGCTTGTATAATGGGTAAAGGCTGGAATAACACATCAGAACTAATCTAGTCTTTTCAGGGTTGTCTTGAGTTTTAAATGCAACCCTCCAACTGGCTACATGGAAGAGCTTCTGACTTAGCTCTGGGACAGCTGAAGGCACTCTCTGCACTATCTTCTCTGCTTCCATTCTCACTACAACCAGCTTGCCAGGCAGCGAAAATATAAATTAAATTACCAAAAGCACCTTTATATATTTCTCACAAGTCCCCAAAATAGACTAGTAGTTTAACACCACAGCCAAAGAGGTAAAAACAGTGAAGATATAATATTAAGGGTCAAATCTTGCATTTGGGATGTTCACATCTGGGAGAAAATCTCTGAGAATAACAAGTCAGGTACTTATATGCTACACAGAGCCAGATGGGACGTGGGTGGCGGGCTGTTGTGAGCAACAGGCAGGGGCTGAAGGCCCCTCACGCCGAGCTATAGGAAGCTTCAAGGCCTTGGCAGGGGTACATGTGGCAACGTGCGTGTTGTGAAGCAGGTAAGGGACATCCCAGCCTCCTATTTGGCTCCAGGAGTGCTAAGAAGCAGTGCAGGAGGGTCAGTTGGACACAGGAGATAATACAGGGGCTAACACCCATCCCAGACATGCACTTAACCTAGTAAATCTGGAAACAGCCCAACGCCTTGCTGTGAAAACAACCACCTTTCCAGAACCTGTCCTGGCCCAACTCAGGATAAACTCCCACCAGCTGCTACATATGATTATTCCTTGCCTCTCCTCATATCATCAGGCTCTGCAGAGAATACAGGGTCTATAAAGAAGACTGATGGGATTTTCCATGCTGCTTTGTAACACTGATCTGTGCCCTTCAGCTGGTGCAAAAGCAGAAACATAGGAAATTACACTCCTACTGTTTTTATCTTCTAAAGAATAAGGGAGGGGTGTTAAAAATAAGGAGCCGCAATGTAAAAAGATATATTCAGTTGTCCTAGCTTACTCAGCAGTTAAAATTACATTTAATTAAGAAAACAATAATCTTCTTGAAATAGCATTAACTTTAAACCAATCAAATCCATGAAATATCTTCAGCTTAATTTCTAAATGCTATTAAATAATTACTGTCTCTCTTCTGGTATCAATTTAAGCAGAAAATTTAATCTTTTGAGGCATGTCGGACAAAGACTCAAACATAGCATCAATATCTCCTTGTAATTTCCACAATTACCTTTCTTAACACTAATCACTAAATACAGTTTAGATGTGGTACTTTCCCCAAGTCTTAGCCTGCTTTGAGTTTCTTGCTTCCACTGAAATTCAAAGAAAACAAGGAGCATTAATCCAACAAGACAAACAGAAATAACAACTTCTCCCATCAACTGGCAAATTAACAAACCAACTACCCTGAAAAGAAAGGGAAATCCCTGCCTATGTAAATGTTGTAAGTCACAGGGGGTTTGTTTTCTTGCTTTATTTCCTGTACAGTAATAGCACACTTTAGCTGGAGGCAGCTTGTTAAAGGTTCAGTTAAACTGTGGCTTGTTAAAAGGAGAGATATTCAGACTGTCCTCTTTCAGAGACATTTCTCATGGTAATTCTTTATTTACTTCCTCATATTGATCTATAAACCTAAAGTAAAAATATTTTAAATATTCCATGTGTTTGTATTTTTGAACATAAAACAGAAGGACTACTAAATTTCTCAGCGTTTCCATTAAAAGTTACTGTCTAAGGTCTTCTAAGGCTGCTTGGAACTGAAACTGAGGAGAATTTTTAGATGTTTCAGAACTTTACAAACTGTAAAAAACGCTAAGTGATTAATGTAGCTTTTTTAACTCTTCATCTCTCAGAACTCAAGTCTCCCAGAAAACAGAGATTAATGCATGGATTTAAGAACAGGAAGGTTTGTATAATAAATTATGGCCCAGACTGATAAATAGAAACTAACTCAAAACCCATCTGAATGATCTTCAAAACACTAATGCCAATACAACACAGCTCAGTGTCTAAATCAAATTTACCTAAGCTCAGATGGGGTGATCTCACACTCATGTAAATTAATGAAACTGTGGCAGAGAGGTGCCTTCCTAAGGCAGAGTCCTAAAGGAGCTGTGAAGTCCTTTACACCTCTAAATGTAAAGTGCCATGCACATCTGCAACAGTCTCATTTCAGGGAAGAAAGAAGTTTCCACATTAACATACGATTGTCGTCCTTACAAAAAAAAGCATACCTGATCTATCAAGAAGAATCAAGGAGAAGATACAAAAGAAAAGCCGTGGCAACCTGCTGTCTCTGTATAACCTGTCTATAGTGAGGTGGCTGCTGTCACCAGAACTGACATGATCCTTGGACTTAAAGCATGCTCTGAACATGACTGCAACTTAAGACTATTTTCTGTATGCCAAGGGAAGGTTGTCTTATTCCTCGCTTTTTTTTTCCATATATCACTTTAGTGTTAGACCCTGTCTTTAAGCTATTTAATCAATCCAGCTAAGGGACATTGATCTTGTGTCTCACACATTTTTGGAAGAAAGTGCATCTCTACCATCTGTGCTTACCTGCAATTACATACTTCCCACTCCGTTGCATTTCAGGGCATCCTTCTGTCTTGTGCGGGACTACCACACATTCCTCCCCAGCCTACTGGGCCCTACAGCATTATCCCACCTTTCCATCCCAGGGGGCTGCAGGGTGTCAGGAGGGCTCTGCCCGCAGAGCAGGGACATGGTTTTCAGAGAGCATAGGGACAACAGCTACTGCTTCTTCTGTGCAGAGATTGCTTGGATGGAGAGCACCCTGCCAGGGATAAAATGGCCCCTTGTCAGCTGCTGAGATTCAGATTTCTGTGCAGCATTCTTGCTTTGCAAAATAAGGTGTTTTTTTCCCAGGCAGTTGGCAGGCTTGCCCCTCTCAGGAGCTTTCTTTCAGCTGAGTCCTGGCCCTCCCATCATTTTGGCTGGTCTTAGGAGAGAACCAATATTTAAGCTGACAAAATGTTGGCTGTCAGACACCTAGAGGGAATCATATAATTGTTAACAGGGTCTCATGTCATACTCTAATAATAACAAAAAATGACTAATTTTGAATAATTCACTTGTAAACCAATTTTTTGCTAGGAAAGACCTCTTCCTTTTCAGGACATTCATCCTATTGAATGAAACATGGGTGGGAGGCCCTCCCCTTTCCCCAGAAGGCCAACCTTCTTGACTGGAAATGACCTCCCAGTCTAGACAATTGTACTACTGCACTCCAAACGGAGGGGTTAGGTGGTAGGATCCTAGGATGTCCACCCATGGGTGCTCTGCACTGAAACCGAGCTGTCATGCCTTATTCCTGTAGCTAAAAACATTTGATTATTCTTGAAGGGTGTGATATGTTGTCCACAAATAATTGCATTTTTTCCTAGAAGTATGTGGAAAGAGTGGCTCAAAGAACACCAAAGCGCAGTTGTGTATTAGGGTTTAAAATACTTAAATCCTAACAGCATCTTAGCAGACTACGCACACCAACATTAGAAGCTTCTTCCCAGCTCACAGTTTGGTCTTTAGATAAGTTTTTCTGAACATTTAGTACTGATGGATATTATATATCTTAGTAATGGAGATATAGGACTATCAATAAGGAGCAATGTGTAATCCAAAGACTTCTGTTACTGAAGTGAAATGTCAAGGAGATGAACATCTTAGGGCACCCCAGACCTAGCACAGGTATCAGCCTCAGAAGAGTCTAAAGTTTGCTACAGCTCAGGCAATCATCCATACACCTGGAAACATGTGCACCTACCTCACCTGCAAAAATTGGGCTGAGATCATATGCAGAACATATCACCTTCACCTGACAGTGCAGAAACTAAATGTATTTCATTCAAAATTGCAAGAAACAGCAAAGACTATCACATGATATTTCTTTCCAAATATTGCTATTAAGTGTAAACCCTTTGTTTTACCAGTTATTTTTGCAGCATCCTGTTCTGTTTTCACCTTTGTCACCAATGCTGTTTTACCCCAGTTGGCTGAAATGTTCCTTCACTGTATATCCTACTGCTTCTCATTTACCTTTTAGAGTAGGTTAGCTTGCCCCCCAACGCACACACTCAGCTGAAACGTTGATCATGTATATCCATACCTAAGCCACATAATTCAGGATTAATCATTCCACTCTGCTAAATAGCATTGACTTCTGCTCATTTCTCCTTCAACATTTTTTTACTTAAGGGCTAAGTAAATGGTAATAGCCAAGTATAGCTTTACCCTATACATAAAGGGCACCTCCCTTTTTGAACCCCGAGGACAATCTTATACCAAAGCATTCCAACGTAATTGAAGCAAATGTACCAACTAACAAATATTTTATTTCTGACTTCTTAGTTACTTTCCATCCTCCATTATCTCTTATTTTTACAAGAAAAAAAAATCAAACTTGCTTTTCTAAAAAACCCAAATCCTCACAAAACAGCAAGAAACTATCTGAAACTCTCCCTCAGCAAAGTTTGTGCTTACAGAATTGGCAGGCGCATGCAAGGAATGTGACACAAAGTGCAGTTTGTGTCACGTGCCAGAGACTGAGGCTTGACAGCCAACTGCTGCCTCCATCATCGGCATCGCTGCCTTTTCTCCTCATACTCACAGGCAACTTTGACGCTCATTTGCAGTGCCCTGACCTCCTCTGCAGTTTGCGTTTTGCACACCTATGATGTTTGTGAAGTAAAGACACAGTAACAAGCACTAGATGCAGGATTTCTGATCAGAGTATGCCAATCACTACTTTAAAGTGAGTTGCTTCAGGCTTAATACTGGTCTTTGGCTCATAGGCACTTTTTTGAACAATTTAAGCAGCAAAGTAAACCTAACCCTGCTGGTCAGGGTGCTGAGCCAGGGCAGGGAAGATCAGCGACAGCAATAACCTGTGTTGAGAGAGAAGGGCAGAAAGGGACTGATCTGAAAACGTGACAGCTGAGTGACATGGCAATGATTGTGCTGGTGCTCAAGCCTGTGGGGAGTTGCATGATATTCTTTATGGTTGTCTAACACAGTCAAAGCAAAACAAATTAAATAAGAGTTTCTCTTTCTAGCAAGATCTGCTCAAATGACACACAAACCTTCCCAGGAAGGTTTTGGGTGGGGATGGCAAGTATCAACTCTTACAACACCAGGTTTCTGCCTGAGGGATGCACCTTCCTAGCTAGCTCCTCCGAGGAGCCATTTTGTGGCCATTGTTTTTCTCTGCCTAGGCTATTGATGTTTGCTGATATTTTTGCTGAAGAGTACTAATAATATATCCTATGAAACTCAGGAGTTTTCTTTTCAGAAATGTGATTTTTGTGGATATACAGGCAGGATTGCATTTGCCTATATGTAAATTTCTAGGTAAGTTTTGTTTAAAAACTCCTGCTTGCTTGGAGTTACAATTCCTTCTGTCTCACAGTATCTCGAAGAAATAAAGCTTAAATATTTTCACCATTTTCATTGAGCTGCTCAACCCTAATCCAAACTACAGAGAAAACACTGGCTACAGGTACTACAGTACACAAGAGTCAATGAGCGTGTTCACAGGCAGGCGTGCAGAGCACTGCGGCGTAGGACAGACGCTCAGAGCCGCGTGCCGCCCGGTTCTGGGAGCAGGCCAAAACGTTTGCAAGGGGTTTTGCACGAGTTGGCAACCTAACCCTGGGAAACGCTACACGCTATCAGAACACTATCTTATGGCTTCAGTGGAAGCAGAGGACACTCAGACCTCCTCAGAGCCACTTATCAAGCTGAAGATCAAATTTAGTATCTTTTATATGTGCTTTGAAGAAGAAATGCGAAAATATTTCAGAAGACTAGTTTGTTCACAGAAAAAATCCCTTACGTGCATTTGCCTGAATCCATCTGTGAGTCTGCAACAACTGGTCAAGCAATTTCAACAGATCAATGCAGTAAGGAAACAAAAAAAATCAAGGTAACAGCTTGGAAACAGTCTTTCCTTTTCTCATGTGGAAATAAGAATTTTGTTTTGAAATTCATATAAATTTACTTCTGAACACAATCTCCTGCTCCCCACAGAAAGTAAAATACTTACTTTGGAATTAAAATAAATTTGCTAGCTGTTTGTAGTGATGTTCTTTTTTCTTTCTCTCCTAAAAAGAAAAATAAAACAAACAGAAATTTCATTCCCATTTGACCTGAATTATTTTTCTTGTCTGAGTCACCACCTGTTTCAAACAAACTGATAAATAAACCCAACCCCACAACCCTCAAATGCTTATTCACATCCACATATTTCATAGGCCAAAAGGGAAAATACCTTTTCTGCTTCAGTTTAGGAAAAATAAGCTTCCTTGTAACAGAGCACAGGTACAAGTCCTAATCCAGCAGACTTGAGAGCCTAGCAGCTGAGGTGCTTATATACCTCCTGCACCCAGGTGTTTTCCCTCATTAGGGTTGATTGTGTTTTTGCAGCTGAACCTAATTAAGGGGCGTGCAGACCTGCAACAGGTCTGAGGACAGTTTCTGTGCTCCCCGTCTCCCATTCTCTTGTAGCTGTTGTCATGCTGGTGAGCGGTGCAATATGAGGTTTGATGTGCTCCCATGTTTGATACTGGTTTATGAACACTGCTATTTCAGAGCAAGGCAAGCACTGCTATGCTTTATGCTCCTTTGGAGTCTAACCTGCCATCCTTCTCTTACACATAGATATGGAAGGTCCTAAAAATGAGACAGAAGCTCATAAAAATAGATCACTTGTAGATCTGCTTTAGCACTCTTACTGCAGTAGGAAATTATACTCACACCTTGGTTTGTGATTTCAAAACCAATGCAATTACTTTTCCTTGGAAAGTACAAAACCCTGAGACAACTGGGTCTTAATGTCTTTTGTGTGTACTTCGTTTTTTTCTTTTCCCATAATTAGTAATTATTGTAACGTTGTTTTGTTCAGTCTGACACTCCTGTAAAGTTGATAAGTCTGTTGAAAACACCAAAATAAAAGCAACAAGAAAGAAAAAAGAAGACAGCTCATATTACTTGACTTCCCCACCTACAGTGCTGCGTGCCTATGAATCCAATGATATTTTGCTCATTTCTATTTAATATGCAACTTCTACATTTTAGACAACACAAAAAAAATGGTAATTTTTTTTTTTATATGTGCTTCTGATTTTGTTTAACTGGGGAATGTGACTTACATTTTTGAACATATGAAGGGTGGAAAATGCCTCAGCATTAAAAACACAATGGGAACAATTTTAAAGCTGATAATTTCCATAAAACATTTAGATACATTTCAAATCTAAATGAACTGTTGATGAGAGAGCTATCTTTTGTGTTATGTGATAGCAGAATCCTGAGATCCTTGTTCAACCATGACTCTCACTGAAATTTAGGAAAATATTGTCTGAGTCAAGACAGCAGGACTTGAGTCAGACGCAGGGATTTTTCTGCAAGGCCCGAGGGCCAAATTCATACTTGATTTAAATCAGGCCAGCAGAACTGAAGTCAATAAAATGCCATTGATTTATATCAGCTCTTATTTATTGCTATAGCACCCATGCTTACTTCTATGCCCCCATTGTAATCATTCTCCACCATTCATTAGCTGCATATATAAAAGCTGTCACAAAGCACTAGCTAACTGACTGCTCTTTGGAAAACTCCAAATGACAGATTTCCCTCATTTGCAAAACGAGATCTTGATCTTACTAATGCTGGTGGAAATAAGGATTCCTACAACTCAGGCCCATGCTGCTCCATTGGGATAAATGAGATAAAAATAAAGACTGGACCGCCGAGAAGATTTCAGCTACTGTGAGCATTACCGTTTGCGTTGCTTTGAGGTGTGACATGCAGGGAATTTTAGGGCTGGGTCTTTCTGGGTTGTCTTACTCTGGTAACTTCAGTTCTATTTAATAATCTGAAACCTCCTGGTGCCATTTCTAGGCAGATTCCCTGTCATTTCCTACTGATTTGCTTTAACTTTTTTCCTTTTGTTGTTGTTCCACAGAGATGCTCAAAACTCATTTGCAGCAAAATGCCCTGTCCCATTATTTAGGCAAAGTGACAAATCACTACACTCTCCAAAGACAGAATGGGGGGATGCCTGGGCTGTGTCCACACGAGTGGTTTGCTGCAGATCAATGGGGCAGCTGTGAAGTGGATCACCTGACTGCCTTTTGGTTCAGTTCGCAGAGTGAGTTGGTGCCCCCAGAGCAGATTCCTTTTGGAAGAAACCCAAGTGACAGCTCCATGCCACAAGCCACGCGGTCCAAGAGGCCCCGCTGCCTCCCCATGGTGCTCTCAGTACACGCTTAATACTTCTTCCTTCATAAAGCTTCAGACCACAAATCCTAGAAGCATTTATCCCCAAGGACTAAATTGTATCTCATCTGGAGTAAATCACCCAAGACATACATAACATAGGTATACAACAATTCTGCATGAATTGTTTTGGTCAACAGACTCACTCCTCTTAAACTGAATTACTGCTAATACAGATGTAACCACTCCCCTGTGAACTTTTACATTCCTTCTCCAGAACCTCCAGTGAAACTCAAACTTAATTCATAATGCCCTTGGTAATGTCATAAAACAACAACAACAAAAACATCTACAAACCCAGTGTGGGAATTTCTATCCAACTAGGCTGCTGTCTTCTTTCATTATCTTAGTGGTTTGTAAGAGTACAAAGATATTAATTTTAATACGTTGATCATTTATCCTTTACTCTGGCTTCTGCTAATTTTGAAGGAACAAGAACTTGTAAAGGTATAGTGTTATGATTCTAGTCTTGCTTCCCTTTTTTGTTTTCTATATTTTCCTTTAAGAGACACTACTGAAGCTTCATTCAAAACAGGAAGATCTTGTCTTGTATCCCACTGTTGCCCAAAGAATTGCTTTCAACTATGCACCATACGCTGTGCCATTTAATTTCTTAGGCATATACTGCTTTAAATAAACAGATCACAATCTGAAAACTAAATCTAGAACACTTTCAACCTGAAAATAGTCTTACTTACCTGGTAGAGTCATCTTTGTGCTGAAGAACAAAACCTTTGGTCTAAGTTCATGAAGTACCAGATAGTCTTCTGAAAATTGCTTTTTGTTCCATGCTAGCATGGTTTTACATGAGTAGATCACATTGAAAGATGGACAGATTGTTTGTAAATAAATGAGTAAACATGGCTGTGAGACAGACAGCTATTCTGGTAACTAAGTGCTGTAAATCATGAGAGGACAATGGAAGCCTGAGCTTAGAGAGGTTTTTCCCCTTTTTTGTCCAACTAGTTGTCGTTGAATCAAAACTACAATCCTCTAGGTGCATTTCAGTATGTGGGGCTTGATTCTGATAAATTAAGTCAGTATAAGGATAACATAATCAAGCAGCAATTTGTCCAGCAGCAATTACACTCCAGAATTTTGGACCTGATTGAAATTCCATTGAGGTTAACTTGAGTTCATTGACTTCATCATTGATTTCAACTCGACTTGAATCAAGGCATTCATTACTGCCTTGAGATATTATTGAGTCAAATTGCTGCGTATAGATACTTTAAAAGTTAAGAAACTTAAAAGAATGCCATCTGAGCACAACAGAGCTGGGCTGCTTTTTGTTCTTATTCAGATACATATCTAATCTTTTTAAAAACTTCACCAATCTGCTTGCCTTATTAGTATCTTGAGGCAAGGAATATAATGTATTAAGATGAGTTAATTTGAATGTGTTGATTTCTTTGAATGTCCATATCTGTAATGCAGTAGGGTAAATATACGCATGTACAGCTATGTTCTCCGTCATATATATTAAACTTTTTTTTTTTTTATTCTGTATCTCTTGTAAATGCCAAAACTTTACAGCTGTTATAGTCAACTTAGATGCAGAAACTCTGGGTGAAATTTTGTAGTTCAGTAATGTTTGCCTGAAATTGAAAGACAGACATGTGATCTTAATTTAAAGATCAAATCCCTGAACTCCCTGTCCCAGTGACTTTGTATGTTGTAAGACTGTTTCTATTAATGTTTTTCCCCAATAAATGACCTAGATGAAGAAAGTAAGATTAAAATATGGAAGCCTAAATGAGGACACTCATCCAGCTGTCTAAATAGGCTTTATATTTTCACTGATAGTAAATCCATGTTTACCAACCTGCACACCTATTTTCTAAGACACTTCACATGCATAGTTCTCACTAAAGCAGACAGAATGTGTTCGACCGTCACTTAAAAGACAGCGTCAAATAAATTTCTCTGTACAAGTTCCTATGCTAATCTAGTCATCGTTCCTCAAGACTTTCTAGCTCTGCTGCCATATGGTTATCTGCAGGGAAGACCACTAGAGTTGAATTTGGTAGTTACTATTTGATTTGTTCACAAGAGAATCCTTCACTGAAACAGGTAAGCATATGTAGTCAATGGTCATGATGGTACTGTTACATTTCCCTTATGGCTCGGAGTTGACATCTTTGCCAAGTCACTCACCATGACAGGACTTCCTTCATTGAAAAAGCTAGCTTTGCTATAGCTCATTTCTTTACAGTTTGTGTTGCATTTTTATTCTTCTCAAATGACTTCTGTGTCATCACTTCCTTTAACCACCTTAGCTCTGTTAGATACCTCTTGAATTCCTTAAAATCCTTCTTAGAATTCATAAAGCAAATCAACGTGTATGGCTGAGAAATGACCCTACTACTCTCGTCCTTGCAATGCATGGCAGAAATTATGCTTGTCATTCTAAACAGCCTGTGTAATCTTGAATACTTAATGTAGAAAGTCCTGAAAATGCATGAGGACCATGGCTTGCACTTGAACAGAAGGAATTAAAAGGAACAATGCTTTTGCAGAAGGGAGTCAGTCCACAGAAGAGGAGACAGATGTATGAAAGGAAGGGACCAATACATCAATGTATTTATGACCATTTGTCTGGGATGAGGAACGTCAGCTGTGAAAAAAGGGACTGCTCCTGAAAAGCCACAACAGGTGGGCTGCCTACACAGATCAAATTTGCTAAAAACAGAGGAGGAAAAGTCACTGGATATCACTTTTGCTCTGCAGAAATCCAGCTGAGGGAGTACCGTGCTCCATCTGGCAGAAAAGTAGTCAGACCTGCAAAGGAGGATTTTTGACTGTGATCACTTGGGAGAGGTTGAGACATTCATCTAAATATGAAAAGCCTTTCATGAGAAAGATGAAATTTAATTTCTTGCTTCTCTTTCCCATTTATTTTTTCCTTCTCTTTCTCATGAGAGTGATTTTCTTCATCATTACTGGCTGGTCTGAAAGCAGTGAAATATCTAGAGCCTTCCAATTCTATCCCTAGGGTCATGCCATCTCAAAAGGCATTTTATTGTCATGATATGTAACTTTATTTTGTCATATGTTTAGCTCTAATTGTGATATGCATCTTATTTATTTTTTTAATTCTCTCTTGTTAAATTTTCTTGCACATGCTGAGGTGACCTAAATGCTTCCCATTTGTCATTTCTTTATTTCTACTTTGCAGCAGAATGAGAATTGGAGAACATCACATCCTCTCTAAGGTGTCCTGCTCATTTTTTTTCTTTGATGGATTCTGAGTGTGCCCTTTCCTTTGTCATATGCAGTGCTTTCTTGCAGCAACTTTTAACAATTGTCATTGATTTCTTGGCTTTCCTTTTAACCACAGTCTAAAACTTCTTTAGTTTGCCAGCTGCCACCATCCTTCAGTTTCTGTATCTTGACATTTTCTCTAGGAATTTGCTAAATGATTCTCAAGAATGCACATTTTGAAAATTCTTCTCAATGTGTCTTTATATACTGTACTTTATCTATATGTAATAATAAAGCATTGAGACAGTAAATAAAAACTGTCAGAATTCTCCATAAATATTAAATAAATTTAAATACTTCTGCCTTTCATATTGCTAGAGACAAATGCAATTACTATAAACACATGAAGCACATGCTTGGCGTCATTTGAAATAATACTGGTAAGTATCTCATGTCTTCATTCAGATGATCAGGTTTTTTTCTTAAGGAAAACCTAGGCAACATGGAGGCATCGACCACCAAACTTTATGGTATCACTGAGAGCACGTTTCAACTATATAATACCTTCTTGTACTCCCAATACTATTATCAGCATGATTTGGAGGATTTAAGGCAGTTACCTAGGCATCCACATTTACAGAATTTTTAGACGCCTTTGGTTATAAGCAGGTGGGACTGGTAGATATGTCATTCATCTAGAGGAAGACATGAAAAACACTATCTCAGAAAGGCCCATTGCCTCTGATTTTACTCAGAAACTGAAATCCTGTGTGATTTAACAGCATCCCTTTGCATTATAGTCTTCTGTGTGAGTATGACAATTTACTGTAGAAGTCCAATAGGAAACCAGAAATAAAAAGCATTAGCAAAGACAGTTACGTGCCCAGTCAGTATTGCGTTTCAGTGGTGAACACAAAGGAGAAGCATGTGTGAATTTTTCCTTATTCTTCCATTTCAGGCAGGGCAAAGCAGCCAGTGTATCCAGTTTTTCCAGCATCAAGGATGGTAGTCTTAGAAACAACTGTGATATCACATGAAAATTAGGAAGCAGTTCAGAAGCTGGTGGCAAAGGAGAGAAATCACACAACTTCCTCATTTGCAATTTACGTGCCTGACAGGAGCAATCTCAGGACGATTCCCACAGATGGGTGAAGTGGGAGTTGCTCCACAGCCATGGGGATGTTCATGGTTTTTTTCTTTTTCACAAAAAAAAAAAAAAAGAGAATGTTGTAAAATAAAATGTTATTAAAACAGGAAGGTTTATCTCACGATGAAATCTTAATCCTCTTTCTGAATCATTTTGCTGCAGTTTATTTGCATTTTGTGATATTTCACACAAAACAGGATATTGATTTATTTTAATGCACAACTGAAAAAGGGCAAGCAGAGGAGACGGGGACAAAGAGAAGAAATTAATTATGTAAGATAACCCAACCATGCTTTGCAGATGTATAATGCTAAGTACAATGCCCAGATGCTGGTGATACTTCATACATTGGATTATAAAACTCCAGAGTTCAATGAAGGTTTTGGATAAGAAGAGCAGGGGAAGTGCTAGTTCCTGCCAGTAGTGAGAACGGACTAAGGGAGCAGAATCTCTTCAGTGAAAAGCCTCAGCTCCAGAAAAGATAAAGAAATGTGGTATTGGTTGGCCGAAGGAATACAACAGGTACTTTGCCTGGTGCTCAGTTTGATTGAAACCTATAAAGGTGGGTGCATTTAACCAGGTGAGAACTCTTATGTATAAGGTTAAGACTTTAAAAGTAGTGTGAAGAAGTTAATTGCAATTGGCAGGGGTATCTCATGCGTGTAGAAATGGATCATTGTGCTTTCTTGTCTCTTTCCAATATAAATCTCAATAGCAGTTGGATGAATCAGCAGAAGAGAAGACCTGAAAAATCAGTTTCTCATTGACCTAGGGTTTCCAAGACTTTAATTCTTCTTTTTGCCTTTAGCGTTGTTCAATATAGCCTATTTGAAAATTAATTGTCAGTAAAATTCATTCCTTTTGGAAGTTTGAGCTTGATTTCAAAGCAAAAATGCTCATTTAAAACAAACATTTGCACATTCACTTTTCAGCAATCAGCTGAATCTAAACATGTGTAAACCCAACACCCACAAACTGAGCTGAAACTTTCATTGTGTATACACATAGGAGGAAGTTCCTCACTGAAAAGACTGTGATTGAAGTAAGACAAGAGCAGAGTAAAAGAGTGTGATTTCTGGGAGAGCGACAAGGACAGATAAACCTGGAGAATTAGGCACAGTGTTAATCACTGCATAGGGAATGTCTGAAAAAGATAGGAATTCTTCTGTCCTAGCTTAGTTGCTTCACCTCAGGAATACATGTCCTCTTCAGCCCTGAATTTTTTTCAGTCCTTCACTCTGGAATGCCCCTGAAGTCAAGTAAGATTGAATGAACAAAAACCAAGGGAAAAATGTTACAGATAACATTGGTCAAATTATTCATTATTATTATTATCATTATTATCTCTTAATCAGGTGAAGTATCACAGATAGCCAAACCTCAGAAGAGATTCAGTTCAAATTTTGCTTAAGTTCTAAGTACAGAGTGGAGCTGTTCCCTGTTTTACTTAAATGATTTCATAGACTACAATAGGTTTGACAGGTAGTCATTCAGCAAGCCAGGTGAGGTGAAGGATGACATCAGTACTGTCCTCACCCTGGTCAGAAATGCTACAGGCAGTTTCCATGTGTCTCATGAATCTGTGGATGCCCACCCCACCTTCTTCCACCAACCCGTTATATTGCTCTGCTGCAGCATAGGTGAAAAGGAACCTGTGTAGAAAAATCCTTCTGGAAGAGGAGAGGAGAAGGAGAGCACCTGTATCTGTATTCCTGTGTAACCCCACATATCTTGTGGAGACTACTGAGATCAGTGTTGCAACTGCTTAAAGTCATGATGGCAATTACAATAACATAGAGAAACAAGTCATTGAAGAGAGAAAATTTACATCATCATCATTATTACAGTTCCTAAGCTCAGCTCCAAAACCAACAGAAATTGTATTTCATTTCTAGGAATGTCCATTTGAAGGCATCTATAACTGAATAATAATGCAACCCCCCCAATCCATCAAATCATTTAAGCCAGTTCTCCTCAACCTTAAACTGGTGGGATCTTGGACCAAACCACTTCCACAAAACCACCAGGTTATACTCGTGCCTATTTGAGAAAAACAGAATTCAGAGAGACTAAAAAATTTGCTCAGGGAAACAACACTAGTGAACTACTGAGCTATGAAGAAACCTGTTTTACTTACTCTCCACAAAACAAGATGACTGTGTTATTTTATTCATATAAAATAACTCAGAACACAGAGCTTTGGCCATAACCAACTTTGTACATACAGGCAATGCAGCCGGTAGGAATACATCAGGAACAGGAGACACAAAGGCTGCTGACAGCTAGCTGTGGTTTACATTTTTCTTCCTCTGTCAAGAAAAAGGCCAGATCTCTAGAAAAATGGGGCTTTGTGTGTCAATACGTACAATTTTCTGAGAGAATATGGAAAGGTAATATTAATTTCTTATGCCTCTTTGTCTATAACATTTTCCTGTAAGGGGTACTATTTCTATTTATAAAAGTTATGACATCGAATAAGACAAATAAAAAGCAGACTGTGTAATGAAGAATCAGTCACCCAAGTGTTGATCCCAAACATAATACAGGTATGAAAACAGCACTTAATCTAGACAGTTTGCCAACACTTAAATAAACATGTGTAGTCATAAAACTGTATTGCCATCTTTTCTTGAATGATAAAAAAAAAATGCCTAAAAAAGCTGATTAGGTTCTTGATGATTCCTTTATAGAAAAAAAGCAAAGGAAAGAGTCGAAACATCCTTTTTAGACTGCTCTGTCCTTGATATCTGCGTGGGGCAAACTCACTGGCAGACTAGGGGAAAAGAAAATCTATGAAATATTCCTCTCCCATGAAAGTTTGAGAAATTAAAACATGTGTCTATTGAAGCCTATAGTTAGGTTTTCTAACTATGTAAAAGCTATTATGCATCAGCTTCCTTTATGTTATGAAATTAGTTTCTTTAAACTGATGTTTTTAGAATGTTTTGGCTTTGAACACAAACACACATACACACACACACACAATCTGATGAAAAAAAAAATCTTAAAAGTTCTTGAGAATCCCTCCCACAATTTCTTTCTTTCTTATTTTCCAAAAGAAGCAGTTATGTGGGTCCCAGCATCTCTGATCTCTGCAAGCTGAGGCAGGAAAGAACGAAAAGAAGACCTTTCTCCCCCTCTTGCTACTCCAGTCCTGAGAAGAGGAAGATGATCTCTGCTGATACAACAGCCTGTTCCTTCCTCTCCTCAGAGGGGAGGAAGATATGAGACCTTTCTGGACAGAAAAAAGAAACCTAATTCTGCTGGAGGAAAGCTGCAAAAATACAAGCCCTAAACATGAATTCTTAGGAAAAGAACAGATTCAAAATTTGGATAATTAATTGTAGGGACCATTGGACAAACCTGGATTTAAAGCAATCAGGGGAAAAGAAGAGGCTCCAGGTGACTCTGTCAACAGAGCTGTTAATAAATGATGGGTTTCTCAGATATGGTACCTAGACACAAGAAGCTGCCTGCTGCTCATCTGCACACTGCTGAGAGCAAAGCATATTTGCACAGACCATTTTTGGCACTTAGGAAGGGGAAAATCTCAGGTTTGTGCTGAAAAATGAAATGCTTGCTTTCCAGATCAGCTGCTCATAGCACTCTATTCCTAGCAGTAAGAAAAAGAGGTTTTAAATATTGACAATATTTCTTACATTCTGCATGAGGAGTAAGTGGACACACTCTTTTCTCTCACTTTATCCTTTCCTAGCTTGGCTTTTGCTTTTCTACACAACGTTCCTTTCCATTTAAAAAGCAGGGAAAATTAATATTTCCCCAGTTGAAGCAATATTTATATCCAATACCTTCCCTGATTTGGTTCATATTTGCAAATTTTCTATTCAGTTTTATCTCCTTGCTTTCATAATTCTCTATTTTGTTTAATCTGCAGTACACAGGAGACTGGTAGGATTACAGGAAGAAAATGAGCTGCGTAATGCAGCCTGAGGAGGGTGTGGCAAAAGGGGATTTACTGGTGAATTGATCCAAAGGGATTATTTTTAAGTCATCTTTTCTAAAACTCTATTTTAATGGAATTAGACAGATGTCTCATACATATTTGATTTCACCAACCTTTTAAAGACCCTTGCTTGCCTATGAGATCTCTGTGCTGTAAAGGATACTGCAGCTATGATATTTGTTTTATTTCAGGGTAAATTCCATAGGAAAGTAGGGTATTTTAAAACTGTGCAAAAGATGTCAAGAAATCAGAAAATACTGACATTATGGCTTTATAAATATCATCTTCCTTTTTTTTTCTTTTTATTCATCATTGCAGCCTACAGTTACAATATCTAAGGAAGTGCAACACTTTCTCTTATATATGAGATTGACATATTTTATCAGATTTCATGTGTTTCTTTTAAATCTACAGTAATCTTATTGGCATAATGGCTCAGTATATTTTAATTGACTTAGATATATTGGATGAGATCTTGACTCTGGTGAAGCCAGTGGCAAAACTAAGATCTCTCAACTTCCCATCTTTCAAAGTACTACTTTAATAATCTCAGCACTGATCTTAGTCATACATGTTCTTCTCAGCTTTCCTCGTGCTTCGCATATAGCTACGACATGAAGGTCTCTGTCCCGCTGGATAATTCTCCCTGAATGCAGTTTGCTGAGGTACACAAGGCAATGCTTCTGACCATGCAGGTTGGTGAGGCCCCAAAGTTGATGTTGCCTTCGTTAATTTTGGCATTTCTTTAGATTCAAATGTTTACTTCTGCAACATGAAAATTGTCCTGAAGTTGCCATTGATTTACATTTAAAAACAAGTAAAACTGTTTTAAGAGGATCTGAAGAGGGCTACCTAATTCAACCGTTACTAAACCTAGATAACGCATCCATGCCAATCAAACAGAGCTCAGCCCTGGGGCCCGTTTTGCACAGCGGTCCAGTCCAGTATTTCACAAAGTGCTTAGCGTTAAGCATGGCTAATCTCACTGGGCTGGGGCTACCCAACAGAAACACAAATTGACTGCAGTTATTTCTGTGTTAAGTGTTCACTCGAAGTTTTGGTGGATTCGGCCCCAGGGTTTACAACCAGGTAGTGGTCTTGCACCCATTTCACACAAAGAAAAGAATTCAGGCAACCCAGAGGAACATTTTTGTTTCTCTCTTTTAGTCTTCTCTGAATATATTTTATACTGTTTGGCTAAACAATATGAGACTTGTGGGGATAGGAGAAGGAGAAAAAACATTCTCTGTTTCACAGAGAATGATAAGATTATTATGCAAAAGCAGAGACAAAATAAGTCTATTTATTTAAACTTTACAGTGTTCCACTTTTTTACACAAGACTGAGCTCAAGAGGCTAAACAAGTGGCTTATCCTAGAACAGTGGCCTTAATTTACTTCACAAATGAGACACAGGAGCCCCGGAGGCAGAGAGAAAACATGAGATAGGCTGAGGGGAGGTTTCAGTGTAATTAGTTCTGCTTAATGTACTTTCAAATTTAGTGTGGGGTTCAGCTCTTCCAGTTCACCTTAAAAAGGTAATGGGGCCCTTTTTAAGCTGCCAGAAAAGATTTGGCTCAGGTACTGAGGGGCCTCCAGTGCAAATTTACTTGTATCATTAGAAAAGCCATTTCCTTTTACGTGTGAGCCTAATGAAAGTACACTTAATTTGTAATTTTGTATAATTATAGATCTTGATGAGACAGATGAATGTGAATTCAGTATCAGCTAGTGAGTTCATCATTCCCTGTATCATCCATTTCTCAATTACGTCTAATGGCTGTCTTCAAGAGATTTATATCTTGTCATTTTCCTGCTAACCGACGTAACGTATCCTAGCAGAATTGTACCAGTGATTTGTCCTAAAGACACCAATTTCAGCATCCCACACCAAGTTTCTGAAGGTTAGACTTCTAAAATACTTCCAGACTATTTTCAGATATTTCCAATGTAGATAAAATTTCCTTCCAGCTCATGGTATTCCCATTGTTTGCTTTCCACTTCCAGGAGAACAGACAGGTACTCCAGCACTGATGCCTTCTCATCTCAAATTTCCACCCCTTCCTTCCCTTGAAACCTTGCTCAGGTACATGTTAGACCTTAATCATATAGCCAATTATTTCTACATACACTTCTTTTTTATACATTAGTACAACCTCCTAAATGTCCTGTGGGCTTTTCCAGTTCTCTGTTTTCTTTTTTTCCTTTCCTCTTACGTCCTCACAGATAGTTCAATGACCAAGTAACCTCCACCCTGGTCTCTGGGCTGTATATCACAGGGCCTTCTCGGTCTCTCATTGCTCCTCTTATTCATAGTAATCTTTTCCTCACAGTCATGGTGGTTTTTCTGTGCTCATTCATCTTGCTGACTTTCATCTTGAAGCTTTCAGGATTAACTGAGAACGTTTTTATATTTTTTTTCATACTAAGGTGATGGAGGCAGCAGCCTTAGTAGAAACAAATCCTTTTCTATCAGAAGGAGAAGTGTTCATAATGCAGCTCTGTTTATCATCCTAAAAAATAAGAAATATTGCAGCTGCTCTGTCTGCCACTTTGAAATGTTCAGAACCATTTATGCTTTGTCATTACAACACCTACCATTATTTTCTTGACCGGTAAAGTATTTCAGTGCTCTCATGATAAATATTTTGGCTATGAGTATTGTTAATTTTGCAGTGTATGACATAATTGAGTTCCCTTAAACATCCATAAATTGTCAGGCACTCCAGGTACCTATCAGCATCCTATCTGATTATGGCAATACCTATCAGCATCCTATTGATTATGGCAATACCTATCAGAATCCTATCTGATTATGGCAATGCTTGTAGGTAAGATTCCTCCCCCCCCGAATTAATAAACACAATTTTATGAAATACATGAATAAGCAATGTTTAGAGATATGAAGATTTGAACAGGTTGGAAAGATTAAATAAGTGTAAGGCCGATTCCGTCTTATAGTGCAAGAAAAGATACAGGTGACCTTCCATCACCTGCTGATCAATCCTTATTGTATTGCAAATGCTGAAGTAATTTTGTTCAGTTTTATAAGCAGTAAGCTCATTGCTCAAAACTACAAAAGGCTGGGCAAAGATAAGGGGGGGACAATGCCCTTTCCAGAACAGAACTATTTGATAGGACTGGCTTAGAAAACCTATGATTGATGTAACAACCCTAGATCAAAAGCCACAGTATCACTCTGCACTTCCAGCAGCTACTAGGAAATAAGGTTTCTTATTCTACTTAGGAATGGGGCACAAATGATAGTTTTCAGGCTCATAGGATAATAAGATTCCCCAGGGGCTCTCGTAAATTAGCTTTATTGCTAAATGTGATTCGTGTTTGGATGGTATTTAGAGGAAGTTCTTCCATGAAGAAATTGTGAGCCGTTCAGTGCCTGAGTACCGCATACTGACCTGGGTGAAGGCTTGCCCTTGCCAAGGAATATGAACCGGCAGGTGGGTAAAGCCCTGTGATCATGCTCTCACCTGTCACTGCAGCTTGGTTTAGATGATTTCTAACCTCAGATATCTTCATTTTAAAAAGCTTGTAGTACCACAAACACAGAAATGAGGCATAATTTGGAGAGAGAGAAGTGGCAAGGGAAAGAGTGTGGCTTAAAAAGAAAAATGTATGGTTACACAAATGAAGAATTACCAGAAAAAAAATTTACAGCGAAAGCGTATGAATTTTTCTGAAGTTTTCATTACAAGATAGAATATGGATGTCAACGTAGTTTTTGTAAAAAATGTATTAACTGCAGTGTTTCTTAGCTTAGTAGTAGCTCTTGGATATACCTGGCTGAAAATTGACTCTGGAAACCATTTTCAAGGAGAAAACCTTGGAGTTGGGTCTTTGGCTATTACAGTTCCACAATTCTACTTTAGACAACTGAGTCCAGCTCACTCCCTCCAGCACAGGTTCTGTTCCTCTCCTCTGTTACAATCCTGGTGACTAAATAGAAGCAGAGATGGAAAAAATTCTTAAAGAATCGTGGAAAGGGATGGTATAATTCTTGGGAATTGTTCAGGCAATAACAGCAGTACACAAAACTAGATTTGGGAGCTGGATAAACATCCAGCTTCTAAGTGATGTCTCACTCCTTCAGTAAAAGTGCTACATATTTGAAGAAACACAGGATGAGAGGTGATTTTTCTTAAACTGAGGGAAATACTACTCAAGGAATAAGATGAGCAGAACAAAGAGATTCCATGAATCACAATTTCCTCTGTTTTCATCTTTTTCTTTTTCCATTTATAGAATGAAAATATCAAGCATGCAGATAGCTTACCCATGTAATGTTTCATTTCATAGTTTTTTTGAGAGAAAGCAATAGAGGAAAAATATAATAATCACATCTTGCCTGTCATATCATAACCATATTGTAACCTGGAAGATTTAGAAAGGGGAGCAAAAAAATGAAATGTTTAGAAGATTGCAATGCATGGATGTGCATATACAAAAGAAATCCTTGGCTAAGAAGTGATGTTTCTCACTTTTCCTTGCTAAAACGTGGTGCAGACAAGGGGATTTCTATGTAAAGCAGCAGCAATAATCCTCGTCCCCCCAACTGCCACAGGGTTTTACAGCCATTTGCATAGCAGGAATTTCTTCTGTATTTGCTAACCTCCCCACAAAGCTCATCATATGGATTTTGGTAATTTTACATAGCTTTGTTTTAGCCTTATATGCTGTGTTCCTGATAGTATTGGCACACAGTAGCAGCTTAGAATATAATAAGGTGTTAGTTTTTGCTTGTTGCCATCCCTGTGGCAGTCGTTGGTGTGGATAATTACTGTATTCCTTTCTCTCTCCCCCTTTCCTTTTTAAGCCCATTGTTCCAGCTTCTGGCAATGGAGGAAACGCTCGGAATGCCAGCATCGCCTCCATTTTGCTGTTGCACTGTTCTGACTCTGTTTCCACAAGCTGCTTATTCCATTTCTCTGCTGCCCAGGGAAGGTGCCCAGGAGCAGAGGGAGGGATGCGGGAATCACAGAAAATAGCCCTGGAGAGGAGGAACTTTGTGAGCTCATTTGGCACCATTTTGTGGGCAAGTCTCACTGCTTCCAGCCGCTCGGGCTTCACGCCCTCCTGTAACTTTATACGTCAAACTTTACACCTTGCTCAGGTAAAGGGTGGGAAGATCATATGAGCTGCCTTTAACTTCATTTCTTCAGTCAAGGATTTAGGGAGGAAGATAACACCAATGATTGCAACACCAATTGTTGTTTGCATCAGCAGACTCAGTTAATAAATCCCATTGTGACATTATACTCCTCTTTGCCTTGAAACACGCTCCTATTCCTTATTCTTTTTTTTTCCTTATTTATTTAGTGCTTGGGTTTTTCTCTTTCAGTATGTTAACAGAAAGTGAAAAAGCATTTGAAAACACAGCATAAAAAAGATCGGATACGAAAGTCTGGCATAAGATATGACATCATAATTATCCTGAAGTCAGCTTAAGTCTGTCTTTCTCCTGAAACAGTGGGCTCTGGAGAAAGCCCTCAAGCTCCATATTACTTTTAACTTTTTTAACCTCCACTTGCTTTAGCACTGATCTGACAAACGGTTCTGATAGTGCTGAAGTCACTATTATTGAATGATTGATTGGCAGACTTCTCCCTTCTGAGATAGTGTGGCTGCTGCTGAGCCTCTGCTCCTTCGACTAAAAAAGGACCGATGAATTTGGAGATGCTTTGCTTTCCGAAAAGCCTCTTTATTATCCTCCAGCTCTTCTGACCCTTCAGAAATACAAAGTCAAATTTCCCCCCTGCCTTTTCCCTGTTTGAAATGATTGTTTTGTTGTGTTTTGGCTGCACAAAGGATTGCAGTTCAAAAGTAGTACCAACTCTGTTAAACGAAAGATAGTTGTTAATCTACATCCTTTGGCACCGCTGTACCAGAGCAGAGAAGTTCACTAAGTGGGGAAGACTGGGATAGGAATGGGAGTGAAGTTGGGCTGAAGATAGATCTTTTACACCTCAGATCCTCAATGAAGCTTTGGCAGTGGAACCAAAGGAAGGTGTGAGTTTATCCCAACCTGAAAGAAAGGCTTCATTTACAACAACTGGATCTGGATTGATCTTTGTTGTGGGCTTGGGCTAAAACCTTGTTCTGCTTTCATCTCTTTTCTTCCACATTGCTATTGGCATAAACTGCAATGACCCCAAAGAAATAGATAGGAAGGTCACCAATGGCACTGGGAAGATCTAATTCCTTTCTTCTGGAAAAACTACTGAAACGGATGCCTGAGATCACTGAATCCATAGACATTTTCTTCAAGTCCATTTCCATGAAGAGCCCTCACACAAATGACAGCTGCTGCATTTGTGCCAGAATGCTTAATAGATTTAGCAGTGAAGCACATATGAAAAGACAGCACCTGAGCTTTCCTGAACTCAATCTAATGCAGACTGTTTTTTATAAACTAGAACATTTAGCCTCTTTGTACCCCCTCCAGAAACAAAGTATGCTGAAAGAAGTTCTTTGGTGATGAGAATAATGACTTACAATTAGCACCTTTCATTTCAGAAGCTAGCAGCTACTATTTTAAAATATTTTAAGTAAATATGTATTACACTCATATGTATTCAAATTTTACTAACACAGAGCTACTGTTCATCCATTATTTACATTACTAACAATAACAAATATTATTCTTCAGCTTCAGCATAGCCTATATTTAAATATTTTGAAAAGTTTGGCAAATATTAACCCTTACACATCTCTAAGTCTGGAAGGTGTTATCATCCTCCCTGTGAAGAATATGAATGACAAATATATTAAGTAATTTCTTCCAAAGTTTCTCATTGAGATATCTGACACTTTCTAGCTTATTGTCCTTTCTCTTAACAATTACATTTTATTGATTTGCAAGAAGCACCTAAAAACTGAAGGTAGAAAATAAAAACCAAGTGTGTTTGTGTGTGGCAGAATAAAAGGAAAATCTAAGTGAGATGGACTAAAACCAAACTGGAGCTTGGCAAGTAAAAGAGGATTGATGCTCTTCTGTCCCATGGCAATACTTTTATTTTCAAATGTTTTTATCAGATACAGCACTGAGAAACAACACAGTGTGTGTAGGCAGACTAACTTGTTCATTAGCAAGGTTAATCATTGCATCAATATGATACCCGAGCCTCTTGCTGTTATCTACCCAAGAAAACTGGCCAATTCAGTTAGATGTGGATTTTTTTTATATTAGGATACAGCTTTCGCCTTTGACCTTATACTTGAGAAGTTGTATTTTAGAGACCATTGGTGAAGAAGGGAAATGAATATACCATGATGATTTATGTATTTAGCACTGTTAATGGTTTTTTCTGGAATCAGGAAGAGACATCAGACCTGAAAGAAAATTTCAAAAAATGGTTTATGCTCCCATGGTTTTGTTAACTGAAAAAAAACCACCAATCTTTCTTTCAAATTTTTCCTTAAAACAATGTGGCTGGACATCTCCTTTTGCACTAACTCCAGCTGCAGTTTATTGTTCTCCGTTCACTTTCTGGTTGCAAGTTGTCAGACTAGGCCTTTTCTGCTTCTTTCCTCACATTTAATGCAAATACCCCATCCTTTTTTGTTTTATCCTCCCCTGGCTTCTGTTCTCTGCCATCTTTGCACAGGTACTTCACCCCCTGGCACCCCAAGCAGACCTATGACAGACTGAATGAATTGCAGTCTGCTGCAATGAAGCCCATGAGTGTTATCAGACTCTAAATCTAATTTTTTTTCTTTCTTTTTTTCCTTTTGCTTTTAAATCTTTTTCAAGAGAATGGCTGGATTCCCACCTAGCCCGTTTCAATGTTGAGCTCTGAGGTCCTACACTCCTTTACAGTCTGCTGAGAAAAAAGCACGCAGGCCCAAGAAACGTGATTAAAATATTCAACCACACCAAAGATTTTGATATAAATATTTGCACAAGACCAGAGCTAGAAGATTGAAAGAGAATAGGATATAACAGAAATGCCATAACTTTGAAACTATTTTTCAATAAAATAAAACTATGGTTGAACTTCATGTTGGAATGCCAAGGTGCTGTGACAAACGGAGGATTCAATTCTGTTTCACCTGCAGGAAAGGGAAACAAATTCTTCGCGATCCACTTTATTAAAATGCTGATTTTGACTTTTTGCCTATGACAGGGCAATCTGTAACAGAAAGTAATAAGGCAGTGAAACTTTGAATTTTAATACCTCTCTTCCTTCACTTCATGTTTTTCTCCCCTCCCTTGGCTAGCATAGGATTGGATGACTATGACTCAAGCACACAAAAATTAAAAAGCGTGTACAAAATTAAAAGGCTTACCCTTACCTGCTTCCTTATTTACCAATGTAACTATATGCATAAAAATCTCAATAGTCCCAAGAAGAGGTTATCTGAGAGTACCAATGGTGTGGCTATGTGACTCTTTTCCAGAAAATTGACTTAAGTTGATGCTCTTAGGTCACTGTATAGGAAATCCAATTTGAAATTGGTTTCAAATTTAACTCATACCACTTGGTGTAATTTCCTGATGTCTATTTCTTCTTAGTGGCTCAAGCTTTGTATTACAGGTATAATGTCCTGCAGAAGTGTTATCTAGTGGATTTACAACAAAATGAATTAAGAAATACCTCCCACATTGTATATTCACCAGGTTATTTAAACTGAAGGAATTGATTTTTTCCTCTCCAGTGTCACACTAAAAGCAGATCTAGGAAGACAGCTGGTGTAAAAAGAACAACGAAACAAACCAACAAAAAAACAAGCATGAAGGCTCTGGGCAGAGAAGACTTCATTGATATTAATAATGTTCAGTTTTAAGATTGCTGTACTGGGACTTCAACACAGGAATGGAGTCTTGTGGCAGAAGTAAACAAAGCAAAAGCTTGCGAAAGAGGAGCATCCCGGGATCTTACAGTCGTCTTGGCTTAGCCAACAACTTGGTGTGCGACCTTGGATAAATCACTTGGCTGATTGCATCTCAGGAAATCAGCTGGAAAACAAGTATAAAGGCTGGCCTCTCTGGCAGGCTGCTTTGAACAAACTGAAATGGGCTCCTGTGACATCCCTTATTGAACAAAATTTCTTTAGATAGAGGATTGCCCAATGGCTACCTTGCGGGAAGGGGGAATAACCAAACATGACAGATGCAAAATGTACCTATATTCATTTACTGCATAAAACGTTAGAGTTCCTACTCATTTAAGGTTAACAACAGTACACAGGATAAGACAGCAAAAGACTGGTATCAAAGTACACGGTTTTCCAATTACTTTTCTTCAAATCTTACCAAAAAAATCAGATTTGAGTGGTTGGTAAAAGGTTCAAAATTCATTTGAATTTTATCCCACCCTGTTCCTCCATGCCAAATGTTATAGCCTGTATGTGGATCAAAACATATCTCAGATGGACACAACTAGTGAATATGAATCCTCTGCCACATGAAGCCTTACTCGCTGTTTTAGCCAATTCAACACAATCCCAACCCGATGCACACACATCACTGAACTTGCAGTGATTCATCACCCTTATTATGAATGAAATGTTAGTTTTTGAAAAGAGTTGAAGAGGAACAGACAAAGTTGATGTTATGGCTGACTAGCTGCTAAAAGGTGTTTCAGAAAACTTGAAAGAAAAAAATGTACCAATTATGTAAGTGAGTGTATGTAAGAGTTAAAAAATCCACAATATACACTATGTTCATGGTGACTCCTTAGACATTGGTGCTTTACTTTGTTAAGCTCTGCTTCTCAGAGCAAGCAACTTGGCTGTTGCTAAGGTAACAATCATTGGGGGAAACAGCAGAGTAAAATAGACTTATATAACCTACATAAAATTGACATTAAATGGCAATGGCTTCCCTAGGCTTACAGTAACTCCCTATACGTTCATGAATATATATATCTAACACAAATGTTTCAATTTCCCAGGACTTGTCTAATTACATTTCTGTTTTGAAGGTGAATGGCAGCGTTACTTGTATTTGTTCAAAAAAGAAAAATATGGGTTAATAATGGAAAGATACTTCTGTCTAAACCCATCACCAGTTAGGGCTTTAACACAAAAAAATATTTACATCCACCCCCTGCCACTGTTTCTCCCCCAAAAGGGACATTCCCCAGCATGGCTTCAGGGACTGCTGAGGGACCTGTCACCTGCTGTTCCCACCCTTGAGCCTGCCCGTGCTCTGGGGCACAGGATACCTTAAGAGCCACGAGGGTCCTCTCTTCTTCTCCTGGCTCTTTTCATCATATCCAACACATAGCACTGTCATAACCAGCTTGGATTTTCTTATGCTGTCTTCTTTTTGTAATCCCATGAGTTTCCCTCGCAGTGTGAGCCCCAGACAATTTGAGAATAAGTGGATACTAGCATCTATGATATTTGAGATTAGGCATTTGGATTCATGCTGCAGCCCACATTGCCTTTCAAGCTTTAGTTTTATGAAAAAAATATAGGCTGGTTTAACTAATGAAGATATTCTGAAGCTGCTTTAGTTAGTAATAGACTATATAAGGATGCTGCTTTTATTTTAAGTAAAATTTAAACTATTTTAACAAAACAGAATTGAAAATTGAAGAAAGTCATGCATGTGACTTGCATGTACAGCAAGTCCTACCAGCCTTGGAGGATGCTTCACTGATGTCAGGAAAGCATTCATTCACCTAGGAATTTTTTTCTTTATATAAGGCATCTGCATCCCTTTTTTGGTATGCGTGAGACATGCAGTGTTCTTAGGTGATGATGACAGAGAGCTGAACAGCTTTATCTCTGAGTAAAACAGCAAATGTTTTTTTAAAAAAAGAGGGAGAGGAAAAGGGAGTCTCCTGCAGGTTGCTAACACTTTCTAACAGGCAACAACTCATCACAGTCAAAGCATTTGGGGTGAGTGTTCAACATTGGCTTCTTAAAGGCTCAGTCATCATTTTCTGATAGGAAAGCAGAAAACAAGGGTGGTCACAGACACATAACAAATCCAAATCTGATAGAAGCACAGACGTTGGCAGTATACAAAACAAGAAAACAATAAAGCACTCCAAAACTGATCAAAACTATACATCCTTTAAAAGTAAACATGTACAAAGACCTAGATTCCTCTAATGACAGTCACTTAAGCGTTTAGTTTTGTGTCAATAATCAAGAAAAGATAGGAATAAAAACCAGGGTGACTCCTCTAGCAAAGAGCCACCACCTAGAGGAGGAATCCAAGGTGTCCAAGGTGCTGAGACAACTCAACAAGATGCCTCAAGATAGGCATCATAAATTCAAGTCACGATATTCACTAAGTGCTCTCAGCAGCCCTCAGACTTTAAACTGAAATCTGGTCATAATTTTCACACTGGTGAAAGATCATTTGCATTGCTGTATGTGTTTCATTTTTAGGAAAAACAGAGGGGAAAATGCAAGTCTTGAGGCTAAACACTTCCCAGATATAAGATTGTACTTGCCCATAATAATAAGGATTACATTAGTTCAGATGTATTTTGTAAATGTCTTTGAACCTGTTTGTCTACCTGCAGGGTAGCAAAAAACAAAAACAAAACAAAACAGCAAGGCAACTTTCAGCATAGAAAGATGGTCATAGCTAAATAAAGCCACTCTGAATCCAACCTGTACCCTGAACACCCCAGGGGAATCAAGTTGTGTCTAATGTTGTCTATCTTGATTCCCTGACTGCCTGTCTGTGACTCTGAAATAGTGCTCGCCCCACTGGCGGGCTCTGGCCAAGGCTCCCAGGCAGCCGAGCGAGCAGCTCCGCTGTGTCCTGCGGCATGTGCCCAGCACACGGGAGGGAATCACGGTGGGGAGGGAAAGGGAGCACCCGCTCTGTCGGAGGAAGGAGACAGCAAAACTTTACTTTCTTTAGTGCTTCCTCCCTCTAGCAATCAGAGCAGCAGTGACGCGGTTTCTGGAGAGAGGCATTAACAGTCCCAGTTAGCAGGCACCCAGCAGGTTGCCAGAGGGAAGAGGTAGTTTGGAGACGCAGGTGGGAAAGATCCCTCCTGCTCTTTTGCTCCAAGTTCATGTTTTTTATCCTCACAGATTAGAAAGGTTTGGCTTCTCCTTGTGTTGACATGACTGTGAATGAGGCATCTGCCTCATGAAAACATGAGGACCATCACCACTAAAAAGGCTTTCTGCTTACACTGGCATTTCCTCTGCTGAGAGCATTTTTTTGTCTTTCTTAGTGAGCATGCTCAGTGTCCTCTGCAAGGCTTTTCCTATCAAGAAGAGAAAGTCCAGGATACTTCATGAAACTCTTGATTTCACACTTCACAGTGGTTCTCTTTCCCTGGGAATTTACAGCTGCTCCTTGTGACAGGCATCAGGCAAAAAAGTGTGTGTGTGTGCACACGGGGCAAAATATTCCAGTCTGCGATACGTTGATGAGTTTACAACTGCACAGTAAATCTCAGAGCAGACAAAAGTTGCCATTCATTACTCCTATTTTGTCTATAATTTTCTTCATTACATTTTAATACCATTCCTGTCTATGAAAAGAAAAATTATGGGGGCCATTCAAGTACTTTCTTACCATCAGCAGAAGGGGAAATCTAGGACACAAGCCAGCACTCCAGAAGGATTTCGCTCTATGAATTAACATATGAGCAAAAGAAGAAACAACACCTAGTTAAAAGTAAGTGATATTAAACAAAAGTCAGCTGACATCAAAATCTGCAAGATAGATCGGTGTTACAAGATCAAGAAAATTGACAGCAGCAGACAGACGTTGCAGAAGCCTGGGACACAAAATCCTTATGATACTTTCCTGTTTCGGTCCAGGATATGCCCAGGCAGTTCCTCACCCTCTCAATGATCTCTGAGTCACCATAATCAAATCCAAGTATCTCATTATAACATCACTTGGAGAAGGCCAGTGTGTCCAAAACCACCTACAGATGTGAATTTCTTTAACCTAAATCAATGTGTTTCAGTGAAACGTGCGCTAGGAATCTCAGCTAGGTCTTTCAAAACTTGCCTACCTCAGATAATTTTTTCAAACCTAGAGCTACTATTTTGGAATAGCTTGGACATGGCAATAAATAGTGGAAAGAAGATTCTTATAGCATCAGAGTGATTTTCATTGTAATCTAAACATGTGCCAAATTTTATTTTTAGGACAAGTAGGAGAGTGGTAAGAAGGAGGAGTCACACAGTACAACAGCAATTTAGTATAACCTACACAACTAACAAAACTTTTCCTGAGGTTCTAGAGCGGAATCTTACAAGAGATATCTACAAGCTATCCTAGTTGGGAAATCCCTGCTGCGTGTTCTGCTGTCTTTTAAATTACCCAGCAGAGTTCCACAGAATATGTGGGAGGTGCAATGAATTTGTCTTCTTGTATTTATTTCAAAGGATATGTTTGATTTCCCTTTTGAGGTCAGGGCACATAAGAGATCGTACGGCATTTGGTGCTTCCAATTAGTAGCCTTTCTGTTCCAAAATCCAACATCAAAACCTAATGAATGGCCCTTCAGGGATTAACTGAATTGCCAGAAAAAAGGAACAAATCTTCTCCATGCACTCCAGAAGGAATTTCTCCTCTTTTTTCCCTTTGCCTCAGTAGCAGACAGATTGATTTGTTCGTATGTCAATTTAACAAAGCAAACAGAACGGACTTCTAGAGAAGGAATATCAGAGTGAGGAGAGGAGGTGATGAAAAACAGTACGTGATGATTCATAAAAAGATGTGATTATTTATGTAAGGGCTTCCACCCCCCACACCCATCTACCTACCACAGTTCAAACAGGTTTTTTCTTTTCTTTTCAGTTCATCACATAAAATATGCATCAGGATCCAGAGAAATGTTTATTTAATTATCTGTCATCAGGCTGAGACAAAAGGAAAAAACCTCTTCTATCAAAATATGCTAAAAATAAAGATGACACCACAACAAAGTGATTGTGTCAAAGATCTGAGCTTTTGCACAGAGCTCTGCTGAATATTGGTTTGCTTTTTCTGTTTGCCTGCTTTTACTGTAGAGTTGAACAGCCAATCTACAGCACCAAGGCCTCAGGCAAATCATGTTCATTTTTACCAGACACCCAGCCCAGCACACTGTGATTAGCAGGGCTTAGCAATTTGGACTGCTAATGTGCTTTTGGGCTGCCAGTTCTGGTATGCGCATTAGTCTGAGTATCGTCCCCTTCAACGTCACTTTTAAATGTTTAATAAACTGACTGTGATAAATTGTCTGGATATTTATCTCCTTCCTCACAGAGAAAGATCCCATTAGCGAATTCGGTAATTTCAAGAGAGCCAGACTTGCTTGCCAGAGGTTCAGGTCCAATTCAGCACAGGGTCCATTTCTTTCCATATCTTATGCCCCTACCAGAGGTATCATAAGGGTCCATTTTTCCACCATCAAATAGAGGACGAACTGCCCAATGTTGGTGTAAAAACCAGTCCTGCTGAAAGGATCCCCAGCAACCCTGAGGACCTTCAGTACAGCTAAACATTTGCTTCCCCTGACTCTCTGGATGTGCAAGCATTCACGATACTTATTCCTGGCTAAGAGACAAATCCATGTTTTCCTTCAGAAAGACACCCATTTCTGCTTGTCTCACGGAAGAAAAATTCCATTTAAGTCAACAAAGAGATTTCAAGTACATTAGAATACAGATAGCAGCTAGTGAGGGTGGATTACCCTTCCCTGGACACTAGTGGCTTTTCTCCTGTGCAGAAAATTTTGATTCCTATTCTACCATTATAATAATTTTTAGTGTATATTAATTATCAACACCATGGGAGGTAGCAGAGGAAAATTTGTGTGACAAAAATGCAATAGATTTCAATGATGAGGTAAATGATTCCTTCAAATACTCAGAGATTTTGAGCGTAGGATAAGCCTCAGTCAGTTTGTTCTGGAAAATTTAGGCCACCAAACTTCACAGAGTGACTTCTGTAACGAGCCTGATAACGTAAAGATAAACTAAAGCATCTATTTTAGAGAAAGTCCAATCTTGCAGCCAAGAGAAAATTTACTGCATCACTTGGAAAGTTCTGCAATTACAATTATCCTCATTATAAAAATGTGTTCCTCCTCATTATTTTAGGTGCTGTTGTTGAAAGCTTAATGGTTCACACTCATTTATATGGGAAAAAATAAACAGTTTATTATGAAGTATGGAACTACAGTATAATGTTCTCAAAAATTGGTTCAATTTTAATGAGGCTGCAGAAAAAGTAAGTTATGTTTTCATTTTTGTTCTGGCTAGGAGCTGAAATGCAGCTGTAAGGAATGTTCCAACTCAAGCAGACAGGCATAGCTGAATTCTCACACAAAACCCTGCCCTCTCAGATGATGATGATCAAATTTTCATTAAGACCTTTGAATCTTTCTCTTGAAATCATTAGGCTATAGGCAGATCCAAAGCAACCTACTTTAAAACCAAGGTGTTTAACCTTGGGGGCCTTATTTGATATGAAATACAGCTGCTTTTCATTTTTTAAGTTGATCAAAACCTATGCATTTGAAATCCACCTTGGGCTTTTGAGTTCACGTACAGAAGCACTTGGAAATGCAAGTATACCTGTATATTCTTTTTCCTTCAGGATGGTGGCGGGAAAAGCTTACAACATTCAGGACAACCCCTGAATTTTCACACAATTTCCATTCAGTTTTCATGTGAGCCTTTGTAAATTGCCCGTATTTACCTGGAGAAAACAATTTTCCACAATGCCAAAAACGAAAATGGAACTGTAACTTACAATTGAAACAAACCAAAATGGTTTTCATGTCACTGGATTAAAAAAAAACAAAAAGAGAGATTGAAGCTAAGCCAACATTTTGTTTCAGTGCTTCACTTCATATAAATAAATCTGTGCCAGAGGGATAAGATAGCTTAGCATCACTGGAAGCTGAACAGATGCTCATTTCTTTATGATTCTCAGCCCATCTCTTTGGTACCTAGATTCCAAATTGATACTAAAAACTGGCACTGATAACTCCTCCTTGCCACTTTGAATTGCACCACGGACGAAATCTGCTTTGACCTTCATGATCCCCAGATATTACTAGTAAAAATAAACAAACCAAAGCATATCTGCTTTTCTTGCACTGAAAGAGAACAAGAGGGGCTCTTAAAAGATGGAGTCTCCTTTTGTCTGTACATATATAGATACATACACACACACACTCATATGCCAGCCCTCATAGCTTTTCTGGTATCCTGAGTCTTCACTATAAGCCACAGCAGCTCAGAGAAGAAACAGGAATACTTCCATTGCACATGTGACAGGCAGATTTGTTAATCACATAATCCATCTAAGCAGCAAGATGGAAAGATGCAACAAGTTCTAGCCATACCTATGTTATTCCCCTAGGAATAATCCTTTTTTTCAATTGTACTATCCACTTCCCAAGACTGCTTTGTAGTTGGAGTAAAGTTTCTTTGATTAATATGTGAAAATCTATTCTTCTAGTTTTCCTAGATCATTAGTAATTGCTGCTTTGTGGCATATACTTCCAACTGAGATTTTCACAGGGACAATTAAACGTCAGCATCATCCCCTCTGTTCTAAGTTGCTGAAATAACCATCTATTCAAGATCTGCAGTATTAGAAAAATGTCACAAATACTTTGGAGCTCTTAGCAGAGCAGGGCACAGGCTTATAGATGTACTTCTATGCTCCTGGAATTTTTCAGACAGTCCCTTGTAGTCCTGGGGAGAAAAGTGGGACAGCTGTTTAAGAGTAGCAGAGAATCTGCAAATCCTACAATTCATGCTTTTAAAACAAGTGTGTCATATGTGTAAGATTTATTCTGAATTCTTGCAGCTGACCTTGGGTACCTTTTCCTTAGAAGACCCCATAATATGAGATACTGATCAAGGTAAATCAAGAGTCAACATTTACTCAGATTTCAAATCAAAAAGGACAAAGCATCAAATTGCACTTGAACAGGTAGCGACTTGGGGCACACAGCAGCGCTGCCCTCAGCATTACAATGGCTCAAAAAAAAAAGCAAACCTAAACCCGGAAATGTTTGTATCAAATCTAGCTTCATTACTATTTGCGCCAATATTTTTCCTCATTTTCATTTGCCGTATAAAGTACAAACAAGCAGTGAGCTTGCAATAGACTGGGTCCAGTCATCAAAAAACATGGATGTCATTTATGGGTGTTCTTCTCTCCCTGTTCTGGGACATGCAGAGATTCCTCTCGGCACTCCCTTTCCTCCAAAAATGCTGAGTCAAGAAATCAAACCATCCTCAAGATTAATTTTTCATAGACAGAGGTGAAACTATATGCTTCAAACTGAAATCTAGTGTATAATGTATCAATCATATAAGATGGACAAACAGGTTCACAGTTTGAAATTTTTTGTTTGTGGAAACTGAGGCTCTATTTAAAGGTTCTACTTCAGGATTCAAGAAAAAATATTCATTTTTTTCTGCTGTATTTTGACAAAATTCCAGTTCTGTATATATTAAATAGTGTTCCTAATTTGAAGACAGCAACCCACTTGCAGAACAATCTTTAAGTTCTGGAGATTTCCTTGAAGCATTTGATGTAAGTTATACCTCAGCAAAGGTCAGCTCTCAGTTGAAGACTATTGAGAAGGTTAATTTGACCAGATTAATTCAGACTTACTCTGAAACTCAGTTGACATTTTTAGATGAAAAGTGAGTGATGGCAGTAAGGGAAAAAATCAGTCTGAGCTGCTTCTGTTCAGTCACCAGGGGAAGCAGAAAATTTTCTGTCCTGCAGAAGAGTCAACATTAAAACCCCAGACTTCTCAATTATTATTTCCATATGGAAGTTGGATTCTGGAGCTCAACAGCTTCGAAGAAGTTTTTTCACACTGTAGCAATAGTTATTTATACATTTCTGCCATGCCCATCGTCTTGGCATCTCACAAAAGTTAATTTTTGAGGTTAGTTTCCCCACCCTGGTGTAGCTTCAGCAGTCAGTCAGGAGCCAGAGGGAAGGCCGGGCCGGGCCGGGCCGGGCCGGGCCAGGCTGAGGCAGGAACTCGGCTAACTGCGGAACGGCGCGCTGGCCGCCAGCGCAACGCCCGGGCTCGCGGGGTGGGTGACAGTCCTCGCTCACTGCGCTGACGAATACGAATGAAGGGCAGAGAAACAAGGATCTACAATGGTAAGGACTGCCATTCGAGTAGAAAATAAATGTGGGAAATAATCTATATTTGAAGGAAGCGAGGCAAATATATCTGTGTGTACACATGCACGCATATACATATGTATAACATTAAAAAAAAAATATTCACACATACACACACGTGAAGGAACTCTACCGAAAACTCCTGAGACATGCTTGCTTTTTTACATGACAAATACGAATGTTTAAGTTGCCATTTTCACCTACAGCGCACAATCCACTTTTGTAGCGCTGAGTAACCTTTAAGCAGGCAGGCTGCCGCTTCAGCAGGTGGGTGAGAGCGCAGCCATGCCAGCGAACCAGCCCGTCCCTGAAGTTTGGGACTCCCTCGCCAGCTCCCCATCCCAAAATGCTTCAGCAGCATTTGTTGTTTCACTTCTGTGGCTAGCGGGGATGTGTCACTGCCTGAATTTGGAGCATGGATTAATTTTTAAAAATCCCCAATCAGCAGAATAAAATATCTATTCTGAGCAGTAAATCCACCAGGGTTTGGATTTTCTGTGAGAGTAAAACAGGAGAATAAGCTACAGGCAGTGTTACGTGCTACCCTCGATCTGCCGGGAGGGCTCACACCTTTGTTAGGAAGCAGCAGGAATTTTGGAGTTAGGGAAAGGGACACAGCGGCGCTGACCCAACTGCTCCTTCTCCAGCCGCCCTCAGGGCTCCGCCGAGGTGCCCAAAGCCTCTGGGATCTCTGCCAGGATCGGCAGCCTCCGCCGCGGCAGGGTGAGGACAGGAGTGTGCTCTCCCTGCCGCGGGCAGGGCAGGACTCTGCTGCACTGGCATGACCTCTGTGCCTGTATCTCTGGTCACAGGCATTTATCCACGGGAAGCTCCTGAAGATTTCCTTGGCCTTTTCTACAGAGCAGCAGCGTGACTTTTCACTATATACATTTTTCTCAGCACAGCCTTACTATGAGACAGACAGAGTTTACCTGAAGTTCTGCTTCACGTAAAAACAAGATACAAATCATGTCTTTAAATTCATTATTACTTAATTCTTCCCAAATAGCCAAAAGCAGTACCAATAGCTGTAGGTGCAAAGACTGACATTCTAGAGATCACTCAACTGCGACAGGGTTTTTTTGTCTTTCTGTATCAAAGCACAATAGTTAAAGGATCTGTTAGAAATTACTCCTTGCTCAGAAATTAATCTTGATTTCCCACTGCTTTCACTTCTATCTAGGACATAATTTTCTATTGGGTAAATTCTCACTTGCAAGGGGGTAACAAAGCCACAGGTAAGTTGTTTGAGCTGAAAACTAGTTCTATTTTGTATAGTGCTTTGGAAGTGTTTACCTTAGCAAAAGCAAAAAGAAAATAGTCAGAACAGTGCATGCACTCTACAAATAAAGCAATTTAATTAATATTGATTTAACATCCCTTGCAAAATATGGCCATTTAACACTTTTTTACTGTCAAAGATGTGTATGCTGCAAAATGTTTACGTACGTGTGTATACATGCATGCACATTCAAATATGTATCAAAATATATATACATCCATTTGTAGCCTTATACTAACATGCTAATAAATTTAGAAACATGCTTTGGATCTGGATATGTCATAATTTACCCATAAGTGGGCTAGCTGGACAAAAGCAGCTAGCTCTTAATTACAGTCATGGCTGTAATTAAGTAGGAAGAAAACTGAAGTGGCTGAAAGTTCATGCTAGAAGACTGACATGATGTCAGGTCTCATAAGTAATAAGATGTGGAAAATGTCAAGGATGCACTAAAATTAAACTTCTCAAGTAAGAGTCCCAGCGAAGAAGAGGATGCAGAAGAAAGATTATAACCCATGTCCAGGTGCTGGCCTTCAGGACAGAGCGCTGTCTCAGGCTCCAGTGCACAGATCTGTTTCACTTCTTCATTGAAGTGAACCTGGAAAATGTTTCAGTTCTGTGTCTTTTCCTAGCTTTTTCCACAAAGAACTCACCTTCTTTATCAGGATTAAACCTGAATAGGATATACCTTCCTCGAAATACTTTCCTTCAGCCTTTGGCTGTTTTGTTTGGCCTGAACTGGCAGCTCTAATGGAGTCAGTGGAACTACACCCTTTTACTCCAGCTGAGGATTTGTCCTTCTTTTGCGGTGTTTTTCTTTCTGTTTTTTTGGGGGTTTTTTTTGTTGTTTTTTTTGGGGGGGGATGGGTTGTTTGTTTGTTTGTTTGTTTGTTTTTAAACTCTTCAGAAGAACTTTTGAGTATGAAAGTGCATCGTTTACTAAACTAAGACATTCTGAAATTACACGTCATGCCAAGAAACACTTACTGGCTCACGGGCCTGGCATGCCCCCGTTTAGGGAAGTCTTCAGCGAGGTGGGGCATACTGCAGTCAACCCGTCCCCTGTGATCAGAGTACTTGAAAGCGGGTAGGCAGCTTTTATCAGTAAATGCTTGGGTTTAAATCATAACAGCTATTCAGGTTTCCTTGTCCTTGTTTGTAAATTGCCTATTTTTTTTTCCCAAATGTTCCAGACATCTACCAAGGGAAAAACTCTAAAACTTTATGGTGCATCTGAGTGGATGATTAATCAACCTTTGAACTTATAACTTGAGAGCTGCACAGCCACAGAAGCTCGCTGTTAGGAAGCATAAAAATGTGCAGCTACTTATCACTGAGTACATGTTTCTTCTCTCCACCCTGCCCCTAGACCCTGTTAGAACATCTGTCACCATATTGTTAGTAAATTCTTTACATAAAATAATGCTATGTTTATATTTTAGAGCTATATCATTTATTGAACAGGCTTTTTAAAACCTCCATGGGCACTCGTTTTAAAAACTGGGATTTTCCACCTTTTTTTACAATGCTGTATTTAGCTGAATTTCTGAAGTGGAAGTGAGAGTTTTCTGACAAAAGGCTAATACCAGTAAACAGAGAACCAGGATTTCCCTGAGCTGCAGAGGGACGGTCACTACATATTTATTCTGCCTTGTCAAGTATGTATTATGTTTGTGTAACTGTTACTGCACACTTTTTCTGTGGGGTAGAAGAGGAGGAAGGACCTCAGTGAGGTCCCAAGAATCCGACAACAGGTGAGATTCAGGTGTTTTACATCTGGAAAGCTCTGCACATGTACTGTTTGTACCCTGAATTTCAAGAACCACAACACACCTGTTTTAAATTTACATGCAACATTTTTTGTTTTAACCTCATGATGTTTATTCTTCTTAAGACTAGATATATTTGTGCTGTATCTGAACATAAGTGGTGACACTGGTGATATATAACACTAACTCCTCTCTGAATGTGGTTTGAGTAATTTGGAATTATATTTTGGTAGGCTTTATAACAGAAAGAACAGAAAAAATAACTGGTTTAGAGAAAGGACTATATAATGAAGAGTAAGGCACTCCAGTACTTTGTTGCAAGTCAGATAAGTCTTTGTTACAGCTGAATCTTCGATGTCCTTAGAGAGTGAAAAAACCTCAGAATGCCTGTGTAATCTCAGAATATCCCATCTTAGACAAGATTAACATCAATTGGACATTAAATATGAACATATCTGCATTGAAATGTCTGGTATTTGCACTTAAAATCCATGTTTTATTATGGTTTCAATATTCTATAGCAATTTTCTTAATGTAGATTTTAGTACTTCAAACTTCAGTGCAGCCTCATCTATTTTTCATTTGGGATAAAACAGTTTATAAGTACATCTTCTTCTTCCCTACCAAACATAATTTGAAAAAGATATTTATCAGTAGTTAAAAATATTATTTCATTTTTTACATCAACTCAAGATTGAATTATCTATATTAATGTAAATTTTCCTAGAGAAAGCAAGGTGTATTGGTGTGATACTCAGTATGTGATACTCAGTAGGAGATAATTTGGTTTTTATTAGAAAAATGCCTGGCTAACAGAGGGTCACTTTTACTTTTAAATGTATTTTATTATTTAATTGATTTTCCAAAGACACAGAAAAGCAAAAAACCCCTCCTGGTAATGTGGTAAAAATATATATCTCATGCAATTAATTTTATCCCTAGCATAAAAATAGGAAATTCAAAACAAGGATCCACACAGAAAATTAACTTTATGCCAAATGCCTGGGTGAAGCCTCTTTTTTCAGAGTAGCAATCCAGCTGTTGCTTACCTTTAGCACTGGGTAAAATCTCACTGCAGTCAGCATTAAATACCTGTTTGTTAGACACTTTCCTGTATTAAAATGGGTTTAATGTGCTGCTGAACTGGTCCTTAAAGCTCTGACCAGCCAGGAAGAGCTACTTACGAACCTCCATGGAAGCAAGTTGTGTGCTGCTATGTCAAATCATCAATAAGCCTATGGCAGAAAGCACTGGGGGAGGGCAGCAGGGAGCAGAGGGACTATTGCTGCATTAGAAGGATGTGAAACGTTCATACCATAAAACTGCAGGATTGAAAGGGAGCCATTTTACCAAGAGAGACGAGAGGACAGTCGCCCCACACCTGCAGCCTCCTGTATCTGATGTAATTAGCAAGAGCAAGGAAAGTCCCGCTGCCGCTGCCTGGGAAATACGCCTTCTCTATATGCAGTTGAATTGTCTCTGACCTTTTTTTAGGCCTTAGGTAACAAGTTGAGCAAGTAATGTTTTGCAGCCTATGCTTTGATCTTCTGGTCAAATGATTTTGGTTAGATCAGGCTAAGAAAGTCACCTTCCTGCAGTCTTCAACTTACATCATGTGAAAAATACACCATCATCTGAAATACACATTACATACATACAAAATCTGAAGGAAATTCAGCTTCATCAGAAGCAGTAAAGATATGAGTGATGTTTAACTAGACATCTATGTGTCACCAGCTAAACAGCACATCATATGCTATAGGCTTACTTTGTCTTGCTTTAACATTAGTGCTTTAAAGTCTATGAAGCAGATGTCCTGAAAGAGTCAGTCTAATGAGTTTGGTAAGACAAAGCAGGAAGGCTATTTTATATTTTCTAGAATTCTGAATAATTTTTATTTTGCAATAGTTTAGACCAAAAAGTCTTAAAGTGTACACATTCCCACCAACACATATAATTTGACTCCACGTCTTTTTATCTTTATTTAAACTAGATGTTTGCATCCTATTTATAGCTTTTGAGTTATTATTTTTATATTGTCTTTTTATCTACTGTAGTCACTTCTTTGCTGCTTTAGAATATATGACTGATCTGTGTAAGGTTTTTTCCTTTCCCTAGAATTATTGGCTCCATTTATCCCTATCATGTCCACTACGTCTCCCATTATGAGGTCTGACATTAAGAGATTGTGGTAACTGAAAAATATAGCAGGAAAGCAAAAAGAAAGAAAGAAAAAAAAAATCTGTTTTCACTGTAGTTTCACTTAGAGTTTTCACTGTAAGGTAAAAAACAGATATTTCTAAGTATAACTGGCAACCTTCTTGTGCTGTGAGTGTTATATTTTGTTGCTTATCTTTAGATTGTCAGGAACTGCTGCTGTTTTCCCCTTAGGTTCCTGTGACTTTAACGGACCTAATCTACATTAAGATGATGAGACACTAAGGTAAGATACACCAAAAGCCAATGAGCAGCTTTGACTATTTGACCTTATCATCTTGCAGACCACTGAGTACTTTTTCCTTGCCTCATTACAGGTTCTTTCTTTAAGTGCCCTTAACTCTCCATGTTTCACATGTTCGTAGTACTATGGATTTTAAAGAAATCACAGGATCCTACGATTTACTGATGAAATTATTTACATGTAAAGGATGCCAACCAAACTGCTAGAGAGGGCACCACTCAACATCTGCTCAATCCTGTTGAGAAGATGCAAGAAAAATACAGGTTGTGAACAGAGCTTTACTGGAGTGCCTTGTAGGGATTAATTTCACTACAAAAAGATTACAGCAGCTGCTAGCATCGCTTTCCAACAACAATCCTTTTTGCTGTAAGATTTGAGGATGTTACTTCTCCCCTCACTTGGATGAAAATGCTCAGGAACGGTTTTCCTGGGCTGTGTGCCAGCCCTTGCATACCTAAAAGAGGGCTAATCTCACCTGTGGGAAAGTTAAATGTCTGGTCTAAGGTAATTGCCTGCTGTCACACTTCCTGAGGGCATGCAACTCACTTGTCTTAGGTACAGAGCTGCCACCTCCCTTGTGCCACTGACCACATGAATAGCTGTGGCACAGGGTGACACTTGCACATGTTTTGGGTGAGGTCACTTAGGTGCTGAACTTTCATACAGCTAAAGGCGGACATGCATTTCCCTACTGCTGATCACCACTGGTACACGTATAACCTGGCACTGGTACCCAGCACTGGTACTTTTGGTGCTTATCTGCAATATATTTGAAATCAACACGTATGGTCACTCGTGGTAGTGATCCTGCTTAAAGTAGAGGTGGCCAGTGCACAGTGCCACCATGGAAAATAGAGCACAAAGTTTGAAGAAGTCCTTGGAAAATTTCAATCCCTCTGTAACCAGAGGGATTACACTCTGATCCTTCTACTCTCCTTTCACTGGACATGCACTCTTCTCTGGGCTCTCTTTGGAAATTTATTATGAAATATTTTTTTCCTTTTTTCTCTCTCCTAAATGTTCCAGTCACTGAGAGCAGAGCACAGAACATAAGCTGCTGCGTCGTTGATCAAAGCAAGCCAAAATACCTTAGATCAGAATTTGATCCATAGGTGTAGGTAGGTAAAATATGGATTGGTGTCAGCAGCTTAAAAGGAATGATAATTAGAGAGTTTTTGAACCTCCAGGAGGCAATGATATGTGTTTACTTATTTATTTTCAGCATGGCACTTTTGTCTAACAAGAAGAGAGATTTACAAAGCCTGATATCTGGAGAGAGAAGTGGGGTTGTCAAGGGAAAAAAAAAGAGAAGCAGGGACCTTTTGATAATAGTGTATCTAAAGGAACCATTATAATCTCAACTTTTCACTGTATTTTATCAATATTACAGAAATAGCACTCATGGAGATATAAATCCCTGAAATTAGAAATCCATCTTTATAGCATGATGTTGTCTAAGATTCACTCAGGCTTTTCCCAAGACATTGTATTAATCTCCAGTGTTCCCTGATTGATGTGCATCTTTGAAGTCCATCTCTTCTCAAACAGCTTCCCAGTAATTGTACCCTTCCAATTTGCTACAGATTCTTCCATGCCAGCTGCTCCTGCCGAAACCCTTCATGGATCTGTTACAGGGAGATGGAATTGTTGTGCATGCTAATTTTGCATTATTGTCAACAACAAATTCATCATAAACTGAGCTGGTAGATTATTATTCAGAAAATATGTTCCTTGATTAATTTCTCTATTTTGCATTTCACTAATGCAAATTGTCTTCTGCTGTGCTTAACAAAAGAGCTCTTTAAGAGATCCAAGACTGGACCCAACCTTAGCATGTTCATCTTATTCAGATTTCAATGCAGTTACATTATTTTGAACTCACTCTGAATATAGTTCACTGTTCAGTAAATATTTATTAAATAGACTACTTGGATACAGCAGTGAAATTCAGCAAGTAATAACATATTTGTAAAAACTTTTTGCTGCTAACCAATGGGCTCATATATCACAAATGTCCCATGCAGAACAAGAACCATGTGAGAGACCAGAGAATTCTTCTGTTCTCTGTGAGCCATAAATGTTCTTCCACATCCTAGAACACGGAAAGAACATGAATGTGACCCTGCATGTCGATGTTTATGGATATGGATTGTCTCCTAGGAGTGAAACATAAACAGACCCAACTCAAAATTCCTAAAATTTCCTTTCACTACGTGAAATCTACTTCCTACTGTGATATTTAATTTTAATACAGGCAAAATCTCATGCAGACAGAACTGTTTATTTCTAGGTTATGTATACTGGTCCAGTGTTTCGTAACCTTCTACTATCTTAAACTTCAGTGAAGCCCCAATTTACAACAGGATCTTAACCGGATTGAGCAGCATTTCCAGAGAGAGAGTGCTAAAAGGGATATTTTCATTTGTTCACAGAAAACTAGTTTTCATCCAGAAATAATTTAGTTTGGCTTACCACCTTTCTCCTCAGCTTTCCTCCCTGTATGCCACAGATCCAGTCATATGAAAAAAATAGATTCAGATATATTGATTTTCCTTCTGATGGCTGTCTGTCATCAGACAGGTGTGGGAATCTCCTACAGAGGGAAATGATTGAGTTTGCTGACAACTTCATGCTCTAGTTTTATTTTCTGCTTTAATTTTTGTTTTATTTTCTCACAAGCCATGCCAGCTTAACCTGAAGGTGAACAGAAAAGCTAGGGAAATGTAAAATATGAAGGTAATTAATTTGGCCTCTGACCAGGCACATAACCTTTGCTGTCTCTATGCTAGTTTGTGTTACGCTACCTACTTGTGCCTTCCAGTCCCAGAAATCTTCTTGAAACTGAAAGGACTGCTAGTATAAGCAAGCTACTCTCCAGCGCGAGGAAGAAGAGAACAACCTGTCCTTACAGGAGGAAGGGCTTATTAACAGCATTGGGTTGTTATTCTATCTGCATCATTTGAAACAGGTAGAAAGGAAATTATACATTCAACACACATCTAACCCAGGGACATATTGCCAGTATCTTTTCCAGAAAGCGTTACTGCTCAAATAAAGCTGATCTATAAGCATCCCATCTCAGAGAGTTTTACAATGCAGTCAGCATTTTCTCCTTTGTTCACTTGATTGAGCAGTCACAGATTTAAAACTGAGAGATTTAACCAGACAGCATAAGAGGGAACACAAAACATATGATTTAGGTAGCCAGAGCAGAGCTATACATCCCATTGCAAACCACAGAAGTCAAAAAGCAAAGACTTTCAGGGTCACATCCCATGTAAGCTATAGGAGTGTGGGAGAAGGCAGCAATGACTGGCAATGAATGCTCTCGGGCAAAGGGTCTGGGTACCACAATCAAACCCTACCCACGCCAGCAGCATCCTGACAACCACCGAGATACCAGGTGGCTGCGCTTCTTCCCTTGCCACAGTCAGTACATGATAATCCTGGTCAAACATTGACATGAGTTAACCACAGCGCCAAACGGATCGATCTAATCCTGTTGTTAATCAGATGTGACTTGAGGTGGAGCAAATTTGTGGCACTGATGCTAAAGGTTGGCCCGGAGGGTTTAAAGTGATAATTCCACATCCCAGTGGTGCTCATAAAGCCAAGTTCTGAAATAGATGCTAACAGTAAAACAACAATTTCTTTTTTGCCTTAGCAGAAATTAATCTAATTTCAAGTGCCTATAAGTTGTAGTTTGGGCTGAAGACTGACAGATTAGAATGGATTGGAACCAGCCAGGAAAGTTCTTTGTAATTCATAACAGGGTAGACACAGTGATCTGGATTTAAAAATAAAAATCAATCTGAACCCTTGCTTGGAAATGAAAGGGAAACTATTCTGAGTACTGAATCAATTAGACTGGCAGCTTTTAACTGCCAGGTTTTGAGATTTAAATTGAATATTCCAGCTCAAGTCACAAGTGAAAATTAGTGCAGGGGCTTTAATCACTAAGCGTTCTCCTCACTAGAAGTGTGATCCACGGGAGAGAGGCCCAGGATAGCAGTCGTCTTTGGTGCTTCGTAACAGCACTGAAGTGTCCTGGTGGACACCTGGGGAGCCAGGAATGAGAAGTTCAAGCCAGAGTGATCAAATATGGACAGCATATCTCAAAGGCACAGCCACAATACTGTCTCCACTGCCAGGCTGATATAAATTTTTACTCTTCTCTTTTTTCTTTTTTATGTCTAGTTCTGTGTTTGCTTTTTTTTTTCTTTTTTCTTTTTAGCTGTCTTTCATTTTGAAGAACACTCAATCCCTCAAACGAGGAGAAAAAAAAATATGTTCTGTGAAGATATTGGAGACTCTCCTTCTCCCACTCAGCTCAATAGAGAAAGCTAACTTTTGCTTTTTTATCAGTCTCTATTTATCTACTTGCAAGCTGTCATACGTTACAGTCTCTCTGTGTGACTTACTGCTCACACCCTTTCCCTGCCACATCGCTCATTCACCCATCCCCACCTCTTTCTGCTCCAGGAAGTCATTAGATGCCGAACAGATGAAGTACACATCACTGGCAGTTTCCTAGAGAAACACAAATCAGTGGGTGCCCCGGGCTTTCACAGTTGAATGCCCTTCTGTGTCCAACATTCGAAATATGTGACAGCTGGGGACAAACTCCTGCCCATTGCAGCAATGCTGCTGAGGGGATGCCCAGCCCCGAAGCTCCATGCAGAAGAGGATTGTTCTGCATCTTCCTGTAGAGACACAGCTTTGGTGTCATGTTTGCTTTGTCACAGTGCCTTCCCAAGGTGGAATTGAAATGAAGACTTATAACAGTTTTGCTGTGTAGTGGCTGGCCTAGAAAGCTCATACAATCCTGTTTCTCCCAGTAGATGGATTCTCATATAGACCTGTGAGTTTGGGTTCAAAAGCTGCAATTATTTTCCCATGTTTACGGTGGACTATAACTGCAAGGAATGCTGTCATGTGTTAGTATCACACCTCCCTTTGGACAGAGTAAAAAGAAAAAACTGTGAAAAAGCAAAGTTTGCATTTTAGAAGGTATGTCTGGATCTCATTTAAAGACACTTAAGTGGCTTAAAATGGACCAGGTTAATTTCTGCAGATCTATGTAGAGGATGAACTTGATCTGATAAGCTCCCCTGCGAAGACCAAGCACAACTGAAGAACCGCTGCCCTGGGAGGGTGGCAGGAAGGATGCGTCCTTGCTGTCAGAGATGAAAGCCGTGAGATGGGAGCCAGATGCAGGAGAACTGATACACTAAACAGAAACAGGCAAGGGCCATAGGTTGACTACAAATGCCAGAAACCATGAATCAGGTTTTGCTGCTCATGAGGTGGTTCCCTCTACTGTTATGGAGAAACATTGACTTTAACAGTGAATAAATTTATATCCTTGTCATTAAGCTAACTAGCCAAAATGCTTTTTCCACATCCTCTGTTTTCCATGGAAGTCTCCTGCCTGAGGACTGTGATATCTGATGAGGTCTATGGATTAATATAGAGAGCAACAGGCAATAAGCTGTGCCTTCAATCAGTTCAGGATCCTAGGGCTGAAAAATATTTATGCAACAGTTGGAGACTGGGAGCATCCCCCCACTGTGCAGAAAATTTAAGAGACATCGACTACTAAAAAATCTTTGAAAACAAAGATTTACCATAGAGCTGTTACCTCTTTTCTAACATTACAGCCAGCATAAAAAAAAAAAAAGAAAAAAAAAATCTGTCAATGGTGTAGACATACCGCAATCTCTATTTACGTAGCTAGCTAAGATGGTAATCTTAGCAGGGTAAGGAACAGTTCCCCTGTATGATGAAGGGCTAACGAGGTTAAGACTTTTCAATCTGGAGTAGAGATAAGTGAGGAAGACATGATAGAGGTCTATAAAATCAATGGAGCAATGGAAAAGTGCACAGAGGGCAATTATTCATTTTTCTTCTAATGCAAGGATTAAGGGGAATTAAATGAAATAAACAGATGACAGATTTTAGAAAGCATAAGAAAAAAAAAAAACTTAACACAAAATGCAATTAAAACTGTTGCACTCATTACCACAGGATGCTGGAGATATTAGAAGTTTATGCGAGTTCAAAAAGTAATTGCAAAACATACTGGAAGAAAAATCCACTGAGATTTCTCTCCATGCAGGCACTATGAGTGTCTCAAGATTTAAGCTGCAATTCACAGGAGGTTCAGAGAACATACCTTGGAAATATCACTCTATCTTGGACGTCCATTGCTTTCTGCTGTAGGAGGTAAGATATCTTGCCTTGATATACTTTCATCCTGGCCTGGTACAATGATCTCATGTCATTATTAATAGATTTGCAGCCACAGAAAGCTGCAAAGGTGAGACAAGACCATGGATACTTAGCTGTAACCGAAGCCACTGTGACTATTGTTGCCTGTGGGATTAAAGCTTGCACAGGAACAGCTATCTCTACTGAACACATGCTTCTAGTGAAGAGCCACAGCAATGATCTGGTTATCAGCTTGGACATCTCCCATTTTTCCATCTGTAAAGAACTAACAGAACTGATTTCATTTTAGGTTTTATAATTCTTCAACAAAGTGACCTGAAGATGGAAAATGAACTTCAGTGGCTTGAAGAGGAGAAAAGGAGGTAGAAAATGGCACATGACTTTGAGTGAGTGTGGGTCTCACTTGGGTGAGACAGAGAGAGCGCTGAAGAACTAAAATACTTACTAAAGACTTGACCCTACCAGGGTTAAAGCTGGTACCTATCTCAGTGCAAGTTCACAGGAGAGCCTGCTAGTGCTGGGCAACAGGAGAGCTCACATGGATGTCATGCAGAAACCTCATAGACAGTTATACTATAATGCAGTCAACTTGAGCAGATCCAGTATTTAGAAAGGCAAATACAGGCTTAATATGATTTGATTGTTCAACAAATTACACTGGAATGGAAAATGTTATGCCCTTTTCAGCCTGCTTTACCTCAGCTTCCAATGTTCTAAGGTTTTCTCCCTTTGGCATACATTTTGACAAAGAACTTTGAAAATTAGAAAATTAGAACCAGAATCAGTTTAAATCTAATACAACAGAAATCCTCACCTTCCAGTAATACCCTCTTTGCAGAAAAAGTGGGGATAACTCAGAAATATAACAGTTATGGTATATCAAAACTGTCTGAGTCTTCCTTCCTTCTGCTTATTTTTCCCTTGACCTAGTTTTGCTCCTGATTTACACCAGAACACCTGAAAAGATAACGAAGCACGTTTTGAGGGTTGATAATTCACAAGGCAGGGCCTGCAGAGAGTGCTTATACATGTGTTTGATGTGATTTCCAGAGTGGCTGCAGCAGCATGTACAATAGCACAGTAATCTTTCTGCCACCTCTGTTAGACAGAAACCTGTTGCTATACTTAGCTGAATGTGCCCAGCGTCTTTTAATAAGAAGCAAAAGACATTTAGGTGCTTATTTTATTTTGATTAACAAAATTGCCAGGAAGTTCATGTCAAAATATTCATAGTAGCAATTTTAGCCATCAGTCTGGTCTCCCAGTAAACATTCAGTAATCAATTTAAAATTTAAAAAAAAAAAAAAGAAGTGTGGGGGGGAATGGA